>CM038792.1:3896066-4025801 GCA_021764765.1 Vicia sativa
AATTTGATCAATATGGCAAAGATTGGATTGAAAATTAATAAATTTTGAAAATTTGATTTTATTACAAAATCAAATTTGATTTGCATTGAATATTGATTCTTCTTACCAAAAACCATGCCAAATCCATCGATTATAAATACATGATGCATACCTATCAAGAAAAATTGATTGGCTCGAGAACCTAACCTAAAGTCAAAATTTCGTGCACTTGAAGCAACTAGCGACCATCCATCCAATGGTTTCAAGCGATTTTGAGGATTCAAACATATTCCTTGACATCTCGAGCATTCGGACCTTTACTTTGCCAAAAACATATCAAGAATCGTGAAAAGCGAAATTGGTTTGTTCTTGAAATTTCAAAATTCGTATTCTTTCATTCATGCATTATTAACGAGTTTGTGTGTTTGTTTTTGTGGTTAGTGATGTGTTTGCAAGCTTTACGGGTGCTTTAATCAATTTCCATGGCGGAGGCGTATCACCATTGCTGGGGTTTACGAGATCGATTAGGGTTTCACGAAATAGGAAAAATTGGACCATGAGACCTATACCAATGCATTCGGAATGATCTCAGGAATCGAACCATGGCTTTAGAATTCATTTATATTACGTGTGCTTGCTTTTTGATTTTGCGGGACACATGGCGTCGAGCAGAGCGGCCTATCTTTCAAAAATTCAAAGGTTGAAGATGAAGTCGGCGAGAATGGAGCGGAGAACAGCGTGTTTTCTTCCACTCCTTCGTTTTCAAACATCGGATGCGTGGCCTAGTGGTTAGGCGCTCCTTGTTCCTGGATCCTCTCCCGTGTCCTGAGTTCGATCCCTATGGGCACCGGTTTTGCATTTCCTTTTTCAAAACTTGCATTATTTTTCTATTTTCATATTTTAATATTTTCATGTTATTTTAATTATTTTCATAATTTTATTTACGCATTAAAAATCATCAAAATAATTTTTCTTTTTACACTATTTTCATAAAATCTTTATTTAATTTATAAAATTAAAAACTTAATTTGCATGCATATTTATTTTTATTCATAATTTTGCATTTAATTCACATTTAATTAGTTTTTAATTACTAAATTGCATCAAAACATCCCAAAAATTATTTAGCATATTTATATTATTTCCGACATGTAATAATTTCCTCATTTAAAAATTTTCATTTTCCAACATTTTCCTCATATTCGATTTCATCATATTTTCGATTTCTCCTTCTTATACGAGTTGATCCGATTAGAGACGATTTTCTTTTATCATTTGTTTTTAAATAATTTATACATTCATGGGATGTAATAGTTTTAAATTAGGCTTTTATTTTCCGCATCTTTCAATTATGTATACATCCCAAAGCCATGTAATAGCGTGGGACATTTATCTTTCTCGCATCTTTCGTTCCGCATTTTAATTTCCGCATTAATAAGCGCTAGTGATTGGGCGTGTATGGCAAGATAAAAATTGAACTTAGCCCACTAATTTTCAAGATGAAATATACGAATTGACACACTCTTTCACACACACTTTAGGGTAATTCTCTCGTTGCCTTCACAATTCAAATGGTCATGTCCCTCGAGCGTGAGGTATCCTAGGTTGCCTTCAAAACAAATCATCATAGTCCCTTGATACAAAGGCATAGACCCACGATGTAAGCCTCCGAATACATGATCTTGACCCTCATTGTGCCGCCTATGAAAATGATGATAGTCCCTTGAATGTGCTAGGATACTTCCTCTGATTGCCTTCTATGACCATACGATGTCCCCGAGAATGTCCCAACATCCAGCGAATGGGTTACCTATCAACTAATGGTATGGATAACACTATTCTAAAGAAAGTAAAACAACACGCGACCATTAGAGTAGGTAATAAGACTTTTAGTTGCTTGCTCTATCAAAATACTTTTCACACCTCATACTTTTGTCAAAGTTCAAACTCTTTTCAAAGCGAAACATTTCGAACACTTTGTATACATTCCTACATGAATCATTACAAAGTCAAAGCGAAATACCTTTTCAAAACATTTTCAAACACACGAAGAAAGCACAAGTTTTCAAAGTGATCTAGAAAGCAACTAAGAGCCGTAGATAACTACGGATGGAAAGGGGTGCTAATACCTTCCCTTTTCATAACTTTCTCCCTTACTCGATCTAACGAAGGTCTTTTACGTACTTTTACCTTCCCTTAATTGGATAAAAATAAAAGTCGGTGGCGACTCTTGCTATCCGCACATCTGCGATACAAAACACTAAAAGTCGGTTCACGTATTACACTCGGTGAAATCTCCAGGAGCAGCGATCATTAGATTAATAGTAGAATGAGCCAAGAGTGTTTAAGAATACCTTAGTCATCTCTTTCTCTTCTAATGGTGGGTTGACTTGGGCGTGATTTCCTCCATGCGTTGGCGTACTCTTTGAATGTCTCTCTTTCTTTACGAGACATGGGCGGAGTTGATCGATGCAGGGCCATATCCAAGTTGAACTTATATTGTTGTCTGAAAGCTTCACCTAAGTCATTGAATGTTTGGATACTCGCTCTGTCAATCCATGTACCACTTGATCTTGCCAGGTGAGGCATCTTGGAAGTAGTGGATTAACAAGCGGTGATAAATGGTTGTATGTGGACATTTTCTGGCATACATCGTAAGATGAATTTGTGGACAGGAATTTCCTTTATACTTTTCAAAGTCGGGGACCTTGAATTTTGGGGTATTCTTGCGAGGAACTAAACAAAGATCACAGGCGTTTTCCCAACAGTTCTTTTCCGAATTGTTTTAATTTCCGGTGCATCTTGAGGAGTTGTTCCTAGAGATTCTCCATCGAGCCACGTGAATTCGTGTTGTTTTGAATATGGTGAACTTCTTAGTCCATGGTAGTGTGCACTCTGAATTTGAGTTCGTCATGATCGGTTGAAAAGCAAATCATTGTTACTTAATGGAAGAGTTATTCCGTTGCGGAGAAGTGTAGAGTTTTCTTGCAAAGTAGGTATTTCAAGCGTGGTTGTTTGTACTTGAGAAGTCGGTTGGCGAAATCCGATGCGAAATTGAAAGAGCATGCCTATGGACGCCACGGCATCTTGAAGGGTAAACTCTGGCTGCTTGATTGGCCCAGGTAGTAGTATCCTCTGAAATCATTGCTTGGTTTTGGTACTTTCGAAGTCGCTTGCGGACTTCTTGTTGCGACTAATGAGTTGACCAAAGTGAGTCTCTCCACTTCTTCTTGCAGTGTTGTTACCGTGCTACGAGTTCAACATTCTCTTGCTCAAATCCTTCCATTACTTTTCTTCTTTTTATCTCGTATCGTGTGTTCGAGGTAAGGGCGTAGACGGTTAGAAACTCTAAAGGCCTGTGGCGATCTTTTCCTATCTGTTGGAAAAATTCCAAAGATCGGACTCTAGACAATAGACTCAATATGCAAAGTATGATGCATGATTATGAATGTAAAGAAAGATTTCCAAAAATTTCGCTAAAGAAATTTAAGCAAATATTTGGATGGAAAACACACATTTATTGATTATTGGAAGAAGATTACAGAATTGTTTTTGAGCATTGCTCACACAAAGCGCTAAAATAAATGATAAAAATTACGGTCTAAACTAATTAATGTCCTCGTCGGATGAAGATCCAAAGGCTTGATGTAGCTTGACTTCAAGATTCCCTTTCCATAGTGAGCTTCGATTCGACTTTCTCGGCTTTTAGCTTGCGATGACTTTCTTCCATTACGTCGGGAGTAAGATTGTTATTCATCAAATCTTGGCGTTCCTTTTCTTTTTTGGAATTTCTTGATCGCGTCATATTCTTGTGAATCTTCTCATCTTTCTCCATGAGCCATTCATCAGGAGTAAAAGCGTCTTTTATGATCTTTGACACCTTCTTGAGCTTCTCATTCTCGAGATCGAGTCTTTAAGAATTTGTTTTCAAAGCCTCATCTTGGCCAAGCTTCTTGGTATTCTCCCATAGTCTCAGCGGGAAAAATTGTTGATTTGGAAGGCTTTGCGAACATGGGTTCCTCATAAGCGTAAGGCATTGAAATTCCTTTGCTCTTTTCTTTACCAAAGTGTAGATTTCCATGGCTACACAATTCTTTGCCTTACCTTTTCTTTCCTTCGGATGTGATGCCAAGCTCGATCATCCTAGCCTTGATCCTTGAGAATCCTCTCCTTCATGATAGAAGTAACTCTCTTGTAAAACGAGGTTTACTAGAGTTTGCGTGCCGAGTTGACGTCTCGCCAAGAATGGGTTGTAGTTGATTCCTCCTTTTGTACCGATGAGAATGCGTTGGCAAATTCTCCACACTCTCAATGATTTCCATCTCATTGTACATAAGGTATACCAATGGATATCGTCGTTTGTAAGAGACATGAGTCTTCTGGACCAATGCCAATCGTCTTTGTTCTCGCGGAAGATAGGAGATTTAGGCAAGTGTGAGGTAATCCATTTGAAAATCTTTCATCGTAAGTTATAGGTGTTTTGCTTGAGTGTACATGCGTTACCACTTACATGTTTAAGAAAGATGTTTGAAAAAAATGATTGAATCTTTTAACTATAAGCATTGGGTGTTTTGCTTGAGTGTACAAGCGTTACCACTTACAATTAAGAGATGTTTTTGTTTGAAAAGAGTTTGAAAAAGTTTTTGACTGTATGTGATGTGATAGATGAGATACTTCTTCCATAGAGATGATAAACGTCTAAATCTCAAGGAGAAATTGATTGGATTAGGGGATGCTTTTAAGAAGCCCGTGGGTCCTTGTATTGTAAGCCAGAGGAGGCACTCGAGGGTCATCGAGGTCATCGAGGGTCCTTGTATGAAGCTCAAGAGGAAGCTATAGGGTATGGTGGCTTTGGCTTTAAAAGGATTTCATAGAAACCATCCTTTTGGAAATAAGAGCAATTTCATGAAATTATACTCTAAAGGTTTATTCTAAGCGGGTGATTCTTTGTATTGTAAGCCCAATAGGAGGCTTTAAGAGATTTCTGGTTTCTTTCATTGTATGATGCCCGAAGGCTAAACTCAATGAGGAGTTCTTTTGAGCAAGCGAGGTGACTCAGCAGTCTTGTCTTATATGAAGCCTAGCGGAGGCTAAACTCGAGATGAATGAGTTTTCTTATCTGAAGCCTAAGAGGCTAACTACTGTGGGAGAGTTATCTTGTATAAAGCCGAGGAGGCTATAAGTGTAGAATCTATTGGTTAGACTAATTGTTATGTTATAACTAGGCAGTTATATAAACAAGTGTGTGTGTGTGATATATATTCACGGGAGTATATGAAGGAAATATAATCAATGCATCTTTGTTTATTCACAAGAGTTTATGAAGGAAATATAAACAAGTGTACGGGAAGCGAGCGTTAAAAGCAGCGTAACGATTATTACAAGTTTGAATTGTGTACAAGGATGTAAATATGTACCGAGCAGTATTTATGTCTGAGAGAGGATGGATGTACATAGAAGGGTTGGGACTTACAAGTAAGGGGCCCGTTGGTTTAAAAGTAGTTTCCAGAATAATGCTCCTTTTAATACCAATGGTATTAGATCATATATCTGAGCGAAGCGGAAAAGCGATCGAAGTTTATACATGTTTGAGTATTTACAAAAAGTATACATATTATGCAGGTAAAATTTATATATATATGAAAAAATTTGATATGTACAAGGAAAATATGTATGTACATAAAGAATGTTGGTTTGGGACTTACAAGTAAGGAGGCCCATTGGTTTAAGAAGGAGTTTCATCGGGAATAATTCTTCTCCTAGAACCAATGGATTTGGTGTATAAACAAGCGAATGAAAACAAGCGAAAGAATACATTTATGTTTGAATATTAACAAAGATGATTTGAGTATGTACAAGGAAAATTGAATATGTACATAAAAGATTGGGACTTACAGTGAGAGCCCATGATCGGTTAAGAAAAGCGAGAGAAAGCAATTGATTTTATCGTTTAAATCGGATCGATCATGGTAAAGGATGTAAGTTTGATGAAAGTTTTGAAGAAATGATTTTGAAAGTGTTTTTGAAATGTGAGTATGCTTATGAGAAGTTTTGAAAAGAATCGGGTTTCGAAAGTTTAAAAAAATCACCTTTAAAGGTGTTTTGAAAAGTATCCAAAGTGTCGTTTTCGGCTCGATCAAAATATAATCGGATGAAAGTTTTTTCTGAAAATTTTTGCACTATCATAAAATAGATACATTTATTGACAAGTGTACAAAAAATCACCTCAAAATGAGGAGTTTTGATTGGGTTTTGAAAAAGTCAAAGTTTGCAAAAGATATGAAAAAATTACAAAGTTTGGTAAAAAAAAATGGTCCCATGGAGGCTTGAACCCGGGACCATTAGGCAAGGCGTGGCAAGAGAGTTTTAAGAGTGAGCTGGCAACTGCTGGGGCGGTGATACATCCATTAACTTATTCCAATTCAGTTAAATATATTATAAAACATTTATTTGAATTTGAAAAAAAAACGCGCGCATCACCTTCTTATTCCTCCAATCTTCAATCAGCCATGGAATCCTCATTTCTTGATGAAATTGAACGAAGTAAACATGAAACTTGATCGTTTCAAGCCCAGGAACATGATGGTGTTCATTAGTTTCATTTATTTTAAGCCCAGAATGATTAAATTTCTGAAGAACACGAAGAACCCTAAAACTGAAAAACCTAATTGAAATCGTGTATGGTTGATGATTTGTTCAATTGGTTGAGGGTTAATGATCGTGGAGGGTGCAGAAACAAAACGGTCAAGAGTTTTTTTCAAATGAATCAAGAATCATGGAGTTTGAGTTTCGTGTTCTTACATTGAATCTGAATTGAATTAAGGTTTAAGTGTTTCGAGTTGTGTTTTGTGATTGTTTGAGCTCAACATTTGTTTGGGAAGGTGTATGATAGTGCACTCACTTGAATCACCTGGATCAATCCAACCAAGTCAACTTTGCATAAGCTTAAAATGAAACTGGAAATCGTGTTTAAAGTTGTTCTGAGTTGTTGTTTATGATCTGCATCATCTCTATGATGTATATGGATGGTGTTTGGATGATTAAAACTCAAGTGGTTCAAGCCAAACCATGAATTCGAATCTTATGGCGGTTTTGCAAGTTTATGGACATGAAATGTAAAAGCGGTTTCGATGTTTCTTGGATTGATTTTAAGTTACAAATCAATTACTTGAGCTATTTACAACATGTTAGACACCAAACATCTTATGTTTCTTCACAAATTTTCAAAGTGCAAGATTTCTCAATTCTCACAATGTTACTTGAATTTTAAGAAAGTGAAGAGAAAGCATGTACTTGCATGGCTTTAGTGTGTTTGAATTTGAAAATGATGCCGCTATTTATAGGTCAAGATTCACGAAATGTTAGGCACAAAAATTGGCTTTTGGTAAATCAAACTTGCCTTAGAGGGCAAGAAAGTCTTTTTGCCTTAAAAGGAAACTTCCTTTTTTAACCATGTGTGAAAATCCAATCTTGATCCTATCCTTCAATAATTACCTTCAACTGATATTTATCAGTTCTAAACTTATCTTGGCAAGGTGGCATTGCTTCTAGAAGAAGAAATTCAAAAATGACCTATAATTTTGAAGTTTTGAACTTGAAATCCATGTTTATGGAGCCTTATGTTTCAATTTCAAAAGTATAGCTAGACTCCATGGATTTGTGAGTTCTTGAACATTTTGGAAAGCTTGTTTCAAGAGCTACAACTTTCATGTTTTGAGTTTTTTCCAATTCAAAGTGGAACTATGTGAAAAAATGCCATGAAGTTTGGAAAAAATAAGAAATTTCAACACTTTCTAAGTGTTAGAAATTTTGACTTTTTGTTGACTTTTCCAAATTCTTTGATTTTTTATGATCATGATGGATCATTTGAAGTATTTTGATGTTGGAAAAGGTTTTGTCTTGAAAAAATTGACCAAAAGTCAAAGTTTGACTTTTTAGTGTAGATGAAATTTCATCAGATGTTTTAGAAATTGACTGATGAAGTCTATGAACTTCTGTGATGTTTTGAATCCAGAAATTAGGTCAAGATGTTGTATCTAAGATATGAAGATCAAGGCAGTGCGAGAAACAAAAGGCCAAGAGCTTTTTGAACTGGAAGCAACAAATTAAGGAGTTCGAAGTTTGAGTTCTTACCTCTTGAAGCTGAGATCGAAATCTTCAATGGAGTGTTTCCAGAGCTGTTTTAATGATTGCTATAGCACCAGTAGACTTCAAGGATCGTGTGAGGATGGTATGCTCACTTTGAATTTACTGATCATTCCACCAAGTCCACACATGCTTCAAAGTGAAACTCGAATTCGATGTTAGAGGTGTTCGGTCAAGGTTAATGATCTGCATCATCCATATGGAGTATATTGATGATGTTTGAATGGAAAAAACTCAACTTGCTCGAACCAAACATTAATTTCGAAGGTTAAGGCAGTTTTGGCAAGTTTGTAAGCTTGAAATGCAAATCTGATTTTCAGTTGTTTTTAGATTGATTTTAAGTTTCAAATCAGTTCTATTTGATGTTTATGACATGTTAGACACCAAATCTCTCATGTTTTTCACAAGTTTTGAAAAATGCAAGAATTCTCAAATTGAACTATGTTACTTGAATTTTAAGAAAAAAGAAAGCTTGTTTGGCATAGCTTTGGTGTAGTTTCAAATGGCAAACATGACCTCTATTTATAGGTCAAGATTTCTGAATCGTAAGTGAAGGAGATTAGCTTGGATTTGGACAACTTGCCTTAGAGGGCAAGGAAGTCATTTTTGCAATAAATGCAAAAGGAACCTTCCTTTTAACCATGGTTAAATTTTCACCTTGATCTTATCTCATCATAATTACTTTCTCAACTGATTTTTATCAGTTCTAATCCATATTGGCTAGGTGGCAAGGCTTCTAGAAAGAAAAATAAAAAAATGACTTGTAACTTTGAAGTTTGTATTTGAAAATCATGGTTTTGGAGCTCTATGTTTCGAAATCAAAAGTATATCTAGACACAATGGATTTGCAAGTTCTTGGACATTTTGGAAAGCTTGTTTCAAGGGCTACAACTTTCATGTTTTGAGTTTTTCCTAATTCCAAATGGAACTATGTGAAAAATGCCATGAAGTTTGGAAAAAATGTGAAATTTTAACACTTGAAAAATTTTCAAAGTGTTGAAAATTTTGACTTTTTGTTGACTTTTCCAAATTTCTTGATTTTTTATGATCATGATGGATCATTTGAAGTATTTTGATGATGGAAAAAGTTGACCAAAAGTCAAAGTTTGACTTTTCAGTGCAGATGAAATTTCATCAGATGATCTAGAAATTGGTGATGAAGTTTGTGAGCTTCTGTGATGTTTTGAATCCAGAAATTAGGTCAACATGTTGTATTGAAGATATGAAGACCAATCTCCAAGCAACAAAGTCATTCATTGATCAGAAAATCAGTGATTGCTTATCCTCGATGAAAACCCTAATTGGTCGATCCTTGATAGATCATGAGGAAAAATTGGATATCTAAAGATACGAGGTTGATTATTTGATTAAGATGGATCAATTGAGGTGAGTGAAACTCAAACCCTAATTTATTGCCTCTTGAATCAGATGAAAAATTGATGAAACCATAATTTTGACACAGAAGCCACACCCGATTAATTACATTACGGTATTAGTGATGCGGTGATGCAAATGTAAGGTGGTATATTAGGTCAAAAATTGGGGTATAATGAGATGCCTCTATTTAAGTTTCTTTAACACGAGATATGAAGATGAAGATCTTAGTCTCGATAGGTGTGAAGAGACTTAAATATCGAATCATAAATTTTGGACCTAAGATACCAAAAGATCAGAGTGATGCAAAATGATTGCAAAAAGTTCACCCAGGAAATATCAAAGATTGATATGATGGGGAAAGATTGTGAGGATGACTCGATCTATTTAAGAAAAGAGAATCACATTTGTTGGAAACAAGCAATATGTTTCAGGAAAATAGATTCACAATGTAAGTGAAAATCTGTTTCGCTTTGGGAAGCAGGGATTACTTCATCGACCTTGTGACAATGTTTAAGGTAAGTGAAAATGATATTACCAATTATCGGCCTTGTGATAGTTTATGGTAATGGGTTACGAAGAAATTACCAATTATCGGTAGTGATAAGCGTAACAAGGTAATTCTTTAGAAAATTCTTTGAGTATTACCTTGTGAATAATAGTCAATGATGGAAGCAGATCTCAAATGAGTTTCTATTTTCCAGACCACAATCTTGCGGGTATCTTTCTCTTGAGAAGATGCGGGCATTTGATTGAAAAGACACGAGTTTTCTTTTAGGCAGAGAAAGACAAGCGTAGGGATTTCTTTACATCATGGTTTGAACTTCTTGAGAAGAACAATCATTTTATGACAAATTTCGAGATGAAAAGAAAATAAGCAGCCCAGAAGACGAGGCTATTGCTTACTGTTTGCAGGTAAATTTCTGTGAAATCTAAGCCTGAGTTGGCTTAGAGACAAGATTCAATCCAGGAATAAACTGGAAAGAATCGGTCAATCAAGACTTTGCTCCCAATGAGGAATGATCTCAGCTCGGGAACAGGAGAGAAAAATGTATTTTACCAGGGATAATCTCTGGAGAGATGACATACCCACATGAGTACATGTAACCCAATGATAGAAGCAAACATTTGAGAAATGCAATGCATTAATGATGCTATTATGTGTGAATGATGAATGTTATGAATGTCATATGCATCTTGGCGATATTTTGACAAGACAACAAAAGGGTATTTGGGAAAAGGACTACGTCCGAGTTCAAACAAATACTCGGCAATCTGCTGACCATGGTGTAGGCGTTCGATGATGAATCGGGTTGCATGCTTTAAACTTTCCGAAAAAGAATTTCATTGGCAACCTTGTTGGGGACCGTTCTTTGAAGATCTCCGCTAAGGAAAAGAAATGCCTTTAGCTTGTTTTATCTTCGGTCGGAACACTCATGGAGAAAATTGTCGAAGTTCTTTCTGTGTTCGTAGTTCAAAGGAACATTTCACTCTTATTTCAAAATTTTGAAGTAAAAATTCATTTAAAACTTTTTTGTTTCAAAAGTGATTTTCACAATAAAAGCGTTATTTTGCAAAACAGAATAAATTAGGAATTGCAAACAAATGGGCACAAGGCTCAAATTTTATTGATAGAATGGTAATCGACCAAGGCGTGATTCCATGAACTATTTACAAGAGTTGGAAATGATAATTTATTTGGAAAAGGCTACATTGAAAGCAAATAACCGCTATTATCCTAACAACTTTGAATTCAAGCTTGTTGCTTGGAAGATTTGATTGAAGATCCGTCGATGGAAGATTCTTGATTAATCTGAGGATCTGATTACTTTGTCATTTTGTATCCATATTTTTTGCCTAGATTGCCTTTTCGAGTTTTCAATCTATCGGGATAATTCATTTATTGTCTCTAATTTTACTGGACCGCCTTTTGGTTTGATCCAAGGCGCTCATTTTGCCTAAGCCGCCCTTTTCGGGTTTCGACTTACGGTTGTTCTTTTGTTTTTTAGACAAAGTATTTCTTGGTGCATCGGCATTTACGGGATCGGGAGTTCATCACCATCCATGGTTGTGAGAGTCATAGCACTTGAAAAGCTTCTTTTGACAATGTACGGACCTTCGTAATTAGAGTCCATTTGCCCTAAAATCGGTTGAAAAGCGAGAATCTTTTTAAGCATGAGGTCGCCTTCTCGAAATTCATGAGGTCGGACCTTTTTGTCGAAAGCTTTCTTCATCCTTCTTTGATATAATTGTCCATGACACAGGGCGGTCAGACGCTTTTCTTTGATTAAGTTCAGTTGATCGTATACATTTTGACACCATTCGACAGAGATAACTTAGTTTCCATGAGAACTCTTATTGCGGAATCTCAACTTCGGGGAGCACTTTGCTTCCATGCCGTATACTAGAGAAAGGAGTTGCCCTGTTGAAGTGCGTCTTGAATCGATACCCATGCAGAGCAAATGGCAGCATTTCATGCCAGTCTTTGTAAGTGATGACCATCTTCTGGACGATATTTTTGATGTTCTTGTTGGTAGCTTCAACGGCGCCGTTCATCTTAGGCCGGTAAGGAGATGAGTTATGATGCTCGATCTTGAATTCCTCACATAGTTCTTTCATCATTTTGTTGTTCAAGTTCGATCCATTGTCTGTAATGATCTTACTTGGAACTCCATATCGGCAAATGAGGTTGTTCTTGATGAACCTCACAACCACTTGTCTTGTAGCGTTGGCGTAAGATGTTGCTTGACCCATTTGGTGAAGTAATCAATAGCCACTAGAATGAAGCGATGTCCGTTGGGCGCTTTTGGTTCGATCATCCCAATCATGTCGATGCCCACATGGAGAAAGGCCACGGAGAGGAAAGAGCGTTGAGTAGAGTCGGTGGCACATTGATCTTATCTGTGTAGACGGCACTTGTGACATCTTTTGGCGTGTTCTGACAATCGATTCCATTGTTATCAATAGTATCCTGCTCTTAAGATTTTTGGACATTGCATGCCCATTTGAATGGGTTCAAAGGACCCTTCATGCACTTCATGGATTATTGTGTCGCTTCGTATGCATCGGCGCATGGCGGGACCATGTCGAAGTTTCTTTTGTATAGCACATCTTCATTCAGGAAGAAATTTCTAGAAAGCCTCATTAGAGTTTTCCTATCTTTGTGTGATGCCCCGAGTGGGTACTCCTGAGTTTGAAGGAAGCGTTTGATGTCGTGGAACCACGGTTTATCATCGATGACAGCTTCAGTTGTAAAGACATATGCAGGTCTTTCAAGGCGTCTGATACAGATCTTAGGCATATCGTTCCAATTGTTGACTTTGAACATGGAAGATAAAGTAGCCAAGGCGTCTGCCACTCGATTCTGATCTCGAGGGATATGATGCAGTTCGACCTTGTTGAAGAAAGTCAACAAACGTCTTGCATAATCTCTGTAAGGAATCAAACCAAGATGATGGGTTTCATACTTGTCTTTGATTTGATTGATCACAAGGGCTGAATCTCCATATATGTCAAGGATCTTGATCCTCAAGTCGATGGCTTCTTCGATACCCATGATACAAGCTTCATATTCTGCGATGTTGTTAGTGCAATCAAATAGCAATCTGGCAGAAAACGGGATATGAGAACCCTCGGGAGTAATGATGACTGCTCCAATTCCATTGCCAAAAACGTTAACTGCTCCGTCAAAGATTAGACCCCATCTAGATTCTGGATCAGGACCTTCTTCGGGTAATGGTTCGTCACAATCTTTCATCTTTAAGTACATAACATCCTCGTCAGGGAAGTCAAACTTGAGAGATTGGTATTCGTTGAGCGGCTGATAAGCCAAGTGATCGGCAAGAATGCTTCCTTTGACCGCTTTTTGAGCACGGTACTAGATGTCATATTCAGATAATAGCATCTGCCATAGAGCGATTCTTCCTGTTAAGGCGGGCTTTTCAAGGCGTGCTTGATTGGATCCATTTGGAGATTAACCAAGTCGTGTGATTGATCATGTCTTGGTGGAGGCGTTTGAAGCCCACACCAAAGCACAACATGTTTTCTCGAGCATGGAATAACGAGTCTCACAATCGTGAACTTTTACTCGGTAGTAAATGGCATGCTCTTTCTTACGGTTTCATCTTCTTTGTCCAAGCCGCCCATGGAATCTTCTAGCGGTAAGGTACATGATTAATGGTCTTCCTTTTGGAGGAATCAATATCGGTGGTTACGGCGGTATTCCTTGATCTTGTCAAGCGCTTTTTGGCAATCTTACATCCACAACCTCTTGATTTTTGCGGAGAGCTTGAATATCGGCCCAAAAGTAGCAGTCATTTGAGAGATAAATCTAGAGATGTAATTCAAGCGTCCAAAGTCCTCTTACTTGCTTTTCGTATGTGGCGTAGGCATTTCTTGAATAGCCTTGACTTTGTCGAGTCAACTTCAATACCTCTTTGGTGACGATGAAACCTAGGAGTTTTCGGATCTTACCCCAAAGGTGCATTTGTTAGGATTGGTGGTGAAATTTCCTAATCGTTGAAACAATTTCAAGAGATATTCTATATGCTCTTCTTGATGTCGAGACTTTGCTATCATATCGTCCGTAGACTTGATCTCTTTGTGCATCATGTCATGAAAGAGAGTAGTCATTGCCCTTTGGTAAGTTGCTTTGCATTCTTTAACCAACGACATTACTTTGTAGCAAAATGTGCCCGTGGCGTGATGAAGGATGTCTTCTCCATGTCTTGAGGAGCCATTACGATTTGATTATAACGGAGAAACCGTCCATGAAGGAAAAGGCGTTGAACTTTGCGGTACTATCCACTAGCATGTCGATATCGGTGGCGGGAAATCGTCTTTTGGACTAGCTTTGTTCAACTCCGTTAGTCAACACACATTCGACCTTTCCGTCTTTCTTGGAGCAGGCACTATGTTGGCTAGCCATTGAGGATATTCGAGTGGCGAGGAAACTGCGTCAGCTTTTGAACTTCCTTTTTGATTTTGTCGGCCATTTCGGGGTGAACTCTTCTCGATCTTTGTTTAGCTGGTGGACACTCCGGTCTTAATGGCGGTGATGCTCCACGATCTTTGGTATCTAAACGGCATGTCTTGGTAAGACCAAGCAAACACATCAACATATTCTTTGAGAAGATCTATCGGTTTTCCCTTGGCGTTCTTTGTCGGTAGAGCTCGATGTTTACTTCTTTTTGTCTTCCTCGGAACCTAAGTTGATTGCTTCAAAGGCTCTTTGTGAGGTGAATGATTCTTTCCTCGTGCTTAAGTAATCGAGAAATCTCATCCAGGATCTCTTCTTCAACTTCTTCCTCGGCGACTTCACTGGGGATTTCAAAGTTGGGAGAGAGCATAGAGTTATTGCTTTCAATGGATTTGTCCATTTGTTAATCTGCATTTTTTTTATTTATGTTTGATTAATTAACTTTCCCTTTTTTAGACAAAGTTAATGTGAAAGTATATGCAAATCTTTTATTATTATTATTTGTTTTGAAGATTTTTTTTTTGTGAAGATTTTTGTTGTGTTTTTTAGGATTATCATTTCCAAGAAAGGGTAAAAATGAAAAACAAACACAAAGTGTGGAATTAAAACAACGCGTTTATTTATGATTCACAATATGAAACAGGGCCCTAAAATACAAATTCATACATCTTGGGCAAGACAAAGAAATTATTTAAAAGCTAAACCCTATAAAACATCTCTTCGCTTTGGGCGAGAGTTCAAAACAAGAGCAAAATAAACTACTTAGAACTATGAACATTAGTCCGAACTTCAACAGGTTTCCAATAGTAGCGAACTCCTTGGATGTCAAGATACTCTGGTAGTTTTCCACTTGGCTTAATTCTTGAATAGACTTTAGTCGCTGGTCGAACAGGCCTTGAAGACTCTGGACGGTTGACCTTGCCTTTCGTGCTGCTGAAACAATCTTCTTCTGCTTGATGGACAGATCCAGAAGCATGGGATACAACATATGTACTTTCTATTGGCATTCGTGTTGAATTCTGGGGATGTACTCTCCAATCTTCTGAGTGAAGAGACTCATTGTCGGCGACACTTTCCAATTCGTATCCCGAGTCGTATCCCTGATCTTCAGTAATTACGTTGATGTAGTGATAGTTAAGATCTGGTTTAACAAACTCCGCAGGTGCGTTAAAGCAGAGATCTTCATTCGGAACCTCAATTGGTTGATGAGACCGAGAAGATGTATATAACTCTTCTGGTTGACTAGGATACTCAAAAGAATCATCCCATCCAGTGGGTTGGATGTCTTCAATTCTGATTTTTGAGCTTTCAGGCGCAGTGTATTTCACCATGTAGTCAAACTTTCCACTTGGTTCTCCCAAGGTATCCCAAACTTCAGAGGGGACAGGTGGATTTTCATTCTTTTGTAGGGACATGCCTTTGAATTGATCAGTCGGAGGATAGAAGGGTGCATACGATTCTTCTTGAGACACATATTCAGAGCTGGTAAGATAAGTGCTCCACTCTTCAGATCTAGAGATATTGTCTTCATCACCATCATCGGTAAAACGTTAACCTCTTGAAGAACCGGGTTTAAGAAACCCCACTATGGAATACTTCTACGATTGAATGAAGTGCTTCATCCCTTTGATTGTCTTTTGGAAATCTTTGGAGCAAA
The DNA here is from genome assembly GCA_021764765.1 of Vicia sativa. Classification (NCBI taxonomy): domain Eukaryota; kingdom Viridiplantae; phylum Streptophyta; class Magnoliopsida; order Fabales; family Fabaceae; genus Vicia; species Vicia sativa. Next base: position 3,912,200 of record CM038792.1, read on the forward strand.
TCTGAGCCCGACCTTTGTCTCGTTGTTGTGGGTTTTATTACTTGTCCCCAACTGCGGTATTACCATCTTTCACCATTTCTTGCTTCTTTGTAAGAGGAGATAGATGATCTGCTTTTGCTTGTAGATTCACCTTCTAACGAATGTCCTGGGAACTGTGTCCCTTCAACGTCGTTGGCTGTGATGAAAGAAAAGTTGGATAAATGGCTTACTAGCAAAGCTTGTTCACCGATGATGGTCACTAGCTTCCCATTTACTGTGAATTTTAGTTTTTGATGGAGAGTGGATGTCACTGCTCCTGCTTCGTGAATCCATGGTCTTCCTAGCAAACAACTGTAAGCAGCTGGAACGTCCATGACCTGGAAGGTGATTTGGAAAATATGTGGACCAATTGTCATCGGAAGATCGACTTCCCCAATAACAGATTTCCTGGACCCATCAAAGGCCCTTACCACTATGTCATTGAACTTCATTGGCGTTCCTTTGTAAGCTAAACGAGCGAGAGTCGTTTTTGGCATTACGTTTAAGGATGAACTTGTATCCACTAGTACGTTGGACAGAGAATCTGATTGGCAAATCATTGAGATATGCAGAGCCAAATTGTGATCTTTTCCTTCCTCCGGAAGTTCTTCATCACTGAAGCTTAAATTGTTGCAAGCTGTTATGTTGCCTACAATTCCACCAAATTGGTCGGTAGTCACATTGTGATCTACATAAGCTTGATCTAGAACTTTCACCAAAGCTTCTCGGTGGGCTTCGGGATTCAGAAGTAGAGATAATATTGAAATCTTGGAGGGAGTCTGCATCAGCTGATCCACAACTCTGTACTCGCTTTTCTTGATCAACTTTAGTATCTTGTCGAAATATGAGTTAACATTGGTTCCATCAGACGGACCAACATTTATATTTGGATTATCTACAAGAATCCCCATGGGATTCTCGGGAGGTGTACTAACTGGATTTAGCCCCAGGGAACGGGTCGCTTTAGAACAGCGGACATGTCTGCGTCCACTTCGCGTTACTCGTCCTATCACATTTATGTTAACATCCGTTGAAAGAGTTGGCATGGGTTTCTCCTTCCCATCTTCTATCATAGTTGCACTGTATTGATAGGGAATTGCTTTGTTAGAAATGTATGGAACAGGACCAGGCGGACAGATCACCAAGGGAGATTCTGAAACTTTTGGACCATTGTATTCAATTTCTACACATTCGGGCACATTGAAACAGGGGATAATGACGTTTACTTCGGGAATTTCCGAGTTGATATCTGAGACTAAAAGCTCATGCGGAAAATGCCCTATCGTATTCACGTCATAATCGTTTCTATTTTTGAAGATTTGAAGATCGCCAATGTCTATTAACCGTTGAATATCCGCCCTCACAGTTGGGCATCCTCGAAAGTCCTTGAAGCAGATTCTGCAGGCTACGTAGTCGTGTTTAGAGAAGGCGCCCATTGTACTGTATGTACCATGGAGTTGTACTAAACTTTCTCTTATCAGATTCACATCAGTGATAAGATACCGATCTGTATTCCTTAGTATCAAATTCACAGCATGTCCACTATGATTGGGAAGTGGATTTGCTTGCATATTTGGATTTGTGTTCCTGAAGGAGAGAAGATTAGACCTTACTAACCTTTGTACCTCGGCTTTCAGTGCTATGCAATGCTCAAGATCATGACCCGGTGCCCCTTGGTGAAAAGGGCAAGATCGTCACTTTGTACCACCATGGTAATTTTACGATGCAGGGGTGGTAACCTTGTTTATACAAGATTCCTTTCTATTAATCACGGGATATAATTTCGAGTCGTCATTGGAATTGGATCAAGCTGTGAGACCGAGGTGCAGTTACGATTGTTGATTTGTTGAGCTTCTTGTCGAGTATTGAGTTCTTTGGAATTGCGGAGCGATTCACGTATTTGAACTTGTGTTCTGGCTGGTTACTGACTACATTGTTGTTGGTGACATTCTTCCTTGGTTTCCCTCGGGATACCATTCCTATGTCATGTTCTTTCCTTTTTGGAAAACTGGTTCCAACCTTCTTGGTTCCACTAGAAGATCCTATTTCTTTGACTAGGCGTCCTGTTCGAACTCCTTCTTCTAGTCGCATTCCCATGCTTACCATCTCGGTGAAATCTCCGGGAGGGCGATCATTCGTTCGTAGTAAAATGGGCCAAGAGTGTTTAAGAAAACCTTGGTCATTTCTTTCTCCTCTAACGGTGGGTTGACTTGGGCAGCAATTTCCCTCAAACGTTAAGCGTATTCTTTGAACGTCTCTTTTTCCTTCTGAGACATGGAGCGGAGTTGATCTCGATCTAGAGCCATGTCCAAGTTGAATTTGTATTGTTGGACAAAGGCTTCGCCTAGGTCATTGAATGTTTGGATATTCGCCTTTGTCAGTCCTATGTACCACTTGTTGCGGCCTTTGTGAGACTATCTTGGAAATAGTGAATTAACAATTGATGATTGTCGTTGTACGTAGACATCTTCCTAGCGTACATTGTAAGATGACTCTGCGGGCAGGAATTTCCTTTATACTTTTCAAAGTCGGGGACTTTGAATTTAGCGGGTATCCTTACGCGAGGAACTAGGCACAGATCGTAGGCGTTTTTCCCAAACAATTCCTTTCCACGGATTGTTTTGATCTCTAGCTGCATCTTGAGGAGCTGTTCCTGGAGAGTTTCCATCTGGCCACGAGGATTCGTGTTGTCGCCTGGTGTCATACCCCAAAATTTGCCCTCCTATTTCTCAAGACATTCCATACATCCATGCTCAAGGATTCCTCAAGAGTTGATCAGACAAACTCTCTCCTAGACAATCAACCCAAACTAGGGTTTGGTCATCCTCGATCGGATGGACTTCCAACATCTCAATGGTCATCATGCCTCCTCATATGCTTCAAAGACTCTCCATGTCAAGTTTCAAGCCTCATGAGTCAAGTTTCCTCAAACAATTGCTCAGATGGTTGAAAATCGGTTGTATTGGTCAAAAAGTCAATTGTGGTCAACATACTGATCAAACTTCACGATTTTGGTCAACATCCTCATTTTGAAGTTACATTCATCATTTGATCAAGGGTCGATCATGATTCATCAAGAAAACTCAAGATTTGCTCAAAGTCAAACTTTCCAAATTAGGGTTTTTAGTGAAAAGTCAATGAACTTTGGTGAGCATAACTTCTTCATACTTTCTCGAGAAATTTTCCACCAACTCTTGTTTTAAGGAAATTCAATTCTCTACAACTTCATGTCTCACAAGAACTTCATTTGGAAGGTATGGATCAAAACATTACAGGTCATTTTCAAAGTCAACAAAAAGTCAACTTTTTGTTTTGAAGATATATTGAGCATGGTAACTCCAATTGAGATGAAACCAAAGAGGTTGTTTAGAGGACTCTTAGAGCTTTCTAAAAAGTCCAAGAACACTCAAAAATGTGGAAAATTGAGCAAAATACACCATTCAGAAGTTGGGCATTTTTGAACAATTGCACAAAAGGAGATATATGTCAAAATCCAATTTTTTCCAAATGGGCCTATAATTTTATGATCCAAACTGGTTCATAATATTATTTGTGACCTATTGATGCTTTGCCATGACCACATTTTATTTTATTGATTTATTTTTGAATTTAAAACCATTTAATTCAAAATTAAATTATATAAAATATGAAAATAAGATATATTTTCAAAAGGAGTGGATTTTTATCAAACTTGAGGTCCAAGATAGCCCATGGAACATACCAAATTCGTGCTAGCTCTCACATTGAAGAGAAAATCAAATTTTTTTCCAAAATTTGATTTTATTTGAAAGAGAAATTTATTGCATTCAATATCCAATATTTTTTCACTCTCTTTTCTCTCCTAATTCACTCTATAAATACCAAGCAAGATGCACATCAAAGGACACGAAACCCTAGCCCAATACACAACCCTTATTTTGCCAAAAATTTTCTCAAAGTTGTGAATTTCAAATTCTACTTTCCAGCCAGTTTCAAGGTGTTCTAAGTCCTCCATTGTGTTCCTTGATATCGACAACAATCGACTCTTACTCGAAGCAAAACCATCCAGAATCGTGCCCTATACATTGCTCCGATTTGGTATATTTGTGAAATTCGAATTTCATTAATCATGCATTGCTAACCATTTTCATATGTTTGTTTGTGTTCAGGATGATCATTAGAATGTATTTGATACCTTACATGCAAGCATACACGTAGAAATCTCGTGTTGCCATTGTTAGGGTTAGAAAGCGGAAGCTTCAAGCGGCTTATGCTGTTGTTTCGGAACAAGCAGGCCACCATTGAACTCGCCATGGTCGATTTAGGGGGGTAGGGTATCCCTTTGCTTTTGTTTTTGCCTATTTTGCAGGTTTTGAAATCGGGCTAAGGAGAAGATGGCCGGACCCTAGCTCGTGACTCGACTGGAGGCAAGCGTGGCACAATGGCGCGTTATAATTCGTCCATTCAATCTGATCCCGGCCCAAGCGTCTGACTTGGTTTGGAACATTCCCAAGACACGTGATCATTCAAAAACAATTGATTTTGGTTTCTTTGACACGAAATGCAAGATGGCTCGATGGTTAAAGTGGTTGGAAGATTCCTCAAAGGTCACGGTTCGAACTGGCGGGACCAAAATGCTTTCTCTTTTGCAAAACTTCATATTTTTTCTATTTTCTTATTTTATTTTCTTTTAATATTTTTCATTCAATTTAATTTATCTTTCATAATTTTTATCATGCATTTAAAAAACACCAAAAATATTTTTCTTTTTTGCATTATTTTCAGAAAATGTTTATTTAATTTATAAAATTAAAAATATTATTTTTGCATGCATATTTAATTTAATTTCTATTTTATCATTTAAATCACTTTTAATTGCGTTTAAATTATTAAATTAACTCCAAAAATTCCCAAAAAAATTATTTTAGCATATTAAGGTTATTTCTAGCATGAAAACTTTTTCTCATTCAAAAATTATTATTTTTACTAACATTTTCCTCTTATTCAATTTCCTCGTATTTTCCGATTTCTCATCCTTTCACAGGTTATACCGCCTCGGACAATATTTATCGCTTTTCTTTTCCAATTATGTAACTGCCTATGGGATGTAATAGTTTAATTAGGACCTTTATTTTCCGCACTTTCAATTATGTATCTGCCCCAAAGCCATGTAATAGCGTAGGACTTTATCTTTCCGCACTTTACATTTCCGCAATTTATTTTCCGCACCCTATAAACTGCTAGTAATTAGGCGTGTATGGCAAGATAAAATTGGACATAGAACACTCATAATTTGCAAGATAATATATTTGAATTGACACACTCTTTTCACACATGCACCCCTTAGGGTAATTCTCTCGTTGCCTTTACGAATACAAATGGTCAAGTCCCTCGAGCGTGGGGTATTCTATGTTGCCTACAGAACAAATCATCATAGTCCCGATACAAGATCATAGACCCACGATGTACCCACGAATACATGATCTTGATACCCTCGACGAATACGATGATGTGTGATACTTCCTCTGAGTTGCCTATGACCATCCGATGTCCCTTGAATGTCCGCTTACATCCAGCGAATAGGGTTACCTACCAACTAATGGTATGGATAGCACTATTCTAAAGGCATAAAATAACATGAAAGCGACCATTACGAGTAGGTAATAAGACTTTTAGTTGCTTGCTCTATCAAAATACTTTTCACACCTCACACTTTTGTCAAAGTTCAATTTCTTTTAAAACAAAACATTTCCAAACACTTTGTATACATTCCTACATGAATCATTACAAAGTCAAAGCGAAATGCCTTTTCAAAACATTTTGTCAAACACACAGAAAGCACAATTTTAAAATGATCTAGAGCAACTAAGAGCCGTAGATAACTACGGATGGAAAGGGTGCTAATACCTTCCATAACCTTCTCCCTTACTCGAGAATCTAACGAAGGTCTTTTCTGTTCTTTTCACCTTCCCTAATTGGATAAAAGAAAACTCGGTGGCGACTCTTGCTATCCGCACATTTGCGATACAAAAATCTCAAAGTCAGTTCAACGTATTACGGCTGGCGACTCTAGGGAGACACCCTAAAGAGAATGCCTTAGGGTTTATAGATCATTTCTTGCTTTTTGTTTGACTTGTATGCTTTATCTTTAAGGGTTGCTTGGGTATTATATTTGTGGGGATCCTACACGGATCCGGGTTTCCTTTTAGGTAAGTAGCAATAAATCGTCGCGACCGTTAGGCGTATATCGAGCGGTCAACATGATGGCTACGTTAGTGTGACACTTTGGATGTCCTGATACTCTTCATTTCCAAGTTGAGGATAGTATTTGGCTTCTGCGTGGTATCATCAAGCACTAACTAAACTTTTAGAACTTTAATTGACCCATCTTGGCCATTAGAAGGTAGTGAGATGACCGGCTTTGGTGCAGACTAAGGTTGGCTGATACTCGATGCTACGCTCATTAAGATCAGACTTTTGGGATATTTTCGGTCGACCACTTGGTAGTCGTATTGAAATAAACGCCTACGAGAAAGATCAATGATATGAGATTCCTAGAACCCGGTTACTATTATAGGACAGGATGAACCAACTCAAACTTTTGGTAGGGTAATCACCTATACCTCTTGCAAGCTTTAAACCTAGGCTCATTGTTTGATTTGATTGTGTGTGCCAAACATGACATCATGACATCATTTGCATTGCATATCATTTCTAACTATTTCAAGGACCTAGGGATTTATTTTTGCTCTATTTTGTAGGACTATGGCTTCTAGAAAGACTATCCGAATCAACTTCGTGGGTATACCTTCTCAACTCAAAGAATTGGTTTGATTCCGATCATGCCCAGTTTGTCAAAAGACATGGTTATCTACTCGATTAGGTTATCTCCGGTTTTGAAGAAGATATGATGCACGTTCTATTCCAGTTCTTCGATCCGAAACACCATTGCTTTACATTCCCAGATTATCAGTTGGTTCCTACCTTGGAAGAGTTCTCTAAGCTACTTGGGGTACCTATTCTTGACCAAATGCCATTCAGGTTTAGAAAAGGTTCCTAGGTGCGAAGACATTGCATCGACATTACATCTAAAGCGCTCGAGACATTGAAGCCAATTGGGAAACAGTGGAGTTAAGGGTTTACTTGCCAAGTTCACGATAAAGCAGAAATTCCTCAAAGTTATGAGTTTCCATGCATTTGAAGACATTGTGGCCTTGCTAATTTATGGTTTGATTCTATTCCCTAACTCGGATCAATTCATAGATGTCAACACCATCAAGTTATTCCTTACCCGTAATCCTGTGCCTACTTTACTTGGAGCCATCCTACATTCTCTCCACACTCGTACAATCAAGAGACAAGGAACTCTCATGTGTTGCATACCGTTACTTTCTAGGTGGTTTATTTCGCACCTTCCTCCATCAGTTTTGAAGAACGAACAAAGGTTGAAGTGGTCTCAAAGACTAATGTCACTCTCTCATTCAGATATCCGTTGGTGTCTTTTCTCTCAAAAGGACTTCACATTTATTGAGCGTTGTGGAGAATTCCCTAATGTACCACTCCTTGGTATAAGGGGAGGTATCACTTACAACCCTTCTTTAGCTCTACGTCAGTTTGGTTTTGCTCGAAGAGATGGTCCACATGATATGCTTCTCCAAGATTTTGTGTTCGACTACAACCATGATCTCCCGAATTACCGACGAAGGTTCATACACGCTTGGGGCATGGTAAAGAAGACTGATACCAAGACTTTGGGGCACCAAAACTCCATTCCTTGGGAACCTTACCTCAAATGGGTGCGAGCTCGAGCTCAAAACCTCATGATGCCATTCACGCCTGTTCTACCAGTAATTATGGAAGTTGTTGCTATAGGTGACGTACCCCTATACTGTTCTCCATCCTGACATGCCTACTGATTTTGAAGACTTGAAGAGATCCTGGATTCAACTAAAGGAAGAAAGGGATACATTCGAAGCTCAGTTCTATTTAAGCGAGAAGAAGGTGCTAGAGTTGACCAAGCTACTTCACGAGGAGCGCAACATCAACGCCTACCTCGGCACCAAGAGGAAGCGCCCATGGGAGACTTAGAGCTTTAGGATTATTATGTTTTCTTTTATTGTTTTGAACCATCTTTTGTACTTAAAAAGAAAAGAATAAAAAGAGAACTAATAAATGTTTGTTCGTGCTTGTCTAACAAATTTAAATCCTTAAGGTCCTTGAAAACATTGCATTGCATTCGCATAAACATCGCATAGCATGGCATAACATTGCATAACAGGTACATCGAAGATTGGTTTTCTCATTTTCTCGCTATTTATTTTAGCAGAGAAATGGCTCTTGAACAGACTATCAAAGATCTCCAAGTTGAGCATGCTCGGTTTGGATGTTCACCGGCTTGGTCAAGGCCAAGAAGATCGAAGAAGCTCATCAATAGAAAGAAGAAGGTTGTTGGTGTTCTCAACATGGGTAGACGTTACAAAGGTGGTCCTAAAGTGGTCAGCCGATAGAGCTCTCGGAAGGAAGTGTCAAGGCGGGGAAGTGTCAAGGGACATGAAGAGACCAGCGTGAGCACGAGAGAGAGAGAGATCACTATGATAATGACCAATACTCGATGAAGATGACAAATACAAGCAACTTGAAGACCGTCGAATCTTGTGGAAAATCTGAAAATGTCAGGGCTGAATTTTGATGACCGAGTCTTGTTCTGGTGTGGTGATTCCTCCCAAATTCAAGGTTCCTTTTGCCAAGTATGATGGCACTTCTTGTCGAAGTTGCATTTGAAGTCCTATGTTGAAGATCGACCCCACGATGAGAGAAAGTTGTGGATGCATTATTTTCAAGAGAGTTTGTCGGAACTTAATTGGGTGGTATATCACTGAGAGAATGACCGAATCCGTACTTGGGTGACTTGGCGATGCTTTCTACGACGATATGAGTACAATCTTTGAATTGGCGCCACTCGCATGCAACTACTGAGCATGTCTATGGGTCGTGATGAAAGTTCAAGGAGTATGCTCGAAATGGAGATCTAGCGGCGAGTTCAACCACCCTTGTCCAATAGGAATTGGTTGATATGTTCATGGGAGAACAGGCCCGTTCTTCAATCATCGATTGGAAACTCTTGACGGATTCATAGAGTGATATTGATGAGGCGTATTGGTATCAAGGTGGGAAGATTCATGTAGAGACATCCTCAAATCTGCGAGATCTTTTGGAAAGAAAGAAGCTTCGTGTATGGTCGAGAAAAGTCGAGCCAAGAATGACCGTGCTCAATCGTAGAGGCGGTTGTGATCTCGATCCTACGTCGGCACAATCTCGGTGAGACAGCGTAGCGAGCGCCGAAGGCGGTTCTGGATCAACATGCCATTATCATGAAGCCTTGCAACACATGTTGAAAGGTGATTACTTTGAGGATCCTCCTCGAGAATATCAACACTTCCTCTCGAGATACAATCCTAAGGCTAAGTGTGCTTACCACTCCAACAGCCGACACGACAACGACAGCTGTTGGGCTCGAAGAACAAGATTCAAGATATGATTGAAGCTAAGCAGTTGGGTTTGATCCTCCCATTGAGACTCAAATGTGATCAAGCGCATGCCATGACAAAAGTTCCAATGTTGTTGGTGAGGATACTTATGTTTTCAACATAGATGACTTGACCATTCCTCGATGGTATTAAGAAGAATTTGCTCAGCGGTGTCAACCAGGATGCCCGAGAATTGTCGTTGGTGCCCATCTGCTGGTTGAGAAGACGTGTTCGGTGCATGATGGATAACCGTGAAATACTATTCCTGAAACCACCTGTGAAGAGTCTTTGTGAAGATATGACTAAGAAACTGAAGATCGAAGATGTGAGCGAAGCTGTACCAGATGTGTGGGATACCTTGGGGCAGCCAAGTGGAAAGTTTGATTATATGGTGAAGTACTCTGTTCCTGAGAGCTACAAGATTCCTATTAAAGATGTTAAAGTGACCGGATGGGGTGACAATTTCCCAGAAGACTATGCTGATGTTAACACAATAAGGATTTCCTCTGCTGATCCTGTGCCTAGAGTGGCACCTCTCATCATTACTTCTCCTAGACCTATCCCGTATTCCTCTGAGAAAGCTATCCCTTGGAATTATGGATCTGAGGTTTACTATCATGGCGTCAAGCAAGACCCTCTGACCATGGAGGATCTTACAGTTACAGCTACCATTCCAGACATTGACAACATCACCGACTCAAGTAAGGTGACTCAAACTGGAAGAGTGTTCTCTCCAGATATCTCTCCTCCAAAAGACACTGCGACTCCAGTTCGCATTCCAGCCGTTCAATCCATTCCCCAAGCTAGAGGAAAGGCGGTAACTCATCTGCTCGAGTACCAAAGGAGTTCTTGAAGACACCTCAAACAAGAAATGGAGAAATTAGAAGATTATCAAGGAGTGACTACAATGTTGTGGAAGCGGTTGGGACAGACTCCGTCCAAGATCTCCATGCTTGCTCTTGTGCTCAAGGCTCATGCTAAAGCATTGGTGAAGTTTCTAAAAAGCTCACGTACTTAAGACACTACTCTTGATCAATTTGAAGTTTGTATTGCTAGCTGGCTGCCAGGCCTAGGCTTCTCGATCTTGATTTGACTCTCTGGAAGGAAACACAATAAAGCCTTGCACATCTACATTGAATGCAAGGCGTTACATTGTCTCATGTTTTGGTGGATACCGGTTCTGCTCTGAACATCCTACCAAAGAATGCTTTTGATCGACTCGATGTTGAAGGATTGGTTTTGAAGCCCAGTGACATTATTGTGAGAGCTTTTGATGGTTCTAAGCGAACAGTGCTTGGAGAGCTCACTCTGCCTGTTAAAGTCGGTTCCCAGACTTTCGATTCCACTTTCTTTGTCATGGACATTCGTCCGACTCACTCTGCCTACTCGGATGCCCTTGGATACATGGGCGATTTACATCCACCTTGCATGGAAATTTGAAGGGGTTGTTACTGATGTCGGTGAAGAAGAATATATAATTGATCATCTACAGTCTTTCCGTTACCTTGAGATGGAAGGCGAATTCTTTGAGACTCCCTGTCAAGCTTTGAAGCAGATCCCGGTGCTGTTGACTCTCCGTTACTCTGAAGTTACAAGCTCCTCCTAAGATGGCCTCATTGAAAGATTCAAACAGTTGAAGAAGGTGGTAGTCTTGTTTGGGGTCAGCTCCCGATCTTCCTTTCAAATTTGATAAGGTGGTTTAGGCTTCACCATCAAGGTCGAGAAGATGATCATGCGTGCTTGCCAACTTCCTTTCCATCGGCCGGTGGAATCCATGCTATAGAGGACGGACGGCGACCGACATCAGCAATTGGATCTTCAACTCCGACAACGGACTCGACAATTGGAAGGCGAAGGCGTCATACCAATCTCCTTTAGCAGGAGTAATTGCTCTTGTTTTGTTTTGCTTTTTATTTTCTATGTTTTGAACAATGAACTCTAAAGCCTAGTGCCTTACCCGGGGCATCGTGGCTCGTTTGTGAGGGTTATTATCTGTCATTTGCATATTTTCATCCAATAAAATCGTTGGACTTTTGCATTCAATTGTTGCTTGTTTTCTTTACTTTATCACCCCTTCAAAAAGCTATGTGTTTCTTACACCCACGTGATACATGAATCACTCCGAATCTATTGTGACTATGCTATTGCTAAATATGACTTTGATAATCCGATCTACCAAGCCGAAGACGAAGGTGAGGAAGATTGTGAAGTGCCAGGAGAACTTGTCAGGCTGCTACAGCAAGAAGAGCGAGTCATACAGCCACATGAAGAGCAAGTCGAGGTTGTGAATTTGGGTACTGATGAAGACAGAAAAGAGATCAAGATAGGAGCGGGTCTTGAGAATAGTGTTAAAGAAAGATTGGTTCAGATGCTACGATATTATATTGAGGTTTTTGCTTGGTCATATGAAGACATGCCAGGTCTAGACATTGACATTGTGGTACACCGGTTACCAACAAAAGAAGGTTTTCTCCCAGTAAAACAGAAGGTTCGTCGTATGCGTCTTGAGATGTCTGAGAAAATCAAAGCCGAAGTTATGAAACAGTTCAACGCCGGTTTCTTAGCCGTTACTTCTTATCCGCAGTGGGTTGCAAACGTGGTACCCGTACCTAAGAAGGATGGCAAAGATAATGTGTGTGTGGATTACGGAGATACGAACAAAGCAAGTCAGAAAGGCGATTTTACCTTCCTCGTATTGGCGTTACGGTTGACAACACCGCGCAGCATAAAGTTTTCTCCTTCATGGATGGTTTCTCCGGTTACAATCAGATCAAAATGGCTCCCGAAGACATGGAGAAGACTACTTTTGTTACACAGTGGGGCACTTTCTATTACAAGGTTATGCCGTTCGGTGAAGAGCGGCGCTTATCAGCGTGCCATGGTGACATTATTTCATGACATGATTCATCACGAGATAGAGGTCTACGTCGACGACATGATAGCTAGATCACAGACTGAAGAAGAGCATCTCGATCATTTGTAGAAACTATTTGACAGGTTGAAGAAGTATAGATTAAGACTCAATCCCAACAAATGCACTTTTGGAGTCAGATCCGGTAAACTCCTAGGGTTTGTTGTCAGTGGAAAAGGTATTGAAGTTGACCCCGCCAAGGTTAAAGCTATTCAAGAAATGCCAGCTCCCCGCATCGAGAAGGAAGTCAGAGGTTTTTTGGGCCGTTAGAATTACATTGCCAGATTCATTGCACATCTAACTGCTACTTGTGAACCAATCTTCAAGCTACTGAAGAAAGATCAAGTAGTGGAATGGAACGACGATTGCCAGATCTCTTTTGACAAAATCAAGGGTACCTCTGAATCCTCCTATCCACGATGCCTTTGCCGAAGGAAGACCTCTTATCATGTACTTAGGTGTTAGAGAACTCAATGGGTTGTGTGTTGGGGCAACATGGCGAGTGCAGTCGAAAAGAGTATGCAATATACTACCTTAGCAAAAGTTTACCGACTTTGAAACAAGATACTCACATTTCGAGAAAACTTGCGACACTTTGGCTTGGCTTTCGCCGACTAACGATATATGTTGACTCACACTACCTTGTTGATTTCCAAGATGGATCCGATAAAATACATATTTGAGAAACCACTCTCTGGGAATATCCAGGGAGCATCACATCAACGATAAGAAATTTTTGAGAAGGTTCGCATCCAAATTCTTCCTCAACAACAACATCTTGTACAAGCGCAATCACGATTTGTGCTTACTCCGCTGTGTAGACCAGAAAACAGCGGAACATATCAAGGAAGAGTTACACGAAGGCGCATTTGGTACCCATTCCAGTGGACATACAATGGCTAAGAAGATTCTGAGAACAGGTTACTATTGGTCCACCATGGAAGTCGATCGTCACCGCTATGTTCGATCTTGTCACAAATGCTAGATATATGCAGACAAAGTGCACGTACCTCCAGTACCTCTGAATGTTCTAACAGCTCCTTGGCCTTTTGCAATGTGGGGCATTGACATGATCGAAGAAATCAAGCCCACCGCTTCCAACGGACATCGTTTCATTCTTGTGGCAATTGACTATTTCACCAAGTGGGTAGAAGCAGCCTCGTTTGCATCTGTTACCAAGAATGTTGTGGCTCGATTTATTAAGCACAATCTTATCTGTCGGTATGACACTCCCGAAAGGATTATCACAGATAATGGCTCTAATCTCAACAACAAAATGATCACCGAGATCTGCACGCAGTTCAAGATCAAGCATCACAACTCTTCTCCTTATCGGCCTAAGATGAATGGGGCGATGGAAGCCGCCAACAAGAACATTAAGAAGATTATCAGAAGATGCGGTGACCTACAAAGATTGGCATGAGATGTTACCATTTGCTCTTCATGGTTACCGCTGATTCTGAACATCAGCAGGGGCAACCCCTCTCTCTCTTGTATACGGTATGGGCAGTCCTACCAATTGAGTTCGAGATACCCTCAGAGTCCTCGGGGCCTTGAGTTAAGCGAGCGATTGGATCGAGACTCGCCTTGACCAGTTAACTTGATCGATGAGCGGCTCGCATCCATACGCCATGGGCGGTCTATCGAAGCGAATGATCGAGCATTCAACAAGAAGGTCAAGCACTGAGTCTACCAAGTCGGTGATCTAGTAGTCAAGCATCATTCTTCCACAAGGTGATCGAGGGGCAAATGGACTCCCACCTGGGGACCATTTGTAGTCAAGGCGATATTTTCCGGCGGAGCTATGATTCTTAGCACCATGTATGGTGAAGACTTCCACACACATGAGCGACATAGTCAAAAATACTACGCATAAAGGAGACCCGCTAGGTCGGTGACCTAGGAAAAATAAGGGCATCTGGCGAACCAAAAGGTTCGGGCAAAAATTAAGGATATATAAAATATATGTACACCGGCAAGTCGAAAACACGAAAAGGAGCTTGGGCAAAAGGGTATCATTAGACTAAAAACACGAAAGAGCGGTCTAGGCAAAGTTAGGGATTTAAGCGTCGACTATGTCTCGTCGGATCACACCTTTGGACTACTACTATCGACATTCAAGATTCAAATGGCGAAGATCAATTCACTCACTTTCCGCGACAACAAGGAGATGAGATAGTTGAAATATGAGTACTAGCATAGTTGGAACTTAAGATTGTTTCCACATAGCTTTTACTTTTCACATGTATAAACTACTTGGCCATCATACATTTCGAATAAATACAAGTTCTTTCTCTTTCGATTTTCCTTTGTTGTTGTTTGCATAAGGTTCAGCGTTTGCTTTGAATGATTATATGCATCTAACAATAAAAATTGTTCACAAACATACATAAAGTGAACATACAAAAGTAATTACTACGAGCTCGAGGTGAGATAGCGAAGTCACCAAACATTTCCCCAGAGCATGATCCCCACAGGTGTCGCTCACAACAAACCTTCCCCAACGGAATATCGTTAGTCCTGACGGTGACAACAAATCTCAGAAGTAGCGGTTCATCTCAGTAAGTACTTATCCCAATGGGATATCTCTCAACAATCATCACCTCCCCCGCATCAGCAGTATCCAGACTTGAAACTTGGTCAGATGGTGCATCGGAGGAAACCTACCTCTTTTATTCCCCAGCCAGAGATTTCGACGGGCTCCAGATCCTTCTAACCCGGTCTCCCAGCAACTTTCAAATGCTCTCCAGCAGGATCTACACACAAAATCCCCAGTGGAACGCCTCCTAATCTTTTCCCAGCAGGGTCTATGCACAAGATCCTTGGCAGCGCGTCTCTCTATCTCCATCATCCTCAACCATATCTAGGCTCAAGACTTGGTCAGATAGTGCATCGGAGGAATTCAGGTTATCTTTCTTCTCAAGGTTTCCGATCCGTTTCATCCCCAAGTAGATGTCAGAAATCCTCAAGCAGAACAGTCACGTCGTCTTCAAGATGGATATGTTTTGAAATACCACAACATCTATCATTCATAAATTACTCATAAAAGTCACAATTACACATATGTCATTCATACACATTGTCATGCATCATACTTTGCATAAGACTAACAATATTCTATCAAAGCTTCTTTTGTTTTCCCCAAACAGGTGAAAATCACTACGAAACAAGTCCGGGATTAATGCGAGCGGACGGGAAAACTATCAGAGACCGCTAGTTGTCCTCCGACAATGGTCGAGGATAATGCGAAGCGGATGGGAAAACTATTTGAACGACCGCCCTAGTTGTCCTCCGACAATTGGTCCAGGATTAATGCCCGAAGCCAGACGGGAAAACTATCTGAACGACCGCCCTAGTTGTCCTCCGACAACAGATCCAGGATTAATACCCGCTAGGCGGAAAACTATCTGAACGATCACAAGTTATCCTCCGATAACAGGCATTGGATCAGTACCCGAAGCACAACAGGGAAGTTGTCCATATTTTGTCAACTACTATCCCCTCAGAGTAATCAGCACGAAGATCTATTCTGACTCCCTCTTATTATCAACAGCAACTATAGAGTCTAGCGTACGACTCAGTTGCCTTGGATGGCATCTTAAGCCCATCTCCGACTACTTGTCAACATTTCTCCACTTTTAGAATGCTGCGTATTTGGTTAAAAAACCAATAACTTCATTCAAAGATGAGCACGAAGTCTAACGTACGACTCTCCCCGGATGGCATCTTAAGCCCATCTCCATGCTCCTTTCACTTCAGGGCGTCTCTGAGCCTAGCGTACGGCTCACTCCCCAACATCGATCTTTCTGGATGGCATCTTAAGCCCATCTCCGACAACAATCTCGAGTCTAGCGTACAACTCATTCTCCAGCGAAGTCTCCAACTTCTCCAAATGGCATCTGTATTCCGCATCACTTGCCGAGTGCAAATTTTCAAGTGTATTTGAGTGTTCAATCATCTTCTACCTCCAAGTCACGAAAGGCAAAGCATACCAATCTAACCTTTCCAGTACAAGAAGATTGAACAGGGGCAGCTGTCATACCCCAAAATTTTCCCTCCTATTTCTCAAGACATTTCATACATCCATGCTCAAGGATTCCTCAAGAG
This sequence comes from Vicia sativa, assembly GCA_021764765.1. Classification (NCBI taxonomy): domain Eukaryota; kingdom Viridiplantae; phylum Streptophyta; class Magnoliopsida; order Fabales; family Fabaceae; genus Vicia; species Vicia sativa. The sequence continues at coordinate 3,928,742 of CM038792.1, forward strand.
TTGATCAGACAAACTCTCTCCTAGACAATCAACCCAAACTAGGGTTTGGTCATCCTCAAATCCAGATGGACTTCCAACATCTCCAATGGTCATCATGCCTCCTCATATGCTTCAAAGACTCTCCATGTCAAGTTTCAAGCCTCCAAGTCAAGTTTCCTCGAACAATTGCTCGGATGGTTGAAAATCGGTTGTATTGTCAAAAGTCAACTGTGGTCAACATACTGATCAAACTTCTGATTTTTGGTCAACATCCTCATTTTGAAGTTACATTCATCATTTGATCAAGGGTTGATCATGATTCATCAAGAAAACTCAAGATTTGCTCAAAAGTCAAACTTTCCAAATTAGGGTTTTCGGTGAAAAGTCAATGAACTTTGGTGAGCATAACTTCTTCATAATTTCTCAGAAATTTTCCACCACCTCTTGTTTTGAAGGAATTCAATTCTCTACAACTTCATGTCTTACAAGAATGTTCAAAAATGCTTCATTTGGAAGGTATGGATCAAAACATTCTGGTCCTTTTCAAAGTCAACAAAAGTCAACTTTTTGTTTTGAAGATATATTGAGAATGGTAACTCAATTGAGATGAAACCAAAGAGGTTGTTTATAAGACTCTTAGAGCTTTCTAAAAGTCAAGAACACTCAAAAATGTGGAAAATTGAGCAAAATACACCATTCGAAGTTGGGCATTTTGAACAATTGCACAAAGGAGATATTGTCAAAATCAATTTTTCCAAATGGGCCTATAATTTTATGATCAAACTTGTTCATAATATTATTTGTGACCTATTGATGCTTTGCCATGACCACATTTTATTTTATTGATTTATTTTGAATTTAAAACCATTTAATTCAAAATTAAATTATATAAAATATGAAAATAAGATATATTTTCAAAGGGTGGATTTTTATCAAACTTGAGATCCAAGATAGCCCATGGAACATACCAAATTCGTGCTAGCTCTCACATTGAAGAAAATCAATTTTTCCAAAATTTGATTTTATTTGAAAGAAATTTATTGCATTCAATATCCAATCTTTTTCACTCTCTTTGCTCTCTAATTCACTCTATAAATACCAAGCAATTGCACATCAAAGGACACGAAACCCTAGCCCAATACACAACCTTATTTTGCCAAAAATTTCTCAAAGTGGTGAATTTCAATTCTACTTTCCAGCCAGTTTCAAGGTGTTCAAGCCCTCCATTGTGTTCCTTGATATCCCGACCAAGCAATCTGACTCTTACAAAGCAAAACCATCCATCGTGCCTATACATTGCTCCGATTTGGTATATTTGTGAAATTCAATTTCATTAATCATGCATTGCTAACCGTTTTCATATGTTTGTTTGTGTTCAGGATGATCATTAGAATGTATTTGATACCTTAAATGCAAGCATACACGTAGAAATCTCGTGTTGCCATTGTTAGGGTTAGAAAGCGGAGAGCTTGAACAGCTTGCGAGTTGTTTTCGGGACAAGCGAAGGCCACCATTGAACTCGCCATGGTCGATTTAGGGGTGGGTATCCCTTTGCTTTTGTTTTGCCTATTTTGCGGGTTTGAAATCTGGCTAGCGAGAGATGGCCAGGCCCTAGCTCGTGACTCGGCGACCGAAATTGGAAGCAGCGTGGCCCAATGGCGTGTTATAATTCGTCCATTCCATTTGATCCGGGCCCACGCGTCTGACTTGGTTTGGAACATTCGGGACACGTGATCATTCAAAACAATTGATTTTGGTTTCTTTGACACGAAATGCAAGATGGCTCGATGGTTAAAATGGTGTGGAAGATTCCTCAAAGGTCACGAGTTCGAACACAGGCCGGGACCAAAATGCTTTCTCTTTTGCAAAACTTCATATTTTTCTATTTTCTTATTTTATTTTCTTTTAATATTTTTCATTCAATTTAAATCCTCTATCCACGATGCTTTGCCGAGAAGACCTCTTATCATGTACTTGGCAGTATTAGAGAACTCCATGGGGTGTGTGTTGGGGCAACATAATGAGCACAGTCGAAAAGAGCATGCAATCTACTACCTTAGCAAAAGTTTACCGTACGTGAAACAAGATACTCTGAGAAAACTTGCAGCGCTTTGGCTTGGGCTGCTCGCACACTACCTTGTTGATTTCAAGATGGATCGATAAAATACATATTTGAGAAACCGACTCTCTCGGAAGAATAGCAAGATGGCAAATGATTTTGGTGAATATGACATCAGTACACTTCTCGAGCGATCAAAGGAAGTGTAGTAGTCGATCATTTAGCTCATCAAGCCGTAGATGACTACCGGTCTATGCGATTCGAGTCGCGAGGATGTTTTACTAATTCTTGATTGTGAAGAACCGAGGCCCAGACGAAGGACACGAACAAGGATCCCGATGGACCATGGTCTTTGATGGAGCCTCAAAGCGCTTGGCAATGGCATTGGCGCCATCATCACATCCTGCCGGCGGCACTCGCCTTCATGCCGGTTATGTTTTAGTTGCACCAACAATATGGCGAATCTGACGTGCATCATGGGTATGGCTGCTATCGACTTAAGAATCAAGTTCTTGCAAGTGTATGGAGACTCGGCTTTAGTGATCGGTCAGATTAAAGGCGAATGGGATACGAAGCATCCGAATCTCATTCCATATCGAGACATGTTACAGTTTGATCCCTACTTGATTACTTTTGATCACATTCCACGAGAGAGAATCGGTTAGCGGACGCATTGGCTACTATGTCGTCTATGTTCAAGGTTAGATGGGACAAGAGGCTCCCGGATCATCATTGAGAAGTTTGACGAACCAGCATCTTGTTGTGAGCTTGATCACAGAAGAAAACCTTGGTACTACGGCGTGAAGGGTATCTTGAGACTCGGGAATATCCAGGGGGCATCATCAATGATAAAGTTCATGAGAAGATTTGCATCAAATTCTTCTCGACAGCGGCATCTTGTACAAAGCGCAATCCGACTTGTGTTTACTCCGTTGTGTAGACCGGAAAGCAGCGGAATGTATCATGGAAGAGTTACGAAGCGCGTTTGGTACCCATCGATGGGCTACGATGGCTAAGAAGATTACGAGAGCGAGGTTACTATTGGTCCACCATGGAGGCGATTGTCACCGCTATGCTCGATCTTGTCACAAATGCGGTTATCACGGACAAAGTACGTACCTCGGTACCTCAGATATTCTAAGCTCCTTGGCCTTTTGCAATGTGGGGCATTGACATGATCGGAGAAATCAAGCCCGACTTCCAATGGACATCGTTTTATCCTTGTGGCAATTGACTATTTCACCAAGTGGGTAGGGCGACCTAGTTCGCATCTGTACCAAGAATGTTGTGGCTCGATTCATCAAACATAATCTTATCATCGATATGGCACTCCAGAAGGATTATCACAGAATAACGGCTCTAATCTCAACAACAAGATGATCACCGAACTACCTTGATTCAAGATCAAGCATCACAACTCTTCTCCTTATCGACCTAAGATGAGCAGTAGCGATGAAGCCAACAAAAACATTAAGAAGATTTTCTGAAGATGGCGATTACTTACAAAGATTGGCATGAGATGTTACCATTTGCTCTTCATGGTTATCACACTACTGATCGGACATCAGCGGGGCAACCCTTCTCTCTTGTATGCGGTATGGGCAGTCCTACCCATTGAGGTTGAGATACCCTCAACCAAAGTCCTCGGGGCCGGGGTTAGGCGAAGCGATTGGGTCGAGACTCTCCTTGACGGATTAACGATTGATGAAAAGCGACTGGCGTCCATCGCCATGGACAAATTTATCAAAAGAATGATCGAGAGCATTTAACAAGATGGTCAACCGAGTCTACCAAGTCGGTGATCTAGTAGTCAAGCGCATCATTCATCCACAAGGTGATCGAGGGCAAGTGGACTCCCACCTACGAGGGACCATTTGTAGTCAAAGCAGTATTTTCGGCGACTATGATACTTAGCACCATGGATGGTGAAGATTTCCACCACATGAATGCGGACATAGTCAAAAATACTACGCATAAAAGAGACCCGCTAGGTCGGCGAACCTAGGCAAAAATAAGGGCATCTGGCGAACCAAAAGGTTCGGGAAAAGTTAAGGATATATACAAAACATGTACACCGGCAAGTCGAAAACGAAAAGGCGGCTTGGGCAAAAGGTATCGGTGGTGAAAACCGAAAGGCGGTCTAGGCAAAGTTAGGGATTTAAGCGTCGACTATGTCTCTTCGGATCACCTATCTGACTACTACCATCATTCAAGATTCAAATGGCGATCAATTCACTCACTTTCTCTTGTGTGAGGAGATGAGATAGTTGAAATATATGAGTACTAGCATAGTTGGAACATAACGAGATTGTTTCCATAGCTTTTACCTTTCTTGTGTACAAACTACTTGGCCATCGCCACATTTCGAATAAATATGAATTCTTTCTCTTCTGAGTTTTCACTTTGTTGTTATTTGCATAAAGTCCAACGTTTGCTTTGAATGATTACATGCATTTGACAATAAGAACTTATTCGAGACATGCGAAAGTGAACATACAAAGTACTTAATGCGAGGCTCGAGGAATTAAGATGACGAAGGTCACCAAAACATTCCCCATGAGCATGATCCCCAAGCACAATCTCCACAGTGTCACTCACCACAAACCTTCCCAGTATGTGTTAGTCCCAGGCGGTGATTCAACCAACTTGACCTTGCCGCGTCATTAGCAATTTCATCTCCAGCAGAGATATCTATCTCCGACAAATATCTCTCAGCAGTCCCCCTGTTTTCTCCAGTAGTAGTATCCAGACTTGGAACTTGGTCAGATAGTGCATCGGAGGAAACCTACACCTCTTATACCTCGGCCAGAGATTACAACGGGCCCCAGATCCTTCTAACGGTCTCAGTAGCTACCAGCGCTCTCAAGCGAGATCTACACCGTCCCAGTGGCGCCTCCTCATTTTTCCCCAACAGGATCTACACACAAGATCCCTAACAGATTGCCTCCCGGACTCTCCCCAGCAGGGTCTATGTATGAGATCCTCAACAGCGTGTTTCTCGATCTCTACCAACCTCAACAATATCAAGGCCCAAGACTTGGTCAGATAGTGCATCGGAGGAATCAAAGTTCTTCTCTTCTCAGGATCTCCATCCCCAAACAGAAGTCAGAAATCCTCAAGCAGAGCATCCGCATCTTCTTCAAGATGGATATGCTTTGAAATACTACAACATCTAGCATTCATACATTCCTCATAATATATGCATATGTCATTCATACACATTATCATACATCATACTTTGCATAAAACTAACAATATTCTATCAAAGTTCCTCTTGTTTTCTCCAAAACAGGTGAAAGTCATTTCTAGCAGCGGGTCCAAGATTAAGACCGAATCAGACGGAAAACTATCTAGAAGTCCGCCGGGTTGTCCTCCGACAACTGGTTGAGATTAAGACCGAATCAGGCGGAAAACTATCAAGCAACCACCCTTCTTTGTTCTCCAGCGGATCCGAGGATTAATGCGGCAGACGGGAAACCTTATCGAGCGATCCAAGTTATCCTCAATAGAGCGGTGGATCAACACCCGATGCACAACAAGGAAAATATCCACGCTTTGCCAACTACTATCCTCTCAGAGCAGTCGACACGAAGAACTATTCTGACTCCTTCTTATTATCAACAGCAACTATACAGTCTGGCGTACGACTCGGTTGCCTTGGATGGCATCTTAAGCCCATCTCCGACTACTTGTCAACATTTCTCCACTTTCAGAATGCTGCATATTTGGTTAAAAAACCAATACAAACAAATAACTTCATTCAAAGATGAGCACGAAGTCTAGCGTACGACTCCCCCCGGATGGCATCTTAAGCCCATCTCCGCCCTCCTTTTCAGAAACATCTACAGAGCCTAGCGTACGGCTCACTCCCCAGCATCAACCTTTCCAGATGGCATCTTAAGCCCATCTCCGACCGCTCTCCTATCTATACAACAATCTCGAGTCTAGCATACGACTCATTCTCATTAAGTCTCCTTCTCCAAATGGCATCTATAAGCCCATTCCCGCATCATCACCAACAGCGAGTGCAAATTTTTAGGTGTACTCGAGTGTTCAATCATCTTCTACCTCCAGGTCACGAAAGGCGAGCATACCAATCTAACCCTTCCAGTACAAGAAGATTTAACAGGGGCAGCTGTCATACCCCAAAATTTGCCCTCCAATTTCTCAAGGCATTCCATACCTCCACACTCAAAGATTCCTCAAGAGTTGATCAGGACAAACTCTCTCTAGACAATCGCCCAAACTAGGGTTTGGTATCTCTCAGATCAAGATGGACTTCCAACATCTCCAAGGGTCTTCATGCCTCCTCATATGCTTCAAAGATTCTCCATGTCAAGTTTCAAGCCTTACAAGTCAAGTTTCCTCAGACAATTGCTCAGATGGTTGAAAATCAGTTGTATTGGTCAAAAAGTCAACTGTGGTCAACATACAGTCAAACTTCCTGATTTTTGGTCAACATTCTCATTTTGAAGTTACATCCATCATTTGATCAAGGGTTGATCATGATTCATCAAGAAAACTCAAGATTTGCTCAAAAGTCAAACTTTCCAAATTAGGGTTTCTAGGTGAAAAGTCAATGAACTTTGGTGATCATAACTTTTCATACTTTCTCAAATTTTCCACCACCTCTTGTTTTGAAGGAAATTCAATTATCTACAACTTTATGTCTCACAAGAATGTCCAAAAAATGCTTCATTTGAGAGGTATGGCTCAAAACATTACAGGTCATTTTCAAAGTCAACAAAAAGTCAACATTTTGTTTTGAAGATATATTGAGCATGGTAACTCCAATTGGGATGAGACCAAAAAGGTTGGTTAGAGGACTCTTAGAGCTTTTCAAAAAGTCCAGGAACACTCAAAAATGAGGAAATTTGACTCAAGAACCCTATTCCAAGCTCAAAAAAACCGTGGCAAACAAGCAAAGTGTAGCCCTAGTTCCAGCCGTTTTCAATCGATTTTGAGGTGTTCATTGCATTCCTTGATACCTCCTGAGTGAATCCAGACCTTCACATTGCTCGAATCCATCCAGAATCAAAAAATCCGAGTTTGGTTTGTTCTTGAAAAATCCAAAGTCGTGTTTTAATTTTCATGCATTATTAACATGTTTTGTGTTTGTTTTTGTGATTAGTGATGAGTTTGCAAGCTTTCTGGGCACTTTGATTGAGTTTCCATGGCCGGAAACACGATGTGCCATGATTAGGGTTTCCCATGCCGTTTTAGGGTTTCACAAAATAGGAAAAATTGGACCATGAGACTATGACCAATGAATTCAGAACAATGTCTGGAATCGAACCATGTCTTTAGAACTTATTTATATTATGTATGCTTGCTTTTTCCATTTAGCCAGGGCCTGTAGCGTCGAAGAAAGACCGACGCTAGCTTTTGAAAATTCAAAGCGAAGAGCGATGGTTGGCGCGAAGGCGAGGCGGTCGGGGCGACACTTTGTTGTAATCCTCACTCCGATCTCCAAGCATGGCAGCGTTGGTTCAGATGGAAAGGGCATGGGTGCTGTGAAGCCAATGTCTCCAGTTCGATCCCTGGCCATGACATTTCTTTTTCACAAGTTTGCAAACTTATTTTTTTCATATTTTCTATTTTTCTTAATATTTAATATTTTTGCATCTATTTTAATTAATTTCAAATATTTTATCATGCATTAAAAACATCAAAAATATTTTTCCTTTTGCATTTATTTTCAGAAAATACTTATTTAATTTATAAAATTAAAAAATATAATTTTGCATGCATATTTATTTTTATTCATAATTTAGCATTTAAATCAATTTTAATTAGTTTTAAATTATTAAATTGCATCCAAAAAATCCCAAAAACTTATTTTAGCATATTTATATTCCAACATGTCATATTTTCTCATTTAAAAATCTGCATTTTCTAACATTTTCCTCTTATTCGATTTCCTCGTAGTTTCCGATTTCCCATCCTTTTGCAGGTTATCTCGTTTCAGACGATTTTTCTTTATCGTTTTTTCTTTTTCCAATAATGTAACTGATCATGGGATGTAATAGTTTTAAATTAGGCTTTTATTTTCCGCAAGTTCAAATTATGTATCTGCCCCAAAGCCATGTAATAGCGTAGGACATTTATCTTTCCGCATCTTTACATTCCGCATTTTAATTTCCGCACCCTATAAACTGCTAGTAATTAGGCGTGTATGGCCAGATAAAATCAACATAGCCCACTAATTTTCAAGATAACATATATCTGAATTTGACACACTCTTTTCACACATGCACCCCTTAGGGTAATTCTCTCTCGTTGCCTTACGAATTCAAATGGTCATGTCCCTCGAACGTAGAGGTATTCTAGCACCGTTGCCTTCAAAATAAATCATCATAGTCCCTTGATACAAAGATCATAAGACCCACGATGTAAGCCTCCGAATACATGATCTTGACCCTCGATTTCGCCTCTGAAAATGATGATAGTCCCTGAATGTGCTAGGATACTTCCTCAAGTTGCCTTCTATGACCATCAGATGTCCCTTGAGATGTCCCGCTTACATCCAGCGAATAGGGTTACCTACCAACTAATGGTATGGATAGCGCTATTCTAAAGGCGTAAACAACAACAGCGACCAGTGCGAGTAGGTAATAGGACTTTTAGTTGCTTGCTCTATCAAAATACTTTTCACACTCACACTTTTTCAAAGTTCAAACTCTTTTCAAAATGAAACATTTCGAACACTTTGTATACATTCCTACATGAATCATTACAAAGTCAAAGCGAAATACCTTTTCTAAAATCTTTCAAACACCTGAAAGCAATTTTTAAAGTGATCTGAGCAACTAAGAGCCGTAGATAACTACGGATGGAAAGAGTGCGATACCTTCCCTTTTCATAACTTTCTCCCTTACCGAGAATCTAACGAAGGTCTTTTTCTGTACTTTTACCTTCCCTTAATTGGATAAAAATAAAAGTCGGTGGCGACTCTTGCTATCCGCACATTTGCGATACAAAAACCTACAAAGTCAGTTCACCGTGTTACAGTGGGTTCATCATCAAGCCTAAAGGGAATTAGTACCTGAGATTTCCAGATTTTGGTTTTCTCCTCAGAAAGCGGTGGCTCCGGGATGTAAGGCTTGCCGTTAACAAGGCGAAGCTGGAGACTGGCGGCGAAAGCAGTGACAACAACATCTTAGTCTGCCATTGTTGAAGTTGGAGGTATTGGAAGGGTTCAGGAAAGGGTTTAAAGGATCCTGTTGGAAACGACGCAGGAGGTTGAAAAACCCTAGAAATTGTTGTTTTTTAGGTTTGAAATGCAAAACCTGAAACTTTGAGCAGTTAAAAATGAAGAAGCAGGTGGTTAGGATTTGCTTTGATTGGTTCTCAGCCGTCTGGTTTGGGGGTTCGGAGCGAAGAAGATAAAATTCGCTTTGGGGTTTTTGCTATTTAGAGAGTAGAAACGCAGAAGAAAAGAGGAAGAAAGAAAAGAAGCGGCTATTTATAGGTGAAAAAGTGAAAAAGTGAAAAGGCAAAGGGTTCGTGGCAATTCCCCAGGGCTCTAATCGTGGTCGTCGAAGGACACGTGTAGGAGGATTAAGTGTCTAGCATGGTGGGCCATGTCTGATACCTAAGCCATGATGATTTAACATTAAATGCTCCCACGTCTCGAGAGAAGAAAGTGCACGTTTCCATGATTGTGTGATGTCATGACAAAATTTGGCGGTGAGTTGTTAGAACTAAGGTAGTGGAAATGGCTAGACCGACGCAAGGTGGAAGTTCATAGATACCATTGTCTCATGTTCGACAACATCGAGAAGTCGAAAATGGTATCTCTGGGGGGAATTTTGTTAGCTGGAATTTTGTAAAATGAACTAAGGGCATGATTCAGAGGCAAAGGTCCCTACAGTTTAAGGACAAATCTTAGAAAAAGGTAGCTTCTGGAGATGTTCAACAAAGTTAAGTCAGGAGTTCTAGAAGAAATGCTTGTTAGTTAGAAATTTGGCTTAGAAGGCCAAACTACGTCGACCATAAGCAAAACAGTGTTAAGAAAACAAGACTATGTCGACACGTTACATAACGGTCGAATCGACAGAGATTTTAGTCAAAAGAGGAAATTGGTCGAGATGATGCCGCTGTCGAAATAGTTCGCTCTGGACTTAGGAAATTTTGTTGTGCTTTAAATAAGTAGTCAGAATCTGAAGGCAGTTCCTTTGAAGACACGAAGCGGGAAAAAGTCAAATAAATTAGATCATGGGTAGTTACTTCAGAAGTTCATGGGATATGAATTCAAATAGGCCGAAGCATTGAAGTTATTTTCCATAATCAAATCTTGGTCGTTGATAGCTTTAGCGGTTATTTCTGTAAATTATTATAAATAAGTGAGAATTTCGCGCTAAAGGAAGAAATAGTACGCAATCTTTGATGTACGTGAATCACCAAACTTTTGTTTCAATGCAACCTTTTTACATTTAACTCTGTTTTTATTGCTTGTACTTTACTTATGTTCATTTGCTTGTTGGTCACGAGTCACCACTAGCTTTAGTTACCAAAACATTTTTAACGTGAACTATTGGTCACGAGTTACCAATAGTCAATATCCTTTTGTGTGGAAAGCCATTGCATTATTTCCCTAGGATCTGGAAACCATTTCTGGGCCAAGGATAATTTCATTTCCATAAATAGTGTAATTTACCAGAAATCTTAGCACGTGTCTTGAGACCAACTGGTCGATCTCGCTAGTAACCCTTAGTTTTAGGACTTAGGGAGGACCAGCGGTTGTTTACCATTTTCATGATAACACAGACACCAAAGCAAAGGTGGTGATCGTGTCCAAAACCTAAGTCGTTCCTCAACCGCATTCGCAAGAGATGAATGCTCGCATCAAGTTATCTGAAACTAGGATTGGAGAACATCACGGAGAATGGGAGGGCACCAAATATTTTGAGCCTAAAAATATTTTTTTCTAAAAACCCGTGAACCAAACCACATTACAACCCTTAAAAGTCCTAATTGAAGCGTGGGTTAATTTGAGAGCAAAACCGTTACAAGAATATGGTAACCTGACTCCTAAGAGGCTTGCTAAACATTTGAGTTGGTATCACTCAATCTTTTACAAAAAATTCAATGTTTCGATATCTTTTCAATAAAAAAATTTAACTTCAAGACAAATATGAGCTTTTCATTAAAATTATCATTCTTAGAATAAAATATTATCTGCATATAAGCAACTGTTTAAGCATCAAGTCAGCTTGCATAATGAGCATCAGATGGATAATGTGATTGTCCAAAGGACATATTGCTTCAAGTATTTGATTGAGCACAAAGCAGATCGAGTTGACAAGTGAGGTTGTGAAGTAGCCTACTTTTAAGATGTAAGTTAATCACCCTGAGTAGGTGATATCTTCAAAAGTTCAGTCAATCTACGGCATTTATGTCGAGATTCGAAGAATCTCTCAAAGTGATGAGTAATCAGGGGCATTCACCAGAGCAAGGTTGAAACCTTTTTCACCTTTGGTTGGCCAGGGGCGGTGTTTCCAAGTTTATAACACTGGGGCAGGTTATCTTGATGGTACGGATCTCAGGAAGCCTTCTCGAGGTTATTTACTTCAAAGTCCCTGCAAACTGGGGCAAAGCATTATGCAGGGGCATTCCTCTACCTCATAGTTGATCAGGTTAAGCCCAGGCGCAAGCTAAACAACAGTTGAGTTTAAATGGCATGTCAGGAAGTCAGGATCGTTATCCTCATCTCATCAGAGACCTAAGTTTGTGTTGGAGTTTCTCCATCAGAAGTTAAGGATCTTTATCTCCAACTCAAGCCAGGATTGTCATCCTCATTAGAGGTCAAGGTTTAATTCCTAGTTATTGGTTTCCTTCAACAGAAGTCAGAAGGCGGGATTCTATCCATTGAGTTCCAGCAAACTTCTTTGCTTTGACACATTGCATATAGTAATCATCATTGCATTTGCATTGCATCCTCAAAAATGCGTAGCATTTCCATTGATATGGAGCATTATGCTAAAAAATAATAATCTCAAACATGCATCTAAGCATAAGCCATATTAAAGTGTTTCTCGAGTACCTTTTGCGTCTCCGAAGAGAAGTCTATCCATAAAAAATCCCAAGTGGTATTCCCTGTAAGGTTTCCTCAAGACATATCTTCTTGTTGTTGCTATCTGTCGGTCTCTTATATATCGTTCAATTCAATTAAATTACCAAGCGTCTTGCTTTTTGCAAATTCTTATTATGGTATTCTTACCAGTGTTTGCCTCTGTCGTTAGAGTACGAGTAAGAGTTGGTTTCTAACCTTTCTTGCTTCTCAATTTTTTAAGTATCCATACTTGGTGTGTGGTAATTCAGATAATTGTCACTCTTGAAGAATTTCACCCCGCCTTTGGCCTGAGAGATATTGTAGTTCTTGCACTTTTGCAACCTTTTGAAGTTCAACATAGCCTGGGAATCCTTGCTAGAGTCCCTTTTGGTTGGCCTCTTTCCCCGTGAATTCGTCTCCAATCGACGATTTTACCATTTCATATATCTTCTCCACAGTGAGTCTGTTCTGATCAGTCTCCTTCTTGTGTGTGTCTAATATCTTTACCTAACATATACTCCTATCTGTTCTCATTTTGATCTGCGAAGCCGCTTATTTAAGTGTGCTCGTTCCAAAGATCTATGAGTTCTTACCTTTCTGATCTGCGAACCCTCTTAATTAAGTGTGCTCGTTCCAAAGGTCTGTCTGGTTTCATTTCTAATCGGCGAAGCCGCTTATTTAAGTGTGCTCGTTCCAAAGATCTGTCCGTTCTCATTTTTGATCTGCGAAGCCGCTTTTTTTTTAAGCGTGTTCGTTTCCTGACATACCGAAATGTTTATGCAAAAAAATAGTCAAAAAAAAAATCAAATCAAAATAAAGCATAAATATTTCTACTTGTTCTTCGGAGCGCAAATTTTAGGGTACTTTTAATATTTAATCTTCTTCCACCTTAAAAGTTCGAAAGGCTAGCATCAATCTCACTTTCACGTTTAAGACGATTAAACAGGGGCAGTTATTGCACCCCAAAATTTTCCTTCCTATCTCGATTTTATTTGACTTAGGCTTCGCGTTCATCATGGCACGCACATGCATACATATCATCGGTTATATGTCTATGGGATCAAGGTGTCCTCTAGTGAGTCTGCTTCAAGCAATAAGAAATGATCACTTAGTACCCGGATGACCTGAAATACTCATTTCCTTTGTCTATCCCAATGTACATCCCAAGAGTTGTGGTTTTTTATATTCAATTTGAATTGAAGGCTCCTTGAAGATTATACAAAAGGTTGATTTTTGTCCATAAAAATTGAAGTTGATTTGAAATCAATGTGTGGTTAAGCGCGCGTCTCGCAAAAGAGTGAATCGTGATTGGAAGTTTCATGGCCTCTTATCCAAAAATTTCATGTGTTTCAAGTTTATTTACATATGCATCATACAAAGCTAATATTACTATCCCAATTTTGATTCTTTCAAATTTCATAAGCCAAGATTACAAGTAAGCTTGTATTTGCTCAAGATTCGAAGCTTTATTTTATTTGGAGGGTTCGATTTTTGTTTAGTTAAAGGATAAACAATTTCAAAGGTGGAAAATTCATTACTTCAAGTTTTCTTAAAGTCCATTATTTAAAGAATTCACGTTGGGATGCTTGATTTAAATCAAAGTTACTTAAGAGTTTTTTACTAAAACAAAATTAAACTCTTGCTTCAAGGTTCATCCAAAGGACTTATCTTACATCAAGAAACTATTCAAAAATTTCATTCATGTTTCATTCAAGGTTCTGACGCTTAAGCTTTATAGTCTAAATCCTTAAGTTTCTAAGAACATGAATCGTCAATTAGAAAATAAACTCATATATGATAACTTTGTAAATTTACAAAAGAATTCAAGACCTTCAAATACAACAACCATGCCATTTCCATTTGTTTGAAGTTTTTTTTATATATAAGTTACAAAGAAATGTTTAAATAACTATGAACTAATTTTCAAGTTATACTACAAACAATTCCCATGATAACTACAACATCAAGCTTAAAATACAAGCATGGAATGTTATAAAGTTTCTAATAGATTTTGGTTCGTTCTAAACTAAGGAACCCTTCGGCTTCAAGACCTTCATAGCTATTGCCTTGACTTCGTTTTGAACTTTCCCTCCAACATGCTTGAGCTTCATCTTAAGTCGCGGGTATCTCTTCTCCAATTTTCCATGCCATTGGATCATCGAGTTCATGTCATAAAACGAAAGAAAGTAATTAGATATCAAAATATTGAACAAGAGGGTAAGAGCATGTATTTTCAAGCAAGCATTACAAGTTCATCATTAGGGAATTCTAGCAAGAATCAGGGAATTAGGGTTGTGTTCGATCATGTTCAAGCGACAACAAGCCTAATACAATTCACTATGTAATCTTAGCCATAGCCTCCATTGCAAATCACAAACCCTTTTATTGGTTTGGTTCACAAAAGGGGGGTAACTCAGAAAAAGTATCATTGTTACAATACAGGTAAAAAGAAAAAAAGCGATAAATTTCACATATCAGTCCAAGACAGGAGATGCAAGTACAAACTTGGCCAGAACATTACCACAAACAGCAAGTCATAGTTGTAAACCCTATAATCATAATTAAAATCAAAAATAATGTTAAAGCCCATATCAGAAACAATGCCACAAGGCCTGTTAAGCCAAATCTCTAAGTCCAAAACAATCATCAAACCTTAATTTTGAAAATGACTAAGTCCATAATCAGAAAACCCTAGTTCTGACAATATAAAGGCATTGAAGGCACAGGAACTAAGGAAGCTTCACTGTTCACAAGAACCCTAAAAACGGCCGCAGCATCTAAACCCTAACCCTATATCATCATTTTCCTACAACCGAATCCCTTCAGACATCAAAGAGAGAAAAAGATTCAGAAAGGTAATACCGAGTTCTTGAAGGAAGAGGAGTAGGTTACGAACCTCATGGTCGTCGTCCTTCTCCTTCTCTTCCGTTCTTTCGTTTCCATGCATAATTGCCGTCGTCGGACACCCAAATAGTAAATTAGAGTTTCTTTCCCCTTTTCAGATCTAGGCTTTACTTGTAAAAATCATAGAAATCCAACCATAGGTCAGAACATAAGTGAAGAAGACGAATAGAAAAACATAAAGAAACCATGTTTCTGGGATGCACCGTCGCCGTCACCGCCATGAGGGCGATTCCTGGCACGACCATATTTCGTTCTCCGGCGAAATCGTGAGAGAGAAAGGACGAGAGAGCAATCGTGAGAGAGAAATCGTGAGAGAGCAAGGATGAGAGAATATTGTGAGAGACGAGAGGATGAGAATATTTGGTTCCCCTGAAGTTACGAAGAACACGGAGGTGTTCAGCTTTAGTTTGTTAATTTTTTTAAAAGCTAGGTTAGTATAGGTTTTAGAAAATAATTAGGTTTAGTCTTGTTTTGTTGATCCAGGCGGTGACACTTGTCACTGTGTGTATGGTTTGTTTTTTTCATCTGATGTAGGCACGTCCATGGTAGCAATTTTCTCCTTCCTTATAACCGTTAGATCTTATCCATATCCAATGTCCCGAATGATGGCCCACGTTATGCTTCCATGGAATCTCCCATACATGATCCAGCGAATATTATTGGGCTTGGGCTCTGCTTGCTTTTCACACCCCCAGATCTAACTACAATCACAGGCCCATTTATAAATTCACTCTTTTAATTATTTATTTATGCAAGTAATTCTAATTTGATGTATTTATGCTTTTAAAATTTACCCTCCTTATCATAGGTCTTCTTGGATTTTCTTGCAAGGGTATGAGTTCAAACATGTGGATTTATTGATGTCTTGGTTCTAAGTTGGCTCGCCTTGTGGCCGGGTATATGACTGAAGTTCCCATGTTTAAGATGAGCTGTAGTACAATGGTTGGAATCGCGATCATAACTTTCTTGCTTATTTCATCTGCGTTTGAGTCAAATTTGGAAATGAAGTTTGAATTTGAGAGCGTTTAGAATGTCGATTAGATACATTAAGTTTTTGATTAGTCTAAAACTTATATGTTCTCTAAACAAAATATCTCATCATGCTTTTTTTAACCAAGAGTATTTCAAACGATGGTTCAATTGGTTCAAGAGATTAGAGCGAATATTGCGTTCGGGATTCCAAGCGGTAGCTCAAGAATGAAAATGCCAAGTTTCATTGTATTGAATTTCTTAGAATTCATTTTTTTGTGTTCATTATTTATTCCGTTGCGAATACTTCGTTTTGGGCTTCTTTCAAATTCATGATGTATGCAAATACTCAAGTTCGAGTGCAAGTGGGAGCTTATCGAATTTTGCTTGCAAAGGGAAATGGAGGATTTTGTTTGAATTTTACTTCAAAGTTTAATTGGTGTCTAAGAAATCTAAGGCATCATGTTATAAGGATTTTCTTGTGATATTGAGTTTGGATTGTTTCAAGACAACTTCTTGAGAATTCTAAAAGAGTTCAATTTCTTTCGTTTTGTGAGTTCAAGAAGCCCAAGTTTCAACTCTTTTCTTTTCTAAGTCACCCATTTCTTTCAAGTTTCCACAAGGATTTGAAATTTGAATTACTCGAAAAAAGAAGAAGGAGGACTTTATTCAAGCAATAGGATCTCAAAATGCATTTTGTATACAAGAGAACTTCAAGTTTCTACAATTGCGAATCCCTTTGAAATAATAGATTCATTCGGGAAAAGTGTATTCAAATTTACAATTTACAAGTTACAAAGGGAATTGCTACAAGCATGTTCTTAGTTTGCAAGTATCAATTCAAAAGAACAATTCAAGATTGTTACAAGCAATAAGAACTATTCAACATCTATTCAAATTCAAGACGGTTTACATTTGTGTCATTTCCAACTACATAAGAGTTGATTGTTTACAAGTTTCTACAAATTCCTAAATCCTAAAACTACTTTCTAGCCGTGTCTTCAAAACATCGCCATTCGATCTTCATGCTTGCTTCTTCTTCATCCTCCGCCATCTCCTCTTCAAGCTTGCTAATCCTCGTCACATGAAACAAGGAAAAGAATACAAGTTAGAAGTAACAAAACACAATTGAATTTAAACAAAGCACGAAACTATCAGGAACTTTCTTTTGTCGAGGGTCATCATTAGGTGTTGGCGGGAATCAGGTTTTAAGCGACAAGCCTCATAATCTTGAAGACTAATCATTGGCGGTTGACTTGCTTGCAAATCACGGGCTGACCCGGTTCACAAGCAAGCTTAACGGGCTGCAAGCATACAAAAAGCGACAAGTCTAAAATTCCGGGCAGCATACGACAAGCATACGGAAAAGCATACAACGAGCAATCGAAGCAACATACCAGGCAGCATATATCAAGGCATCAGTCTTAACATCCCAAAGGCAGCAAGCATAAATCCGTTCACAATTTAATATCCCAGGCAGCATATCGGTTCACAAGATTAATATTCCGGACAGCGAGCAAGTATTATATCAGTTCACAGTCTAATATCTAAAGCACAGGGCAATTGAGAAGAAAGAAAAAGAAGCAATTCCAAATCCCAACAGCAAGCATAAAACAGACAGCACTCAAGAGCAGGGGACAATTGAAGAAATTCAGAAAAAGAGTAATCATCACAGTTCAAAACAGCCAGTTCATGATGATAACATACATGGAGCCCAACATTTCAGTCCCATAAGCAAGCAAAAGTACAAGTAATCATCAAGCCAGCATGTAGCAAAAGCAGTTGAGCAGACAGAAGAAAGAAAGCCATAAAGTCAAAAAATCAGAGCAGAGCAGAGCAGGAAGTTCATGAGCAAAAGTTAAAAACTCAGAAGTTTCGTCATGACAGTATGGATAAAGGCAACAGGGGACAGACTAAGAAAGATATAATATCTGTTCAAGATTACATAAAGGAAAAGGCCAGCAGAACATAACACAGTTCAGTTTCTCCAGAAAAAATATAGCATCCAAATTCTTATCAAAACCGATACAGATAACAGAGAGAAAAAAAAAAGATGAGTTAAACCAGAAAACAACATAACACAACCTAGCCTAGAAATCGAAAGACAAAGCAACATAGCAATAAACACTCATCATCTTCCCTACCAACAACCTTCAGATATAGTTCTTATCAAAAATCACATTCAGAAGCGAGAAAGAAGAAAGTTCAGGAAAGGTAATACCGGGATTTGTGAAGGGGTTGCGATCTGCATCGCCATCCTTCTTCTTTTCCATTTTTGCCCAAATCAACCATCTGTCAAAACAAACCAACAATCAGAAATCACAAACCAACAATCGAAATCGAAACATGCAAACCGAATCACGGGCGTGAGAGAGAGAGAGAAGAATCGCGTCGAGAGAAAAGAGACAGGGCGCCGACAAAGAGAGAGAAGAGGGACGGATCGCTTTGTGAGAGCGAGTGAGGTCCGTCGAGAGAGAGAGTTCGGCGAGGAAGAGAGGTCCGGTGCGAGAGAGAGGGCGGCGAGGGTTTGAGAGAAAACAAGAGTGAGAGCAGCGTGAGATCGTGAAAGGAAAGAAGGCGTGTTGTTGTTTCAAACTTTCCTTTCCTTTTTTCTTTTTTAAAAAAAAAATAATAAATATTTTTTGTCTATTAGTTTTTTATTATTATGTGGGTGTGTCTGGTGGTGACAAGTGTCACCACCTTTGTTAAACAAATTTTCTTCTCTTTACTCTTTTTCTTCATCTTATTTTGATTGTTTAAGAAAAGCATGTTAAGTAGAAAGTTGGCAAAATAAATGTATATGATAATATGTCACTTGGACCATTGGGGTATTTTCGAAGAAGAAGATCCGACGCATCCAAATCACCAGCAATTTGACGAATTTTTGCGGAATAATCAAGTTCAGATGGATTTCTTTTCACACCGTCCAGAATCACTACAATCAGGCTATTTCTAAATTTTTACCTATTTCAATTAATTTATTTCGTAAATAATATTCTCGTTGCGATGTAATAAATAATTGTTGGATCTGATAGTTTTTGTTTGATGACTTATCGATTAAACTATTAGTCGATTTTTCATCAAACAGAAAAATTCATCTCTAATAATTATTTAAATTTCCGATTGTATTTTTGTATCTTTGTACATTTATTTACTCGTTCGGTTTATTCACCAATGTACACTTTGCACTACGGAAATTAAAATCAACTCGATTTCATCTGATTGGCTCATATGCCGATTTCTTAAAGGGTCATGGTTGAGGATGGGCATGCCCATCCTCACGAGATAGTTAAAGCCCTTGTTCTTTGTAACCGATCATAACCAAACAACATTGGTCTATATACCAATCACCATGCAGGGTCTCATGGTTGGGGATAGGAGCACCTATCCTCACGAGTTAATTAAGTCCATATACTTGATTAATCATAACCGCTCCCATTTTCTCTCGACCGCAGCGTATTAGAATATTTTCGCAATTAAGGTTCCAAACCTCGATCCAACGTCGAGTGCATTTTCTAAATTCTTTCATAAAGAAAACTCAAGTGTTTAAGTCGTTGGATGCTAGACTAATTGTTTAAACACTTGCAAAAAATGAACTTCGAATCTTTAAGTCGTTGGATGCTAGACTAACTACTTAAAGATTCTTAATAACGTGAACCTTGTTTCACTTCACTTTTCATAAAGAAAACTTTTGGATGATAGACGACTCGTTGAACATTGAGTTCATCTTGTTTCTAGTATTTGAATCATAGGATGCTAGACTTATGGTTCGGTACTTTTCACCCATATAAAAAACAATTCAACCCATTCAAAGCCCTTTTCTCGCTCATACGCGATCATTAAACTCTTTTCGGATAAAGAGTGTGCAATAGTCGTTTCAAATGCGAAAGAGGACTTAAGCTTTTCAAACAAACAAACAAGTCCTAATTCAAAGCATTTGAAACGTCTAAACGCACGTTTTTTTCAGATAAAATCAATGCAACCAATTAAAGCCTTTTTAAGAGGAACTACGAGTTTTGACTTTCCCATTGCACGAGGAATATGTAGGCACAGGTTACGAAACCGTGCCAAACTCAAATAATAAGAAACAAATTCATTTTCTTTTAGCATCCATAATTTAGTAAACACACACACAAGCAGCGTAGAATTAAATGGGTCCCATCCAGTGCGATGGATGTAAAGTGCTAATACCTTCCTTACATAACAGACTCGATCCACTTTTTGGTCGCGTGACCGCCTTATCCGCTTCTTTGGGGTTTTATCTATATTTCCCGTTCTTTTGAACAAATAAAATTAGGTGGCGATTTCCTTTGTTTTAGAATTTAAAAGATTTTTGAAAATCGAGTTGCTTCAGTTGGCGACTTCATTGGGGAATTTTTTTTAAGCGAGTCAACCCTAATTTAATTCTTCGCTTGTGTGTTTACTATTCATTGCCTATTATTTCTTTATATCCTGTTGATGTATTTTGATATTGGGGCATTGTTTGGTTATGGTTCATAGATAAGCCCAGTACCCAGGCTTCTAGGAAACATAAGTTTAGAGTGGTTGAGTAGCTTAGGTCCATTGGACATCCGTGTTCTTTGGATCGACGTGAAGACCACAACTTAGAGTTGGTCGTTTTAAGGGGATTATTGCACCGTATGCTAGTGCGGGGTAGCAATTTCTAGACAAATGGCCTACAACTCTAAGTATTAGGATGTCCAAAACTGAAACCGACCGCTCAAAGGATTTTTGAGTATCCCTTTAAAAGCCGTTTCTTGGAGTATACTTTTGAAAATATTATCGTCACGACGATTATATTTTTAAAAGGGGATCTGAGTCTCCGAGAAACATTTAGCAAGAAAAACACTAGAACCAACCTTGTTTGGGGAAGTGTTGAGTGGGCGTCGAAACTCTGGCCGACCAACCCGTGACTTATCCTGTGATCTACACTGTTATTGGATTCCACTTAACTCATTTTCATTGCATTGTTGCATTAATCATTCCTGCTTCATCACATTTGTTAACATTTTCAGGTATCTTTAAAGGACTCATTCTTGAAAGTAATCAGACAGTGCAATGGATTCTAACAGAAAAAACAATCCTCACATCAACTTCAAAATTCCAAACACTCAGGTGCTGTTGAGACTCAGGAGAAAGGTGAAGCATGCGCAATTGAACAACTTTCATACCAGATATGGGTGGATCTTGGAGCTTTTGGATATTGACACTGATCACAATGCTTTGAAAGCATTGGTGAAATTCTTTGATCCTTCCTTGAGGTGTTTTACATTCCAAGATTTCCAGATGGTTCCAACAATTGAAGAATTTGAAAGATTGTTGAATTGGCCTCTAAGAGACAGTATTCCTTTTACCAAGTTGGGGGAGAATGTAGGCCTTGATGATGTAGCAGCTGCTTTGGGTCTTTCAATCCGGGAGATAGGGCCAATGTTAGTGGAGAGAGGGATTCCCAGGAGTTTCTTAGAAAAAAGAGCTGAAGAATTGTCAGTGGGGGAAGAAAATTGGAAATCGTTCAGTGTCATTCTAGCCTTGTTGGTCTTTGGAGTAGTTTTGTTTCCAAGTCATGACGATGAGTATGTAAGTCAACCTGCGATCAATGTGTTTCTTTCAGAGAATCTTGTACTAGCTTTGCTAGCAGATATGCTTATCAACATTCATACTCGATACATCAAAAGAAAAGGAGTAGTGATGTGTTGTTCGGCCTTGCTCTATTCATGGTTAAAGTCCCATATTCCTCAACGAGGGCCTTGGGTTAAGATCTTGGAGAATTTGATTTGGTCTCAGAAGTTGGCTTCTCTTAGTGCTAGCGGAGTTCTTTGGTATTCTCCAAATTGGTATACATGGGAGGTTATCACTCATTGTGGGGCATTTCCTAACGTTCCACTAATTGGATCCCGAGGGTGCATTAACTATAATCCCAAATTGGTTCTCAGGCAATTGGGATGTCCTATGGAAACCGCACCAAAGGAGGAATTTTTGAGGGAGTTTATCTTATTGGATTTTGGAATAGATAATTCGGGTTTGTTGAAGCAGATACAGAAGGCTTGGACTCAAGTTCACAAGAAAGGTGCAGAGCTCAGAAAGAGAGGAAATGGTGATGGAGAACCTTATGAATCCTGGATACTTAGGAGGGTTATGGAAGTAAAATTGCCGTTTACTGTGGAGGTTCCATTTGATGTGCCGGAACCTGAAGTCACTCATGTCCCAATTGATGAGTTCAATAAACTTAAACTTAATATCACGGAAATGCAAGTTGAAGAAGGTCTACAACAGGCTGCCCTTACTCGTGTTACTCGGGAAAGAGATGAGGCGATGCAAAGCCTCAAAGAAAGGGATGATGAGTTGCTAAGAAGTCAAGAGCAAGTGGAAACGGAAAAGAAAGCAAAGTTCCGTGTAAAAGACAATTTGGATCTGCAAACTTTGAGCTAAGGGAGTTCAATCGAAAGTTAGCAGGTGAAAAGCAAAGGGAAAAGCTTACGGATGAAGAAGGGCTATCAAGCTGGATCGAAAGCAACCCTTAACACTCAAATTCAGAGTTGAAGGCTACATTGAGAATTTGGAATCTAGTTTAGCACATGAAACTCGCCTAAAAGAAAGGCTCGTCTAGCGACTTGGACTCGAGGAGCTATCCGAAAGATTCGAGTTGGACACATAAGGATCGGTGGCCGATGGGAGGCATCGTATGGAGAGTTGGAGGCCGGTGTGAGGTTGGAAAGAAGAAGCGATCATCAAAATGAGCTTTGGGTGGACAGGAGAAACTATTTTTATCTTGGAAGAAGAACGAAATTTATATGACAACTATTCGGTTTGGTGGGTTTTGTGGCGATTAATGGTGGAGGTCCGTGGCGGCTTGATCATTTGTGGAAGACCTAGAAGAAAGCCGAGTGCCTTGGCGGTGGAATACTTCATTTATGCATGCGAGATATGGTGGGCGATTCCAACAAGAGATAAGAACTTCAAGCCGGAGAGGACAACACTTACGATCTTCTTTTGCTTTTATGTTTTCTACAACTCGGTGTACTGTTGAACTAAAAGCGGACCTCTGAGTCCTGCTCTTTATTTTGCCTCAAAGACTAATGTTTGTACTTTGATTATGTTAAATGAAGGAGTTGATTATCCATTCGCGTGCTAATTATTTGCAAGTGATTGGGTCGATAAAGATTCTTAAGAATGGGAACCAATCATAAATCATTTTGCATTAATCATACATAATCATGCATATTAATTAAAAGCCACACAAGCTCATTGCATTTTCTCTCCTCAGATTCAAGGCGACTACTAGAAGTACATGCGAAACCCGAACCAACGTAAAAGAGCAATGGACCAATATGCGACAAAGCAAGCGGCTATGCAAGATGATATTGATACTTGAAGACAAAGATGGATCGGTTAATGGAAATGCTTCATTTCGGCATGTAAGAGAGGAAGAGGGCACACCCTTGCCGCCGCGTTGCCGCGTTGTTGTAGCCTGAGGTAACAACGCATCTAACAATGCAGCTGTTGTCATTCCTCCCGTTGTCACCGAGAACATGAGGACTCTCCAGGCGATACTCCATTTCCAGAGGGCAAACATTTAATCCTCCATTATATGGGATGCCATTTGATTCCTTTAGCAGAGGAGAATCAAGGAACGCTTACGCCTCCCATGTCGCTAACAAGCTATGGGAAATGACGAGCAAAGGCAAGAAGATGAGCAAGGCATCTGTGGTCCACAACTCCTCAAGGCGAGGAGGATCAGCAAGATGACTATATGAGGCAGTTCTACCAGAATGTGGAGCCCGCGGGTAATCCAAATCCTTTCCAGGATGTGGCCGCTCAAAAGATGTGTAAGGAGTTGGCCGAACAAATGAAGGAGCTGAGAGGGAAGAATGTTATTGGTCTGAGCGTTGCAGACACGTGTCTAGTGCCCGATGTTGTCATTCCTCCAAAGTTTAAGGTGCCCGATTTTGAGAGGTATAAGGGGGTGAGCTGTCCAGATACCCATCTAAGAATGTATTGCCGCAAAATGGCAGCACATGTCAAAAACAACAAGCTGATGATCCACTGTTTTCAAGACAGTCTCAGTGGAGCTTCTTTAGACTGGTACATGCAACTCGAAAAGACAAACATTCGCTCTTGGGATGATCTATCTAGTGCTTTCTTCAAACAATACCATTTCAATACTACTTTGGCTGAATGCGTATACGACTTGAACATGTCCACGAAGGAAGGGAATCGTTTAAGGAATACGCTCGAGGTGGAGAGGTGGCTTGAGGTGCAACGGCTTTAGCCGAGGGAGTTGAATGATACATTTATGGAAACATTGCCGTCTGATATTATGAAAGGTTGATCGGGCACTTTCTCGACTTCTCTAACACAGTAATGGTGGGTGAGAGAATTGAAGAAGGATTGAAAACGGGAAGATCTCGGAGGAATGTAGGACCGATCCACGATGAAGATGTTCAATGGTTTCAAGAGAAAAGAGGCCGAAACCAATGCTATATATGGAGCCAGAGGAAGAGGAAGGGGAAGGTCACCAGCTAGATCTGCTCCTATCCAGGTCCCCTATATGTCATATCCCTATGTGGCTGCCATGCAATTCCCTAGTGTGCCGTATCAACAACCAATGCAAGTACCAATGCAGTATTCAACTCAGGTTCCGCCGAACCAGGTTCCACAACAACGACAACAACAACAAATCCAGAATCAGAACAAGGGTCCAGTTCAACAAAGGAGTCCACACTATCACAAATATACCAAAGAAGAAATTCAGCCTATTCCTATGACATACTCAAGTCTTACATTATTTAATCCAAGATGGAAGGGTGGTGCCAAGAGAATTGGCTTTGTTCGGGGCCTCCCAAGCCATGGTTTAACGAGAATGCGGATGTGCTTTCCATGCTAACTCTCAGGACATGCTCTGAGGAGGATTGTTTCGCTTTCAAATGCAAAGTCCAAATTAATTGGTGGGAAGTTGTTAACTTTGTTGATGTTCTAACATAGCTAACAATCCATTGCCGAGGCATGGGACATCATCGATGAATGCTTTAATTGAAGAAGGAGGTCTAGTTATGGAAGTAGGGCAATTGAAAATGTCCTTAAAGAAGGTGCGTGAAGAATTGAAGAACGCTGGTTTGTTGGAAGAGGGGCATGATGGCTGTTTGGTTTGCCATGACAATCCCGAACATTGTGTAAAGTTCAAAAATTACACCGCAAAGATTGATGTATCAACATTTGGTCGGTTAGCGAACTTCGCTGAAATGGAGGTGGATGTAGTGGTCCCACTCATCAATAATAGGATACTTCATGTATCTCTATCCCGGAAGAAGAGCATTCTTTGCGATGGAACCAATGACAGTTTATCCACCTATCCAAATCCCCTATGAAAATACAAGAGCTGTGCCTTGGAGGTATGAACTTGAAGTCGTCGTAGGTGGAAAACCAATGGTGTTGGAAGAAACTACTATTGAGAACATCATCGGTCCAAGTGGTATGACCCGTAGCGGTCGAGTTTACCATCAAGATCCAATGAAGAATAGAGGTGCAGAAAAAGTGTCAGATATTCCTCCAAAGAAGGTCGGAGCTACCGATTTGAGCACAGAAGAACTGAAAGATATCTTTAAGCCGAGTGATGAGACCTTAAAAATCATCAAAAGGAGTGACTACAAGGTAGTCGATCAGCTCAGTCAGACTCCAGCGAAAATTTCAATCTTGTCTCATTAAGAATTAAAAGCCCACAAAGTGGCCTTGAAATTTCTTGATAACTAAATACGTAAGATATCACCATCAATCAGTTAGATGTTGCAATTTCGAGCTTAAACGATGGTAGCTGCTTGTCATTCACTGACGCTGATCTCCCTCAGAATGAAGGCAGTCATAACATGGCGCTCCATATTTCTGTTACATGTGGTGGGACAACGCTTGCCAGAGTTCTAGTTGATCTGACTCGACCACAGGCGTAATTCAAAGACAACATTGGCTCATTGCGGTAGGGGGCAATTATGAAACCCAGCTCTCTAATTGTGAAGGCTTTTGACAGATCGCGTAGGATGGCGGTAGGGGAGATCGATCTTCCAGTACTAATTGGACCCCAACTCTTCAATATTACCTTTCAAGTAATGGATATTTTCCACTTATAGTTGTTTGTTGGGAAGACCACGGATCCATAGTCTTGGCGGTCACCTCAACTTTACATAAGAAATTGAAGTTCTTACTAAACAACCAGATTGTGGAAGTTAGTGGAGAAGAAGATTATTTGGTTAGCCACTTGTCCGAATTCAAATATGTAGATATTGGGGATGAGGTTCATGAAACCCTCTTTCAAGCTTTAGAGATTGTCGGAAATGTGCAAAAATAAGTAAAGACTGCTGAAAAGCCCAAAGGCAATATAACCCGTTGGCAAGATGACAAAGCTCTTATTGATGCCGGGAACCCCGAAGGTTGGGGAACAGTGATAAATGTAGAAGAGAAGAAGGACAAGTGCGGGCTTGGTTATCAACTATCCTCCAGGATCGGTGGAAGTTCAGAAATAGGAAAAGGAAAGATCCCTCATCTAGAGGATACTTTTGTTGCAAAGGGTTTCCTCTCCGAGAAGGCTATCAATGCCCTTGAAGATGATGAGCACACAGTGGATATTGCTCAAATGGTGTTCCGTACCCCTCCCGGTGTGGTCCTCAAGAATTGGGTTGTCAAGGACGTTACCCCTTTCATTTCATTTTCAAAGTAATTTCTTGCTTTAAAAACTAAAAATCCTATGCTCTGGCTAAAGCACGAAGGATTATTTTGTAGGGCTTTGTATATGAATGATTTTTTATCTGCAATGAAAAGCTCATTTTGTTATTTACTTTGAGATCCCTTTTATTGTTTTTACTTTATCTTTCCAATGCATCTAAATAAAAGCAACAACACTTTCATTGTTTTTCCTGCTAAATAAACATGCATATCTAAAAGATAAAATCAATCATTTACGCAGATTACCTAAAACTGAGCCTATTGAACATAGCCATGCTATAACTCCTCTTGACTTCGATTTCCCGATCAACCAAGCCGAAGAGGATGGTGAAGAAGACTATGAACTCCCTGAAGAGTTAGCACGTCTGGTTGAGCACGAAGACAAGATGATCCAACCTCATCAGGAACCAGTGGATGTGATCAATCTGGGTACTGAAGAGGATCAAAAAGAAGTCAAGGTGGGAACTGCCTTGAGGCAAGAGGTAAAGGATGAGTTGGTCAGCCTATTGCGAGAGTTTGCAGATGTGTTTGCCTGGTCATATCAGGACATGCCCGGACTTGATATAGATATCATTGTGCACAAGTTGCCACTAAAGCCCGAATGCTCGCCCATAAAGCAAAGACCGAGGAGGACGCATCCTGAGATGGCTAAGAAGATCAGAGATGAAGTCAAAGCGATTCGGCGCGGTTTCCTTCTTGTCGGTATATCAGTTGGATTGCCAACATTGTACATCCCAAGAAGGATGGAAAAGTTCGAATGTGTATAGACTACGAGACTTGAATCGAGCCAGCCGAAGACGATTTTCCTTTGCCTCATTGATGTCCTAGTCGATAGCCGGCCTGATCCTCGGTTTTCTCTTTCATGGATGGTTTCTCGGATACAATCAGTTAAGATGGACCCGGCAAATGATGAAAGCAGCGTTCACCACCCGTGAACGCTACATTACAAGGTCATGCCTTTTGAATTTGAAGAATGCGGGGCAACTTATCAAAGAGCCATGGTAGCTCTTTTCCATGACATGATGCATAAAGAAATTGAAGTCTATGTGGATGATATGATGCCAAGTCTCGGACCGAGGAGGAGCATTGTACATCTCGAGCGTTTGAAAGATTGAGGAAGTACAAGCTTAGGTTGAATCCTAACAAGTGTACTTTCGGAGTCCGGTCCGGGAAGCTGCTTGGATTCATAGTAAGTCAACAGGTATCGAGTGAACCCGAAACAAAGTAAAGTCATTCAAGAAATGCCGGCCGAGAGCGGAGAAGGAAATTCGTGGTTTCTTGGGATGCTTAAATTACATTTCCCGATTCATTTCGCATTTGACGGCTACTTGTGAACCTTTGTTCAAGTTGTTGAAGAAAGATCAAGCCATCATTTGGAATAATAATTGTCGTGAGCATTTGATAAGATCAAGGTACCAAGAGCCACCTATCTTGATACGCTTTGTGCGGGAGGCCTCTCATAATGTACCTCACCGTACTCGAGGATCTATGGGTTGTGTTGGGGCAACACGATGAAGCGGGAAGAAAAGAGCCGCGCAATTTATTATCTGAGTAAAGAAGTTCACGAATGTGAAAGTCGGTACTCTACTAGAGAAAATTTATTGCGCTTTAGCATGGGTGCCCGTCGTTTGAGACAATACATGGTGTGTCACACTACAATCTTGATATCAAAATGGACCCTATTAAATATATCTTGAAAAGCCAGCTTTGATTGGAAGGATTGCACGTTGGCAAATGTTACTATCGAATCGATATTCAATATGTAACTCGAGAAAGCTATCAAAGGAAGTGTGGTATCGGAATATCTACCCACCACCTATGGAGGACTATCAACCGATGAGGTTTGACTTCCGGACGAAGATGTCATGTTCATTAGAATGCAACATTCCCGGACCGAGAGGAGGACGAGCGATCGGT
This sequence comes from Vicia sativa, assembly GCA_021764765.1. Taxonomy (NCBI): domain Eukaryota; kingdom Viridiplantae; phylum Streptophyta; class Magnoliopsida; order Fabales; family Fabaceae; genus Vicia; species Vicia sativa. Next base: position 3,957,334 of record CM038792.1, read on the forward strand.
GGACACTTGTGTTTGATGGGCGTCCAACGATGAGGCATGGAATAGGGCAATTATAACCTCTCAGCAGGTTTCATATTCCATTCCTTTGCGAATCTGTTTTGTTTGTACTAACAACATGGCGGTCTGACTTGCATCTTGGGATCGAGCGGCTATTGATTTAAGGATCAAAATCCAAGTGAAGTTTACGGAGATTACACTCGTTGTTTGTCGGTCAAAGGAGAGTGGGAAACTCGTAATGAAAAGTTGATTCCGTACGAGATCATGTTTTAAAAGCGTCTAGTATTTTGGCGAGATTACTTTCCACCACATTCCTAGAGAGGAAAATCAGTTAGGCGGCCACTTTGTCTTCGATGTTTAAGGTCAAGTGGGCTAATGAAGCACCTTCCATCACTATTGGCGTCTAGGCGAACACAGCTGTTGTATGACGATTGATGGGCGGCGGCAAACCACGGTTTTATGATATCAAGCAATACATGGAAAGAGGAGTACCGGAAAGGGGCATCTATTACCGATAAGAAGACTTTGAGGAAGCTGTGTGCCAACTTTTTCTTGAGTAGTGGGGTGTTGTACAAGCAAAATTTTGATTTGGTCTTGCTCGAGATCGTGGAGCGGAACAAAGCGGATCAACTCATTAATGAAATTCATGAAGGTTCTTTTGGTGTTCACGCAAATGGGCATGTAATGGCAAAGAAGATCCTCAGGGATGGTTATTACTAGATGACCATGGAAACAGACTATGTTGTTTATGCAATGAGATGTCACAAGTGTCGATTCACGCGATAAGATGCATGTGTCACCCTCACCTCTAAATGTTTTGACTTCTCCATGGCCATTCTCTATGTGGGGAATTGATACGATCGGAATGATTGAACCGAAAGCTTCTAACGGGCATCGCTTCATACTAGTCGCCATAGACTACTTCACCAAGTGGGTTGAGGCTGCCTCATGTCTGAAGGTGGCGCAACAAGTGGTTACCGGTTTATCAAGAATAATATAATTTGTCGCTCGGTACTCAAGCAAGATTATCACGATAATGGGACAAATCGAATAACAAGATGATGAAGGAGCTCTGTGACACATTCAAGATTGATCATCACAACTCATCTCCCTACAGACCGAAGATGAATGGTGCAGTGGAAGCCGCCAATAAGAATATCAAGAAAATCTTGCAAAAGATGGTGAAGGCGTATAAGGATTGTACGAGATGTTGCCTTTAAGCTTTACACAGATGAGCGTCTATTCGCACTTGCGGGGAGCAACACCTTATTCTCTTGTTTATGGAATGGGCGGTACTTCCTATAGAGTCGAGATTCCTTCTCTCGAGTTACGATGGAGCGAGTTGGAAGAAGCGGAATGGGTTCGAATAGGTATGACCGGCTCAATCGATTGAAGAAAGAGGCGTGACCATACATCATGGTCAACTCTACGAGAAAAGAATCAAGAGGCTTTCGACAAGAAATGCGACCCCGTATGTTCGAGTGGGCGGTGGTGCTGAAAAGGATAATCTCTCGGCATAGAGACCCTCGTGGGAAGTGGGCACCAAATTATGAGGACCATACGTGGTGAAGAAGGTTTTCTCGGGAGGAGCTTGTTCTCACCAACATGGATGGAAGACTTGGCACCGCCATCAACTCGGAGCGGTCAAGTATTATGTCTAAAGATATAAAAAGAGAAAAATTAAGCCGATAATGAAAACCGAAAGTGACAAGCAAAAAGGGTAAAGATCGGTGAACCAAGATCTTAGAAGATGGTTCACATAAAGATTAGGAATGTATAAAGACATAATCTTTGCGGTGGATGTCTCCGGGCCATTACAAAAGCTCAGATGGAAAAGATTAGTTCAATCACTATCTTCAGAAGCGAAGTGATGAAGAATAGCAGTCAGGAAGGGGGATAGCATGTCTTGGTTCAATAAGTTCAATTTCGTTTTCGTTGTTGTTTTAAGAAATGTGCATAGATTCACTTTTCCTGTGCAGTCCTCCTAAAGGAATGTGCATCTTTATGTACACGATCCCTATTTTATGAGTTATTCTTCTCATAGTCTAAATAAAATTGTTCAGTTGAACTTCATTTCTTGTCCTAGTTTTTTATCTTTTCTGCGTGATTAACTTAATGTTGCTGCTGTTTTAGATAAAATTAAAATCATTCAATTGATAAAACCAGGAAGTTTTGAAGCTTAAAATTGTTTTGATTTACGAAATGTTGGGGAGTGACTGACTTTCTAAGCATTACGCCTTTCCTCTGATTTGGAAATATCTTTGTATCCATCATGATGTTTATAGGTGGTCGGATGTGGTCTCCCCTATGAGAAGTTCATTGCAATGACCTTGGTGACTTGAATTATTGGCCATTGCTCTTCATTGATCCCCAGTGGCGTCAGGCATTCAGTTTGATAACCAATACATCAACCAGTATATTCATGCATAATTCATTCATTCATTCATCCATTCATATCATATCACGGCATATTCATGCCCGAGCCTTTGCCAGAATCCGGAATCTGTTCAGAAAAAATGTTGGATGTGAAAGCCGAAGATTTCATGACAATCTAGCTTTTCTCCCCAATACCAGGAAAATGCTTGTGTGAAAGACAATTGATAGTAGTGTCAACTCTCCAATGAAGTCTCTTTCCCAGAGAATCGATTGATCATCCCCAGTGAACTCTTATGACAACAAGATCGTTCAATTGGATTCCCCAGTGATGTCTTCCTTCTCTCAACAGTCAGGAAATCATACACCATTTGCATTAGAAAAAAAAATCATATCATGCATATCATATCCATGCATTAGCTTCGGCTATCTGTTTTGCAGGTTTTTAACTGAAGCTGTAGATATCCTCGTAAGGATCAAAATTGGAAGGATTAATTCTCAGACGACAAAATTACCCTCTTCTCTCGATTACAAGTTATACTTGTATGAATCTTAACAATGATGGTTTCTCAACGAGACTTCTTTCAGTAGCTTGAGTTGTTCAACGAGACTCTAATGTCGACAAAATTATTCAATAAGAATCCCAGAATTTTCCACATGGTTTTCTTACGAAGTTTCTCCAGTAAACTTATTTCTCTCCCAGTGAGTCTCCTTGAGAAAGGATTACTACGACACTATTCTTGGTTTTAAAGATTTCTTTGGACAAGAATCTTCTCGTAGATACTATTGCCGGTAATTCCGCATTTCGTTCTCACATTCTCGAGAAAATTACATCAAACTTACGGTGCGTTTATTTCGATAAGTTATCAACTACTCAACAATAAATATCCACCGGTAGGATGTTTATTCAAATCTCAAGATATTTCTCCAACTCGGGCGTTGATCTACATATCCACTTCTTTTAGCATTGTCCATACAATGTCGACAAATTGAGCGCATTACCTAGAAGTTTTTGATCGCGGTAGCTGAATCGATTCTTCTATCACGGTAAAGCTATCTGCATACAAATTGAAGATCTTGTCAACTCGAAGTTGTTCAACATGTCCATGTTAGGTAAGATCTCTCATCAGCAGAAACGTCGGAAACAAGATTTACCGACTTCATAAACATCTATATCACACCAGTGTGCTGGATATTGTTTTGTTTATCCCCAGAAAATTGTATTCTCGGGTGCGCTACTGAGTTTGTTCTGCGGGTAACTCGGAAGTTACATGGTCAAAGACATTCAGCATGACATGGCTCCTCGCACTTTCGTGCGCTAACGATTCCGATATTTTTCTAGCCATATATTCAGGGACCTCTTTGTTAAGTTCTCAATCATGTCATTTTTCAATTCTGTTTAAGGTCTCCAGGTATTCCTTATTCAATCAGAGAACTCTTTGTTAAGTTCTCAGTCATGTCAATTTTTTCAATTTTGGTTGTTTTTCTTTTCGCTAGAGAAGTTTCGTTTCTCTTCTCTTAGCATTTTCCTTAAAATTTGTCAAAGCCATTTCGGTTACACGGTTATCCCCAGTGTTGTTAAAATCTCCTAGTACTTGTGTTAAAGCATTCCGTTGGTGCTTGGCAAGTTTTCTCTTCAAACGTTTTTCTTGGCTCCGTAACCAAGATATGTTATCTGTTTTCATTCGTGGCATTGGTTTCTCGCGTAGGGAAAATTTTCGGGGTTCTCTAGTATTCAATCCTCTTCCACCTTGAACGTTCGAAATTTGTCAATCTTTCTCACTTATCAGGTTTAAGATGATTGAATAGGGGCAACTGTCGCACCCCAAAATTTACCCTCCTTATCATAGGTCTTCTTGGATTTTTCTTGCAAGGGTATGAGTTCAAAAATGTGGATTTATTGATGTCTTCGTTCTAAGTTGGCTCGCCTTGTGGCCGGGTATATGACTGAAGTTCCCATGTTTAAGATGAGCTGTAGTACAATGGTTGGAATCGCGATCATAACTTTCTTGCTTATTTCATCTGGTGTTTTGAGTCAAATTTGGAAATTGAAGTTTGAATTTGAGAACGTTTAGAATTCGTGGCAGATTATCTGATACATTAAGTTTTTTGATTCGTCTAAAAACTTATATGTTTATACAAGCAAAGTCTGAAATATCTCATCATGCTTTATTTTCAACCAAGAGTATTTCAAACGATGGTTCAATTGGTTCAAGAGATTAGAGCGAATATTGCGTTCGGGATTCCAAGCGGTAGCTCAAGAATGAAAATGCCAAGTTTCATTGTATTGAATTTCTTAGAATTCATTTTTTTGTGTTCATTATTTATTCCGTTGCGAATACTTCGTTTTGGGCTTCTTTCAAATTCATGATGTATGCAAATACTCAAGTTCGAGTGCAAGTGGGAGCTTATCGAATTTTGCTTGCAAAGGGAAATGGAGGATTTTGTTTGAATTTTACTTCAAAGTTTAATTGGTGTCTAAGAAATCTAAGGCATCATGTTATAAGGATTTTCTTGTGATATTGAGTTTGGATTGTTTCAAGACAACTTCTTGAGAATTCTAAAAGAGTTCAATTTCTTTCGTTTTGTGAGTTCAAGAAGCCCAAGTTTCAACTCTTTTCTTTTCTAAGTCACCCATTTCTTTCAAGTTTCCACAAGGATTTGAAATTTGAATTACTCGAAAAAAGAAGAAGGAGGACTTTATTCAAGCAATAGGATCTCAAAATGCATTTTGTATACAAGAGAACTTCAAGTTTCTACAATTGCGAATCCCTTTGAAATAATAGATTCATTCGGGAAAAGTGTATTCAAATTTACAATTTACAAGTTACAAAGGGAATTGCTACAAGCATGTTCTTCGTTTGCAAGTATCAATTCAAAAGAACAATTCAAGATTGTTACAAGCAATAAGAACTATTCAACATCTATTCAAATTCAAGACGGTTTACATTTGTGTCATTTCCAACTACATAAGAGTTGATTGTTTACAAGTTTCTACAAATTCCTAAATCCTAAAACTACTTTCTAGCCGTGTCTTCAAAACATCGCCATTCGATCTTCATGCTTGCTTCTTCTTCATCCTCCGCCATCTCCTCTTCAAGCTTGCTAATCCTCGTCACATGAAACAAGGAAAAGAATACAAGTTAGAAGTAACAAAACACAATTGAATTTAAACAAAGCACGAAACTATCAGGAACTTTCTTTTGTCGAGGGTCATCATTAGGTGTTGGCGGGAATCAGGTTTTAAGCGACAAGCCTCATAATCTTGAAGACTAATCATTGGCGGTTGACTTGCTTGCAAATCACGGGCTGACCCGGTTCACAAGCAAGCGTAACAGGCTGCAAGCATACAAAAAGCGACAAGTCTAAAATTCCGGGCAGCATACGACAAGCATACGGAAAAGCATACAACGAGCAATCGAAGCAACATAACGAGCATATATCAAAACCTTGATCTTAACATCCCAAAGGCGGCAAGCATAAATCCGTTCACAATTTAATATCGGAGCATATCGGTTCACAAGATTAATATTCCGGACAGCGAGCAAGTATTATATCAGTTCACAGTCTAATATCTAAAGCACAGGGCAATTGAGAAGAAAGAAAAAAAAGCAATTCCAAATCCCAACAGCAAGCATAAAACAGGCAGCACTCAAGAGCAGGGGACAATTGAAGAAATTCAGAAAAAGAGTAATCATCACAGTTCAAAACAGCCAGTTCATGATGATAACATACATGGAGCCCAACATTTCAGTCCCATAAGCAAGCAAAAGTACAAGTAATCATCAAGCCAGCATGTATCAACAAGCATGTAGCGAAGCGATTGGCGAGCCGAAGAAAAGCCATAAAGTCAAAAATCGGGCGGAAGCGAGCGGGGAAGTTCGGGAGCAAAGTCAAAAACTCGGAAGTTTCATCATGGCGGTATGGATAAAGGTAGAGAGACGAGACTAAGAAAGATATAATATACATTCAAGATTACATAAAGGAAAGGCCGTGAGAACATAACACGATTCGGTTTCTCCGGAAAAATATAGCATCCATTCTTATCAAAACCGTCTGGATAACGAGAGAGAAAAAGATGAGTTAAACGAAAACAACATAACACAACCTAGCGAAATCGAAAGACAAAGCAACATAGCAATAAACACTCATCATCTTCCCTACCAACAACCTTGGATATAGTTCTTATCAAAATCATTCGGAGCGAGAAAGAAGAAAGTTAGGAAAGGTAATAGGGTTTGTGAAGGGGTTGCGATGCGCGCCATCCTTCTTCTTTTCCATTTTGCCCAAATCAACCATCTGTCAAAACAAACCAACAATCAAATCACAAACCAACAATCGAAATCGAAACATGCAAAGCCGAATCACGGGCGTGAGAGAGGAGAGAACAAAATCGCGTCGAGAGAAGAGAGGGCGGAGAGAGAGAGGACGGATCGTGTGTGAGGTGAGAGTCCGTCGAGGAAGTCGGCGAGGAAGAGAGTCGGTCTGAGAGAGAGGCGGCGGGTTTGAGAGAAAACAAGAGTGAGAACGCGTGAGAGATACGTGAAAGGGAAAGAAGAGTGAGTGTTGTTGTTTCAAACTTTCCTTTTCCTTTTTTTTCTTTTTTAAAAAAAAAAATAATAAATATTTTTTGTCTATTAGTTTTTTATTATTATATGGGTGTGTCTGGTGGTGACAAGTGTCACCATCTTTGTTAAACAAATTTTCTTCTCTTTACTCTTTTTCTTCATCTTATTTTGATTGTTTAAGAAAAGCATGTTAAGTAGAAAGTTGGAAAAATAAATGTATATGATAATATGTCACTTGGACCATTGGGGTATTTTCGAAGAAGAAGATCAAGCATCCAAATCACCAGCAATTTGACGAATTTTGCGGAATAATCAAGTTCAGATGGATTTCTTTTCACACCGTCCAGAATCACTACAATCAGGCTATTTCTAAATTTTTACCTATTTCAATTAATTTATTTCGTAAATAATATTCTCGTTGCGATGTAATAAATAATTGTTGGATCTGATAGTTTTTGTTTGATGACTTATCGATTAAACTATTAGTCGATTTTTCATCAAACAGAAAAAATCATCTCTAATAATTATTTAAATTTCCGATTGTATTGTTTGGTACCTTTGTCTGTTTATTTACTCGTTCAGTATTTATTCACCAATGTACACTTTGCACACAACGGAAATTAAAATCAACTCGATTTCATCCTGATTGGCTCATATGCCGATTTCTTAAAGGGTCTCATGGTTGAGGATGGGCATGGCCATCCTCACGAGATTGGTTAAAGCCCTTGTTGCTGTAACCGATCATAACTCGAAAACAACATTGGTCTATATACCAATCACCATGCACCAGGGTCTCATGGTTGGGGATAGGAGCACCTATCCTCACGAGGTTAATTAAGTCCATATACTTGATTAATCATAACCCGCTCCCATTTTCTCTCGACGGCAGCGTTTTAGAATATTTTACATAATTAAGGTTCCAAACCTCGATCCAACGTCAGTGCATTTTCTAAATTCTTTCATAAAGAAAACTCAAGTGTTTAAGTCGTTGGATGCTAGACTAATTGTTTAAACACTTGCAAAAATGAAGTTCAAATCTTTAAGTGGTTGGATGCTAGACTAACTACTTAAAGATTCTTAATAACGTGAACCTTGTTTCCTTCACTTTTCATAAAAGAAAAACTTTTGGATGATAGGCGACTAGTTGAACATTGAGTTCATCTTGTTTCTAGTATTTGAATCATGGGATGCTAGACTTATGGTTGGTACTTTTCACCACATAAAAACAATTCAACCCATTCAAAGCCCTTCTCGCTCATACGCGATCATTAAACTCTTTTCGGATAAAGAGTGTGCAATAGTCGTTTCAAATGCGAAGAGGACTTAAGCTTTCAAACAAACAAACAAGTCCTAATTCAAAGCATTTGAAGCGTCTAAGCATGCGTTTTCGAGATAAAATCAATGCAACCAATTAAAGCCTTTTTAGAGGAACTACGAGTTTTGGCGTTCCCATTGCATGAGGAATATGTAGGCACTATGATCGGTGAGCTGACTTTTAGTGTTTTTGTATCGCAATGTGCGGATAAGAGTCGCCACCGACTTTATTTTATCAATTAAGGGAAGGTAAAATCAGAAAAAGACCTTCGTTAGATTCTGAGTAAGGGAGAAGGTTATGAAAAGGGAAGGTATTAGCACCCCTTTCCATCCGTAGTTATCTACGGGCTCTTAGTTGCTTTCTAGATCACTTTAAAAATTATGCTTTCTGTGTGTTTGACAAAAATGTTTTGAAAAGGCATTTCGCTTTGACTTTGTAATGATTCATGTAGGAATGTATACAAAGTGTTCGGAAATGGTTCGTTTTGAAAAGAATTTGAACTTTGACAAAAGTGTGAGGTGTGAAAAGTATTTTGATGGAGCAAGCAACTAAAAGTCTTATTACCTACTCAGAATTGGTCGTTTTAGTGTTTTTACGTTCCTTTAGAATAGCGCTAGCCATACCATTAGTTGGTAGGTAACTTTATTCGTTGGATGTAAGCGGGACATTCGAAGGGACATCGGATGGTCATAGAAGGCAACTTGTAGGAAGTATCCTAGCACATTCGAAGGGACTATCATCATTTTGTAGGCGACAATCGAGGTCAAGATCATGTATTCGGGGCGACATCGTGGGTCTATGATCTTTGTATCGAAGGGACTATGATGATTTGTTTTGAAAGCAGCGGTGCTAGAATACCTCTACGTTCGGGACATGACCAGTTGAATTCGTAAGGCAACGAGAGAATTACCTAAGAGTGCATGTGTGAAAGAGTGTGTTGATTCGAGATATGTGTTATCTTAAAATTAGTGGGCTATGTTGGTTTTATCTTGCCATACACGCCTAGTTACTAGCAGTTTGTAGGGTCAGAAATTAAAATGCGGAATGTAAAGATGCGGAAGGTAAATCCTACGCTATTACATGGCTTTAGGGCGAGATACATAATTGAAATATCACGGAAAATAAAAGCCTAATTTAAAACTATTACATCCATGATCGGTTACATTATTGGAAAAAATAAAAGCGATAGAAAGAATAAATGCGAAGCGGAATAACTGTGAAAAGATAAGAAATCGGAAAATCGAGAAGAATCGAATAAGAGAAAAATGTTAGAAAAATGCAAATTTTAAATGAGAAAAATATGACATGCTGGAAATAACATAAATATGCTAAAATAATTTTTTGGGATTTTTGGATGCATTTTAATAATTAAAAGCGATTAAATGTGATTTAAATGCTAAATTATGAATAAAAATAAATATGCATGCAAAATAATATTTTTAATTTTATAAATTAAATAAAATTTTTGAAAATAAATGCAAAAGGAAAAATATTTTGGTGATTTTAATGCATGAAATAAAAATATGAAAAAATTAAAAATGCAAAAATATTAAAATATTAAGAAAATAGAAAATAATTGAAAAATGCAAGTTTGGAAAAAACCAAAACCGGTCTGGGAGGTTGAGGCGAGGACCTTTGAGGCATCTGGGAGCAGTGGCGCCTTAACCAGCGAGCTAGCATGCACGTGTGTCATTGAATCAAGTGAGTGGATTAAACAACGTCTCCTCTCCATTGCTTCATTCGTGCGGACTTCATCTCTTTCGTTTTGAATTTTCAAAAGCTAGCGTCGGTCTTTCTTGGCCTCTGACCCAACTAAATGGAAAAAGCAAGCATACATAATATAAATGAGTTCTAAAGCCATGGTTCGATTCGGGCATCATTCGAATGCATTGGCAAGGTCTCGTGATCAATTTATCCTATTAAGAGAAACCTAATTCGTTCCAAGAAACCTAACAATGGCAAATCGTGTTTCAGAACATGGAAATGCAATTGAGCGCAGAATGCTTGCAAACTTGTCACTAATCACAAAACAACAACAAATCGTGTTAAAAATGCATGAATATGAAATCGATTTTGAGAACAAACAAACACGGTTTTGATTACGGATGGTTTTGAGCAATGTAATGTGTTGGACACCTCAAAATTGATTGAAGCAATGATTGGAACTAGGATCACCAATTGCTTGCTTGCCACGGTTTTTTGAGTTCTAGGTTAGGGTTCTTAAACCAATTTTTCTGTTCTCTCTTGATAGGTATGCATTGTACATTTATACTGGATGGATTTGGAGTTAATTTGAGGAAGAATCAATCAATAATCAATGCAAATCAAATTTGATTTTGTATAAAATCAAATTTTCATATTTTGATCAATTTTCAATCAAATCTTGCCATATCAATCCAAATTTCGAAATTTGCTGGCCTTTATGAGTTGCTTGGATCTCAAGGAAGAAATAAAAATCAAGTTTGCAATTAATTTTGATTTCCTACTTTATTTTTGAATTTAATTTGTATTTAAATTAATAAAATCCAAATTAAATAGAAAAATAAAATAAAAATTCGTGGCATTGGGCTTAGATGTTCCAAATTGTATGAGGAACAAGTTTGGATGAAGAAAAAGTAGGCCCATTTGCAAAGTTTTTGATTTTTAGAAGTATTTCTCTTTGTGCACTTCCTCAAAATTGCCCAACTTGTGAATGGTGTATCTTGCTCAATTTTCTACATTTTTGAGAGTTCTTGGACTTTTTAGAAAGATCTAAGAGTCCTCTAACCAACCGTTTTGGTCTCATCTCAATTGGAGTTACCATGCTCAATATATCTTCAAAACAAAAAGTTGACTTTTTGTTGACTTTGAAAATGACCTGTAATGTTTTGAGCCATACCTCTCAAATGAAGCATTTTTTGGACATTCTTGTGAGACATGAAGTTGTAGAGAATTGAATTTCCTTCAAAACAAGAGGTGGTGGAAAACTTTCTGAGAAAGTATGAGAAAGTTATGATCAGTCAAAGTTCAGTTGACTTTTCACCTAGAAACCCTAATTTAGAAAGTTTGACTTTTGAGCAAATCTTGAGTTTTCTTGATGAATCATGATCAACCCTTGATCAAATGATGAATGTGACTTCAAAATGAGGATGTTGACCAAAAATCAAGAAGTTTGACTGTATGTTGACCATAGTTGACTTTTTGACCAACACAACTGATTTTTAACCATCTGAGCAATTGGTTGAGGAAACTTGACTTGTGAGGCTTGAAACTTGACATGGAGAACCTTTGAAGAGTATATGAGGAGGCATGAAAACCATTGGAGGTGTTAGAAGTCCATCTGGATCTGAGAAATGCCAAACCCTAGTTTGGGTTGATTGTCTAGGAGAGAGTTTGTCTGATCAACTCTTGAGGAATCCTTGAGCATGGAGGTATGGAATGCCTTGAGAAATTGGAGGGCAAATTTTGGGGTATGATAGCTGCCCCTGTTCAATCTTCTTGTACTGGAAGGGTTAGATTGGCATGTTTTGCCTTTCGTGACCTGGAGGTAGAAGATGATTGAACACTCGAGTACACCTGAAAATTTGCACTCGCCGTTTGATTGATGGTGTATGGGAATGGGCTTATAGATGCCATTTGGGAGAAGCTGGAGATTTCGATGGGGAATGAGTCGTATGCTGGACTCGAGGTTGTTGTATAGATAGGAGAACTGTCGGAGATGGGCTTAAGATGCCATCTGGAAAGGTCGATCTTTGGGGAGTGAGCTGCAGGCTCTGCGGCGTTTCTAGAAAGGAGGCGGAGATGGGCTTAAGATGCCATCCGGGGTCGTCGCTAGACTTCGTGCTCATCTTTGAATGAAGTTATTGGTTTGTATTGGTTTTAACCAAATATGCGGCGATACGAAAGTGGAGAAATGTTGACAAGTAGTGGGAGATGGGCTTAAGATGCCATCCAAGGCAACGGAGTCGTCTTGAGACTACTGTAGTTCTTGATATCTGAAGGTCGAACATATCTTTGTGTGGTACTGAGAGGATAGTAGTTGGCAAAGCGTGGATATTTTCCTGTTGCATCGTGTCTTTGATCCACTTTGATATCGGAGGATAACTTGATCGTTCGGATAAGGTTTCCGTCCGGCTTGGTATTAATCCACGGATCGTGTTGGAGAACAGCAAGGGTGGTCGTTCGGATAGTTTTCCCGTCTGGATTCGGGTCTTAATCCTGGACCTGTCTGCGTCAGGAGTGATTTGTACCTGTTTTGGAGAAAACAAGAGAAATTTTGACAGAATATTGTTAGTTTTATGCAAAGTATGATGCATGACAATGTGTATGAATGACATATGCATATATTATGAGGAATGTATGAATGCTAGATGTTGTAGTATTTCAAAACATATCCATCTTGAAGAAGATGTGGATGCTCTGCTTGAGGATTTCTGACTTCTGTTTGGGGATGGAGACCCTGAGAAGAGAAGAACTTTGATTCCTCCGATGCACTATCTGACCAAGTCTTGGGCCTTGATATTGTTGAGGCTGGTAGAGATCGAGAAACACGCTGTTGAGGATCTCATACATGAACCCTGCTGAGGAGAGTCCGGGAGGTAATCTGTTAGGGATCTTGTGTGTAGATCCTGCTGGGGGAGGTTTAGGAGGCGTTCTTCTGGATTTTAAGTGTAGATCTTGTTGGAGAGCGTTCGATAGCTACTGGGAGACCGGGTTAGAAGGATCTGGGGCCGTCGAAATCTCTGGATGAGGTATAAGATGTGTAGGTTTCCTCCGATGCACTATCTGACCAAGTTCCAAGTCTGGATACTACTTGGAGATGAAATTGCTAATGACGCGGTAAGATCAAGTTGGTTGGAATCACTGCTCGGGGACTAACACATACTCCGCTGGGGAAGGTTTGTGGTGAGTGACACCTCTGCGGGGGTTGTGTTCTGCGGGGGAATGTTTTTTGGTGACCTTCGTCGTCATCTCAATTCCTGGAGCCTGTAGTAAGTACTTTTGTATGTTCACTTTTCGTATGTTTGCGAACAAGTTCTTATTGTCAAATGCATATAATCATTCAAAAGCAAACGTTGGACTTTATGCAAATATCAATAGTGAAAATTGTAAAGAGAAAGAATTCATATTCATTCGAAATGTGGCGTATGGCCAAGTAGTTTGTACACAAGAAAGGTAAAAAGCTATGCGGAAACAATCTCGTTAAGTCCCAACTATGCTAGTACTCATATATTTCAACTATCTCATCTCCTTGTTGTCGTGAAAGTGGTGAATTGATCTTCGCATTTGAATCTTGAATCTTTGGTAGTAGTATAGATAGGTGATCGGAAGAGACATAGTCAAATGCGCTTAGATCCTAACTTTTGCCTAGACCGCCTTCGGGTTTTAGTCTACCCTTTTTTTGAGCCGCCTTTTCGGTTTCGACTTATGGTGTACATGTTTTGTATATATCCTTAACTTTTGCCCGAACCCTTTTGGTTCGTGAGATATATTTTTGCCTAGGTTAATGACCTAGCGGGTCTATTTTATCGTGTATTTTTGACTATGTCGGCGTTCACGGGGTGTGGGAAGTCTTCACCATCCATGGCTAAGTATCATAGCTCCGCCGGAAAATCATCTTGACTACAAATGGTCCCTCATAGGTGGGAGTCCATTTGCCCACAGGATCACCTTGTGGAAGGATGATCGCTGACTACTAGATCACCGCTTGGTAGACCGGTTGCTTCACCTTCTTGTTAAATACGATCATTCGTTTCGATAATCATCCATGGCGGATGGATGCGAGTCATTTCTCATCAATCAAGTTAATCGGTCAAGGCGATGCGGATCCAATCGTCTTCACCTAACTCAAGTCTCTGGAGGACTACGGTTGAGGTATCTGAACCTCGATGGGTGGGGCCTTCCAAGTACACAGAGAGAAGGGGTTGCCCATGGATGTCCGTCTTGTAGTGCGATAACCATGAAGAGCAAATGGTAACATTTCATGCCAATCCTTGTAAGTCATCATTTTACATATAATCTTCTTAATGTTCTTGTTGGCGGCTTCCTGCGCCATTCATCTTAGGCCGATAAGGAGAAGAGTTGTGATGCTTGATCTTGAACTACGTGCGAGTTCGGTGATCATCTTGTTGTTGAGATTAGAGCCGTTATCGTGATAATCCTTTGGGAGTGCCATACGAGATAATATTATGCTGATGAATCGAGCCACAACATTCCCAGTAACGAGATGCGACGAGGCACTCCCATTTGGTGAAGATGATGGCGCCAATGCCATTGCCAAGTGCGTTTGAGGCTCCATCAAAGACCATGGTCCATCGGGATCCTTGTTCGAGGTCCTTAAATGCGGGCACAGTTCTTCAATCGGTAACTAGTAAAACATCTTGTGTAAGGCTCGAACTGCATAGGTGGTAGTCATCTCTTGATGAGCCAAATGATCGGCTACACTTCCTTTGATTGCTTTTCGAGAAGTGTCTTTGGATGTCATATTGATCAAGATCATTTGCCATCTTGCTATTCTTCCGGAGAGGCTGGTTTCGAATATGTATTTTATCGGATCCATCTTAGAAATCAACAAGGTAGTATGGGTTAACATATCTTGTCTCATTGTGAGTAACTTGTTTCACGATCGGTAAACTTTGCTAAGGTAGTATATTGCATGCTCTTTTCGACCAGACTCGTCATGTTGCCCCAACACACCCCATTGAGTTCTCTATCTTGTCAGTACATGATAAGAGGTCTTCCTTGACGACATCGGGATAGGAGGATTAGCAGTATTCCTTGATTTTGTCAAAGAGATCGGCAATCGTGGTTCCATTCCACCACTTGATCCTTTTTAGTAACTTGAAGATTGGCTCACCGATGCGATTAGATGTGCAATGAATCGGCAATGTAGTTCAATCGGAAAACCTCGACTTCCTTCCGATGCGGGGGCTGGCATCTCTTGAATGGCTTTAACCTTGGCGGGATCAACCTCAATACCTTTACCGCGACAACAAATCCTAGGAGTTTATCGGATCGACTCCAAGGTGCACTTGTTAGGATTGAGTCTAAGTCATACTTCTTCAATCATCAAATAGTTTACTGCAAATGATCGAGATGTTCTTCTTGATCGTGATC
This sequence comes from Vicia sativa, assembly GCA_021764765.1. NCBI lineage: Eukaryota > Viridiplantae > Streptophyta > Magnoliopsida > Fabales > Fabaceae > Vicia > Vicia sativa. The sequence goes on from CM038792.1 coordinate 3,972,682, forward strand.
TAGCTATCATATCGTCGTAGACCTCGTCTCGTGATGAATCATGTCATGAAATAATGTTACCATAACGCGATAAGTGGCGCTGCGTTCTTCGATCAACGGCATAACCTTAAAAGGTACCTTTGTGTAACAAAGTAGTCTTCTCCATGTCTTGGGAGCCATTTTGATCGATTGTAGCAGGAGAAACCATCCATGAAGGAGAAAACTTTGTGTTGGCGGTGTTGTCAACGAACATCAATATGAGGAAGTGGAAAATCGTCTTTCGGATGGCTTTGTTCAGATCTACGTAATCCACACATTCGTACCTTGCCATCCTTCTTAGGTACGGGTACCACGTTTGCAACCCACTGCGGATAAATATGACTAAAAAGGCATTGAAGCCTTCATAACCCGGTTTGATTTTCTCGGACATCTCGGGACATCACGAACATACATTTCCTGGGAGAAAAACCTTCTTTTATCGTGATCGGTGTACCACAATATCAATGTCTAAACCAGCATCTTCGTATGACAAGCAAAACCTCAATATAGTCTCGTAGCATCAGAATCAACCTTTCTTTAACACTGTTCTCAAGACCGCTCTATCTTGATCTCTTTTACATCTTCGTCGTACCCAAATTCACAACCTCAACTTGCTCTTCGTGTGGTTGTATAACTCGATCTTCTTCTGTAGCGTTGTTCTCCGCACTTCACATCTTCCTCACTTTCATCTTGACGGTAGATCGGATTATCAAGTCATATTTAGCACTAGCATATTGTTATTATGAGATTCGGAGTGATTCTCAGTGTATCACGTGGGTGTGTGTAAGAACACATAGCTTTTGAAGGGGTGATAAAGTAAAGAAAGAAAACACAATTGAATGCAAAGTCCAACGATTTATTGAATGAAAATAACGACGGATAATAACCCTCGCAAGCGAGCCATAATACCGGGCAAGGCACGGGCTTTAGGTTTATTGTTCAAAATATAAAGAAAATCGAAAAGCAAACAAGACAAAAATAATTACTCGACTAAAGGAGATTGGTATGGCGTCTTGAGTTTTCCAATTCTTGAGCCCACGATGCGGGTTGGGAAGATCCACTTGCGATGTCGAAGTCGTTGTCGTCGTCCTCTATAGCATGGATTCCACTCGGTCGATCACGGAAGGAAGGTGGTGACACGTTCGGCGTATCATCTTCTAACCCTTAAGGTGAAGCCTAAACCCGGTCTTGTCAAATTTGAAAGGAAGATCGGGGACCCAAATAGCACTACCACTTCTTCACTGCTGACGAGCATCTTCGGGAGGCCATTCTGGGCGGAGCTTCGTAACCTCGGGAGTAATAGGAGAATCAACAGGCATGACTCGGGGTTGTTTGAATGCTTGACGGGGAGTCTCGAAGAATCGCCTTCCATCTCGAGGTATCGGAAGGCGTAGATGATGACCATATATTCTTCTTCACCACATCTGTAACAACCTTTCCTTTCCTTGGGTACCACGATGTAGTAGAGGTAACGCGCCCCCATGTATCAAGGGCGTCCAAGTAGGCAAGAAAATGGACGGATGTCCATGACAAAGAATGTGGAATCAAAAGTGGGAACCGACTTTAGCGTGATGAGCTCTCAAGTCTTGCTTAGAACCATCAAAAGCCCTCACAATAATGTCACTGGGTCTTAGAACCAACCCTTCAACGTCGAGTCGATCAAAAGCAGTCTTTGGTAGGATGTTCAGAGAAGAACCAGTATCCACCAAAACATGAGATAATGTTCATTGCATTCGTGAGATATGCAAGGCTTTGTTGTGTTCCTTCGGGAGTCAAATCGACATCAGAGAAGCCTCGGCCATTGTTGGCAGCCAGGCTAGCAATACAAACTTCAAATTGATCAGTAGTAGTGTCTTGCGGCACGTGAGCATTCTTGAAACTTCACCAGGCGTTAGCATGAGCCTCGAACCACAGAGCAAGCATGGAGATGGGATGGATCATCCCAACTGTTCCCACAACATTGTAGTCACTCTTCTTGATGATCTTGAATTTCCTCCATTTCTTGCTTGGAGGTGTCTTGTAACTTCCTTTGGTACTACGGTTGAGCGGGGTGAGTTCTTGGTTCTTTCCTCTAGTGGGGATATTGGTTGAGTAGGCTGGGCAGCTGGAGTCGCGGTGTCTTTTGGAGGAGAGATGGAGAACACCCTTCCGGTTCGGTCACCTTACTTGATCCGGTGATGTTGTCAATGTCAGGAATGGAAGCTTCAACTGTAAAGTCTTCAACGGTCAGAGGGTCTTGCTTGACACCATGATAGTAAACATCAGCTCCATAATTCTAAGGGATAGCTTTGTCGGAGGAATATGGAACTGGTCTTGGAGAAGTGATAATGAGGGGTGCCACTCTAGGCACGAGGATCGCAGAGGAAATCCTTATTGTGTTAACATCGGCATAGTCTTACGGGAAATCGTCACCCATCCGTTACCTAACATCTTCAATAGGAACCTTGTAGCTTCGAGCGGTGTACTTCACCATGTAATCATACTTTCCACTTGGCTGCCCAAGGTATCCCACACGATGGTGCAGTTTCATTCACATCTTGATCTTGACTTAGACATGCCTTCACTGACTTACGCACAGTGGTTTCGAAATAGTATCTCACGGTTATCCATCATGCCTGAACCGTCTTCTCAACAAACAACCATCGGTAGCAGATGGGCACCACGACAATTCTCGGGCATCTGGATTGACACGGCTTGCAGCAAATTCTTCTTAATAGTCATCGGAGGAATGCTCAAGTCATCTATGTTGAAAATATAAGTATCGTGCCAGCATTGGAACTCTTGTCATGGTTAGGCATGGGCATTGATCACATTCGGTCTCAGCAGAGGATCAAACTCAATCTGCTTAGCTTCAATCATGTCTTGAATCTTGTTCTTGAGCCCAACAATCATCGATCTTGTCGGGGCTATTGGAGTGGTAAGCACATAGCATTAGGATTGTATCTCGGAGAGGAAGTGTTGACGTTGAGGAGGATCCTCAAGTAATGTCGGCTCTGCTTTCAACATGTCCAAGGCTTGCGAGAATGGCATGTTGATCTTTGTAAGCTGTCTTCGTGGCGCGTTAAGCTCTGTAGCGTTGTCTCGTTGAGGTTGTGCTAATGTAGGATTGGAGATCTGGCCCCACAGTTGAACACGGTCGTTCTTGGCTCGGCTTTTCGACCATACAGCATTAGTTTCTTTCTTACCACCAAAGATCTCTTGCGCATTAGATGATGATTCTACGAATCTTTCCACTCTTGATACCGACTTCAATCGCTGCTTTGTCAATATCAACTCGGTGAATCCGTGAAGAGTTTCCAATCGGATGATTGAAGAATGGGCTGTCGGTGTTCCATGAACATATCAACCAACTCCTATTGGACAAGGGTTTGAACTACTGCTGCTAGATCTCTCCATTTCGAGCATACTCCTTGAACTTCTCATCACGACCCATGGACATGCTTTGTAGTTGCATGCAGTGGGTGTCAATTCGACATTGTTACTCATCATGCAGCAGAAGCATCGCTAAATCACTCCAAATACGGATACGGTCATTCTCTAGTGATAATACCACTCTAAGCGAGTTAGGACAAACTCTCTTGAAAATAGTGCATCCACAACTACATCATCGGTGTGGGGTTGATCTTACGAACATAGGACTTGAGATGCAGATTTGGACAAGAAATGCCATCATACTTGGCAAAGGTAGGAACCTTGAATTTGGGAGGAATCACAACTCAGGGAACAAGACTCGGGTCATCAAAATTCAGCGGACATTTCGGGTTTCCACAGCATTCGACGGTCTTCAGTTGCTTGTACTTGTCATCTTCATCAGTATTGGCTATGATCGTGTTGATCCTCTCTCCCTTTCTGGGCTCATACTGCCTTCCATCACCCTTGTCACTCCCTTCATTCTTGACACTTCCTTCGAGCTCTATTCGTGACCACTTTAGGACCACCTTTGTAGCGTCGCCCATGTTGAGGCCAACAACCTTCTTCATTGATGAGCTTTTGGATCCTCTTGGCCTTGGACCAAGCTAGTGAACATTTGTTGGCCAGGCATTAGGCACGGAGATCTTTGGTCTGTTCAAGAGCCATTTACGCTAAAATAAATAGCGAGAAATGAAAACCAATCTCCAATGTACTGTGATGCAATGTTATGCTATGATATGCAATGTTTATGCGAATGCTATACAATGTTTTCAAGGACCTCTAAGTTTAAATTTGTTAGACAAGCAATGAACAAACAAATATTAGTTCTCTTTTTATTTTTTTTCCTTTTAAGTACAAAAGATAGTTCAAAACAATAAAAGAAAAACATGTAAATCATAAAGCTCTAAGTCTCCCATGGGCGCTTCCTCTTGGTGCCGAGGTAGGCGTTGATGTGGCGCTCCTCGTGAAGTAGCTTGGTCAACTCTAGCACTTTCTTCTCACTTGCATAGCATTGAGTTTCGAATGTATCCCTTTCTTCTTTGAGCTGAATCCAAGATCTCTTCAAGCCTTCAAAATCAGTAGGCATGTCGGGATGGAGAGCATTATGAGTGCGTCACCTATAGCAGGTTCCATAATTCTTGGTAGAGCAGGAGTGAATGGCATCATGAGGTTTTGAGCTCGAGCTCGCACCATTTGAGGTAAGGTTCCCAAGGAATGGAGTTTGGTGCCCCAAAGTCTTGGTATCAATCTTCTTTACCATGCCCAAGTGTATGAACCTTGTAGTAGGAGATCGTGATTGTAGTCGAACACAATATCTTGGAGAAGCATATCATGAGGACCATCTCGAGCAAAACCAATGGCGTAGAGCTAGAGAAGGGTTGTAGTAACACCTCCCTTATACCAAGTAATGGTACATCGAAATTCTCACAGCTCAATGAATGTGAAGCCCTTTTGAGAGAAAGGCTCCAGCGGATATCTGAATGAGAGAGTGACATCAACCTTTGAGACCATCTCAACCTTTGTTCATTCTTCAAAAGCGATGGAGGAGGTGCGAAATAAACCACCTAGAAAGTAGCGGTATGCAACACATGAGGTTCCTTGTCTTTTGATAGTGCAGTGTGGAGAGAATGTAGGGTGTCTCCAAGTAAAGTAGTCTTGGATTGGGGTGAGGAACAACTTGATGGCGTTGATATCTATGAATTGATCCGAGTTAGGAATAGAGACCAAACCATAAATTAGGCCACAATGTCTTCAAATGCATGGAAACTCATAACTTTGAGGAATTCTCGGGCTTTCTTAATTAGGAACTTGGAAAGTAAACCCTTAACTCCATACGGTTTCCCAATTGGCTTCAATGTCTGAGCGCTTAAGATGTAAGGCTGATGCAATGTCTTCATACCTAGGAACCTTCTCTAGACCGGTGAATGGCATTTGGTCAAGAATAGGTACCCCAAGTAGCTTAGAGAACTCTTCCAAGGTAGGAACTAAATGATAGTCCGGGAATGTAAAGCAATGGTGTTTCGGATCAAAGAACTGGAATAGGACATGCATCATATCTTCTTCAAAACCGGAGATAACCAAGTCAAGTAGATAACCATGTCTTTTGATGAACTGAGCATGATCGGGAATTTCAGAAACCAATTCTTTGAGCTGAGAAGGTATACCCATAAAGTTGATTCGGATAGTCTTTCTAGAAGCCATAATCCCAAACACGGAGCAAAGATAAATCCCTAGGTCCTTGAAATGGTTAGAAATGATATGCAATGCAAATGATGTCATGATGTCATGTTTGGCACACACAAGCAATTCACACAATGAGCCTAGGTTTAAGGCTTGCATGAGGTATAGGTGATTACCCCACCAAAAGTTTGAGTTGGTTCATCGTCCTATAATAGTAGGGTTCTAGGAATCTCACATCATCGATCTTTCTCGTAGGCGTTTATTTCAATACGACTACCAGTGGTCGATCGAAAATATCCCAAAGTCGATCTCAATGAGCGTAGCATCGAGTATCAACCAACCTTAGTCTGCAAAGCCGACCATCTCACTACCTTCTAATGGCTAAGATGGGTCAATTAAGGTTCTAAAAGTTTAGTTAGCGCTTGATGACACCACGAAGCCAAATACTATCCTCAACTTGGGAGTGAAGAGTATCGGGACATCAAAGTATCACGCTAACGTAGCCATCATGTTGACCATTTCGATATCGTCTAGCAGTCGTGACGATTTATTGCTACTTACCTAAAGGAAACCGGATCCGGTGTAGGATCCCACAAATATAATACCCAAGCAACCCTTAAAGTAAAGCAAGCAAGTCAAACAGAAAGCTGTAAATGTTATCTAGAAATCCCTAAGGCATTCTCTCTTTAAGGGTGTTTCCCCGGCAGAGTCGCCAGTTCTGTGATACGGTGAACTGACTTTTAGTGTTTTGTATCGCAAATGTGCGGATAGCAAGAGTCGCCACCGACTTTTATTTTTATCCAATTAAGGGAAGGTAAAAGTACAGAAAAAGACCTTCGTTAGATTCTGAGTAAGGGAGAAGGTTATGAAAAGGGAAGGTATTAGCACCCCTTTCCATCCGTAGTTATCTACGGGCTCTTATTTGCTTTCTAGATCACTTTAAAAATTATGCTTTCTGTGTGTTTGACAAAAATGTTTTGAAAAGGCATTTCGCTTTGACTTTGTAATGATTCATGTAGGTAGGTAACTTTATTCCAATAAAAGTCTTATTACCTACTCAGAATTGGTCGTTTTCGTGTTTTTTACGTTCTTTTAGAATAGCGCTAGCCATACCATTTGTTGGTAGGTAACTTTATTCGTTGGATGTAAGCGGGACATTCGAAGGGACATCGGATGGTCATAGAAGGCAACTTGTAGGAAGTATCCTAGCACATTCGAAGGGACTATCATCATTTTTCGTAAGGCGACAATCGAGGGTCAAGATCATGTATTCGGAGGCGACATCGTGGGTCTATGATCTTTGTATCGAAGGGACTATGATGATTTGTTTTGAAGGCAACGGTGCTAGAATACCTCTACGTTCGAGGGACATGACCATTTGAATTCGTAAGGCAACGAGAGAGAATTACCCTAAGGGGTGCATGTGTGAAAGAGTGTGTTGATTCAGATATGTGTTATCTTGAAAATTAGTGGGCTATGTTGGTTTTATCTTGCCATACACGCCTAGTTACTAGCAGTTTGTAGGGTGCAGAAATTAAAATGCGGAATGTAAAGATGCGGAAAGGTAAATCCTACGCTATTACATGGCTTTGGGGCAGATACATAATTGAAATATGCGGAAAATAAAAGCCTAATTTAAAACTATTACATCCCATGATCAGTTACATTATTGGAAAAAATAAAAACGATAGAAAGAATCGTCTGAAACGGAATAACCTGTGAAAAGATAAGAAATCGGAAAATACGAGAAGAATCGAATAAGAGAAAAAATGTTAGAAAAATGCAAATTTTTAAATGAGAAAAATATGACATGCTGGAAATAACATAAATATGCTAAAATAATTTTTTTGGGATTTTTTGGATGCATTTTAATAATTAAAAACTGATTAAATGTGATTTAAATGCTAAATTATGAATAAAAATAAATATGCATGCAAAATAATATTTTTTAATTTTATAAATTAAATAAAAAATTTCTGAAAATAATTGCAAAAGGAAAAATATTTTTGGTGATTTTTAATGCATGAAATAAAAATATGAAAAGAATTAAAATTGTATGCAAAAATATTAAAATATTAAGAAAATAGAAAATAATTGAAAAAATGCAAGTTTGGAAAAAAGAAACCAAAACCGGTCCTGGGGAGGTTCGAACTGAGGACCTTTGAGAGCATCTGAGAACAGTCAGCGCCTTAACCAACTGAGCTAGCATGCACGTGTGTCATTGAATCGAAGTGAGTGGATTAAACACGCGTCTCCTCTCCATTGCTTCATTCTCGCGCCAGACTTCATCTCTTTCGTTTTGAATTTTCAAAAGCTAGCGTCGGTCTTTCTTCGACGCTACAGGCCCTGGCTAAATGGAAAAAGCAAGCATACATAATATAAATGAGTTCTAAAGCCATGGTTCGATTCCAGGCATCATTCCGAATGCATTGGCAAGGGTCTCGTGATCCAATTTATCCTATTAAGAGAAACCCTAATTCGTTCCAAGAAACCCTAACAATGGCAAATCGTGTTTCAGGCCATGGAAATGCAATTGAACTGCCCAGAATGCTTGCAAACTTGTCACTAATCACAAAAACAACAACAAATCATGTTAAAAATGCATGAATAGTCGGTCGTTGTGACCAATGTCTTAATGTCATTATCCCTTTGTACGCGACAAGTGTGTACAACACTGTCGGTACTTGTTACTTTTCTGATTGATTATTGCAGGAGTAGTGTGAAACTAAGTGGGGGAGGAGAGATGCTTCCCGGATATGTTCCAATTGTAAGTCATTGGTACGGGGTACTTCTTGAGAAGACAGTGCAAGTGTGGTTAGAGTTGTTGGAATCATTTGGACCATGAGTTATAGTTGGAAGTGCAAAAAGGCGAGTACGATTCTGAGAACAGAAAGTGTTGGTAATGATGGTTTATACTCCAGTATGATTATCGGATGTCTATTGACAAATTGAGGACTTGATCACCCTTAATCTCTTGTTGATAGTAGACGGAATCGTATTGGGTGGTATATAATTATCTTGCTATCTAATTGGGACATAAAGTGATGAATATGGATGAAGTTTGGTGGAAGCTTGTGAACCATATGAGTCGACGAAGGCTCTAATAAGGATAATGAATTGAGATGGATGGTTAGAGTTGCGTAGATATTAATGATGGTGCTGTGGTATTTATGTTGTATTCTTTGACGGAAGTGAAAGGAAAATCTAAGAGCGATGAATTACCGGTAGTGAAGAATTGTCTTGAGATTGTTCCGAGTAAGTTGGATTGCCAGTGGTGGATGAATTTCCAGAGGTGTTTCCAGAAGACGTCGGTGAATTACCGCCTGAGAGAGAGGATTAATTACTATAGATTTAATTCCTGGAACTAGTCCGGTGTCGATGGCGTCGTATCGCTTGTCGGCATCTGAGTTGTCTGAAATGAAGAAACAGCTGGAAGAGTTAGGTGTGAATTCTAATGTTCCCTGAGAATAATAGCGACTCATCGTTTGAGCAAGATGTTGGATTAGCTTGAGGCTACCCTTGGGTTGAATGTTTGAAGTAAACCAAGTGATTATGAATCGTTTTGATGAGTCGATGCATATTCTTGGCCTAGAAGATATTTGGTGATTGAGAAGAATGACTCTTAGAAGATGAAACTGGTGTGATTGGAATGTTGCGACGCTTCCGGTTGATCGTGAAGTTGTCAGTGTGAGTGACCTCCTTGTGTTCTTGAAAAGATTAATTGTGTCAGTGTCAATGGTTGATATAAAGTATGCAATGATGTGAATTGGTTATTGGAATTGTAACTTAACGCAATTAATCATGGTGAATGATGTGTGTTGCGGTATGTTGAAGTTAGAATCTCAAATTTTGCATTCTATGATGTTTTGGGATTTTTCACTCTCACAAGGTGAGAAATCGATTACCTATCATAGGGAATTGATTTCCTAAAGCTGACATCATTATTTTTCGAAAACTTGTAAAATCCATAATTGGAGTTTTGGATGTCTGATTTGAGTTTCGTTTGAAGTGTTGGAAAGATAATGTGATGAACTTTGTTTTAAAAATGGTTCCAGCACCTGTAAGTAATTTATTTATCATGTAGTGAGGTTTGAAGAGAGTCGGAGTTGTTATTGATGTCGTCCTTGGTACAAAACTTATTTCTACGACGCCGTACGAGACGTCAACTTTAGGTATAGAAAATTGAAGAAGCTATTGGAAGGTGCTCAGAGAAATAGATTTGTAAAACCAAGTGTATTGTTTTGGGATTCTGATTGTGAGGAAGGATTCCAAGAGTGGAAGAGGAGGTTGACTAGTGCTCCGATTTTAATTGTCTTGAATCGGAAGGGTCCTCGTTGTGTATTATGATGCGTCATTGACGGGTTTAGGTGGTGTGTTGATGAAGGATAAGCAGGTTGTGGCTTATGCTTCGAGACAATTGAAAGTGCATGAAAGGAATTATCCGACCCATGATGTGAATTTGGTAGCTGTTGTAGTTGTTTTGAAGTTATGAAGGCATTATCTGTATGGTCCACGGTTTGAAGTGTTCAGTGATCATAAGAGCCTGAAGTATCTCTTTGATCAGGAAGAGTTGAACAGGAGGCAGAGAAGATGATTAGAATTTCTCAAGGATTATGATTTTGGTTTGAATTACCATCCTGGTAAGGCAAACGTCGTGGCTGATGCGTTGAGCAGGAAATCCTTGCATATGTCGATGTTAATGGTTCGTGAATTGGATTTAGTGAAACAATTCAGAGATTTAAGTTTAGTATGTGAAACTACTCAGAATAGTGTGAAATTGGGCATTTTGAAACTGACTAGTGGTATTTTGGAAGAGATTCGAAATGGGCAGAAATCTGATGTTGGTTTGGTGGATAAGCTAACATTGATTAACCAAGGTCAAGGAGGTGAGTTCGAATTGGCGAGAATGGCGTTATGAGACACGGTGATAGAGTGTGTGTTGGATGTTCTTGAGATTAGAGAAAGTATTTTGGAAGAAGGACACCGTAGTGGATTGAGTATTCATCCGGTGCTACTAAGATGTATCATGATTTAAAGGAATTATTTTGGTGGCTGGAATGAAAAAGGAAATTGCCGAGTTTGTGTGCATGTTTGATTTGTCGAAATCAAAGATTGAGCATCGAAGTCGGGATTGATGGAGCCGTTGTTTGTTCCGAATGGAAATGGGATGGAATTTCAATGGACTTGGTGTCCGGTGGCCTAGAGCGGTGAAGAATGTGATTCTATTTGGGTGATTGTCGATCGATTGACAAAATCGCTCACTTTATTCCGATAAGAATGGATTACCCGATGGAGAGTTGGCGGTATGTTGAGAAAATTGTAAGTTTGCATGGTATTCCGTCTAGCATTGTGTCGGATAGAGATCCGAGGTTTACTTCTAAGTTACGGACAGGATTGCGAGGAAGCTTTGGGTACTAAGTTACGATTGAGTTGCATATCATCCACGGTGGATGGTCGACGGAGGGCGATTCGATCGTTAGAAGATTTGTTGAGAGCTTGTGTGTTAGAGAAGGGTGGAGCTTGGGATAGCTATTTGTCGTTGGTAGAGTTTACCTACAACAATAGTTTTCATTCGAGCATTGGTATGGCTCCGTTTGAGGCATTGTATGGTAGGAGATGTCGGACACCGTTGTGTTGGTATGAATCGGAGAAAGTCTTGTGATTGGGCGGAGATTGTTCAACAAACTTGAGAAAGGATCAAGATGATTCGGAGAAGATGGGAACTTCTAAGTCGTCGAAAAAGTTATCATGATAAGAGGAGGAAGGATCTTGAGTTTAATGAAGGAGACCATGTGTTCATGAGGGTTACTCCAATGACTGGTATTGGTCGAGCCTTGAAGTCAAAGAAGTTGACTCCGTGCTTTATTGGTCCGTTTCAGATTACCAAGAGAGTTGGGAAAGTTGCGTATCAGATCGCTTTACCTCCGTCACTTGCGAATTTGCATGATGTTTTCCATGTATCTCGATTGAGGAGGTACATTGCGGATCCGTCTCATGAGATTCAAGTAGATGATGTTCGGTGCGGGATAATTTAGCTGTTGAGCAGTGCTGCAAGGCGAGGATCGGAAAGTGAAGCAATTGCGAGGTAAAGAGATAGCATGCGAGTAGCTTGGGAGGACCGGTGAAGGAAATGTAACTTGGGAGTGGAGAGTGGATGAAGGACTCGTATCCCGATCGTCAAGGTATGTTTTCGAGGGACGAAAACTCTTTTAGTGGGGGAGAGTTGTGACACCCCGATTTAATTCAAATATTAAATGAGTGAGAGTTTAATTATTTAATTAATTAAAGTCTAAAGTGTTAATTTTATTTGGATTAATTGGGTCATTTAATAAGGAAAGGATTGGAGGTGTGCAAAGTAACAGGGGGTGTGAGGAGTAGATCGCTCTATTGTTACTAAGTTTTAATTATTTATTTATTGGAATAAATGAAGGAATATTAGAAGGAATATAAAAAGGAAAAGAAAAAGGAAAATAGTTTTTTTGGAGAAATCATTTCACGTAGAGTTGGAGAAAGAAGAAAAGAGAGGAAAAGCCGTCGCCGAGAGAAATCGAAGATTCATCGCGAGGTAAGGGGTGGTTTTGATCGGTTAATATGTTTTATGGGTTTTGGGAACCATAGGGATGAATGGGTATGTTAGGAAGTTTGAATCTTTATGATTAGGAGCTATAGGAATAAACCCTATTTTGTGTCGGTGTTGGAAATTGGATCATAGTATGTCAAATAATTGATAGAGATAATTAAACTACTTTGTTTGTTGTTATAATGGTGTGAAATGATGATAAAATGGTGTTTCTAATGTACCAATTCATATTGGAAAGTGAGGTAATGATAAAGGATGGAAAATGCTGTCAAAAAGTAGCAGAAATGCTGTCACAGGTCGTGGGAACCGGTTCCCTGTGGGGAGGAACCGAGTTCCCAGTGTTAAAATTGGCAAAACTGGGATTTTTACACTCAGGAACCGGTTCCTGTATAGGTAGGAACCGGGTTCCCATACAAAAACCAGGGAGTGGGGTATTTTTAAGTTTCAGGAACCTGTTCCTGTATAGGTAGGAACCGGGTTCCATGTGCATTTTTCCAAATTTTCTAAAACTTCAAAAATTCATATTTTCTAAACCGTAACTCCGATTCGAGTGCCGTTTTCGGCGTTATTTCTTAAATTTAAAACTCTACCTCTTGGAAAGGAAAAATATTATTTTCTCGAAAATTATTTTTAAAAGAGCCGAGCTCCCGATTTTTGAAAAGTATGGATTAATTAAGGATGATGGATAATTAATAAGAATGGTCTGAGTTATCGGATGAATGCTAATGCTCACCATGTTGTGTTGATTATTTATTATGATTGAGTACGATAATTTGGTGATTGACATTAAGGGAATTATGTTAAGATCAAAGTCTGGGAATTGGTTTAGATTGATCTGACAGGGTGAATGAAGACTGACGCATATGTGTTGGTTTCCTTGTTGTTTATTCATGATTGTGTGGATATCATGTGTGGTTGTTATTGTGTATACTGGTGATAGTCTTACTGATTGAGAAGTAAGCGTTCGACATAATTATGTTTTGTGATAAGTAGTTCATGATTATGTTGTTATCATGCGATATATGTTGATATTGGCAATTACGTGGAATTATGTTGTTATCATATTCCGTTGAATTAATGTTGCATGCTTTTATGATTGCATGCATGAGCATTTGTTAAATTGGTTCATTCCCATTGTGCGGAGGTGAGCTTGCAGAGCCAATAGACTTACCTGGTTGGAGGTGGTGAGGCTAGATTCTTGACCCGGTGGTTATGGGAGAATCATGAATTGGATTCTTGACCCAGTGTTCTGGGCGAATCATGGATTACCTTGTCTTTCCACGAGTAAGCGGAGCGGTGGGTGAGCGGTTCACGTTGGTACCACATGCATAGAGTCTGCATTGCATATGGAATTGTAACATGTTAGGATGGTTTCCGGTGTTGCAATTGCCATTGTTTGATATATACATGATCATTGTGTGAACTGTTTGCATTGTTTATGATCTTGTGTTTGGTTGATGAACTAATATATTCGATTATTACATTGGATCTAAGAGCGTTATAGCATATTATATTGAATCGAAATCTCACCCTTACTTTAACATTTTCGGATCCGAGTGATTAGGCGCTTGGAGTTGGTGAGGATAGTCTTAGATTCGAGTCTTTGTCCGCGTGTCGATTGTCGGTGCTCGTAGATGTAACCTTTGGGAAAAATGATTGTTCGGAATCCTTTTATGGATATTTTAATAATTTTGGAATTATGTTGATTTATTATCCTGGAATAACTGTTGAGTAAAGTATTCGGGATTTAATTATGTTTCATTTCCGCTGTTAAACATAATGTTGTATGATTTAATTGATGAGTATTCTTGATGAAGCATGATTATTTTGTTTAAAATTTTTATGATTTAAATTGTGACGCCTCTTGATTGGTGATTAAAACTCTGATTAATATTTATAAAACGCGGGTAATTAGAAGGGGTGTTACAATAGTGGTATCAGAGCATAGTCGGTCGTTGTGACCAATGTCTTAATGTCATTATCCCTTTGTACGCGACAAGTGTGTACAACACTGTCGGTACTTGTTACTTTTCTGATTGATTATTGCAGGAGTAGTGTGAAACTAAGTGGGGGAGGAGAGATGCTTCCCGGATATGTTCCAATTGTAAGTCATTGGTACGGGGGTACTTCTTGAGAAGACAGTGCAAGTGTGGTTAGAGTTGTTGGAATCATTTGGACCATGAGTTATAGTTGGAAGTGCAAAAAGGCGAGTACGATTCTGAGAATAGAAAGTGTTGGTAATGATGGTTTATACTCCAGTATGATTATCGGATGTCTATTGACAAATTGAGGACTTGATCACCCTTAATCTCTTGTTGATAGTAGACGGAATCGTATTGGGTGGTATATAATTATCTTGCTATCTAATTGGGACATAAAGTGATGAATATGGATGAAGTTTGGTGGAAGCTTGTGAACCATATGAGTCGACGAAGGCTCTAATAAGGATAATGAATTGAGATGGATGGTTAGAGTTGCGTAGATATTAATGATGGTGCTGTGGTATTTATGTTGTATTCTTTGACGGAAGTGAAAGGAAAATCTAAGAGCGATGAATTACCGGTAGTGAAGAATTGTCTTGAGATTGTTCCGAGTAAGTTGGATTGCCAGTGGTGGATGAATTTCCAGAGGTGTTTCCAGAAGACGTCGGTGAATTACCGCCTGAGAGAGAGGATTAATTACTATAGATTTAATTCCTGGAACTAGTCCGGTGTCGATGGCGTCGTATCGCTTGTCGGCATCTGAGTTGTCTGAAATGAAGAAACAGCTGGAAGAGTTAGGTGTGAATTCTAATGTTCCCTGAGAATAATAGCGACTCATCGTTTGAGCAAGATGTTGGATTAGCTTGAGGCTACCCTTGGGTTGAATGTTTGAAGTAAACCAAGTGATTATGAATCGTTTTGATGAGTCGATGCATATTCTTGGCCTAGAAGATATTTGGTGATTGAGAAGAATGACTCTTAGAAGATGAAACTGGTGTGATTGGAATGTTGCGACGCTTCCGGTTGATCGTGAAGTTGTCAGTGTGAGTGACCTCCTTGTGTTCTTGAAAAGATTAATTGTGTCAGTGTCAATGGTTGATATAAAGTATGCAATGATGTGAATTGGTTATTGGAATTGTAACTTAACGCAATTAATCATGGTGAATGATGTGAGTTGCGGTATGTTGAAGTTAGAATCTCAAATTTTGCATTCTATGATGTTTTGGGATTTTTCACTCTCACAAGGTGAGAAATCGATTACCTATCATAGGGAATTGATTTCCTAAAGCTGACATCATTATTTTTCGAAAACTTGTAAAATCCATAATTGGAGTTTTGGATGTCTGATTTGAGTTTCGTTTGAAGTGTTGGAAAGATAATGTGATGAACTTTGTTTTAAAAATGGTTCCAGCACCTGTAAGTAATTTATTTATCATGTAGTGAGGTTTGAAGAGAGTCGGAGTTGTTATTGATGTCGTCCTTGGTACAAAACTTATTTCTACGACGCCGTACGAGACGTCAACTTTAGGTATAGAAAATTGAAGAAGCTATTGGAAGGTGCTCAGAGAAATAGATTTGTAAAACCAAGTGTATTGTTTTGGGATTCTGATTGTGAGGAAGGATTCCAAGAGTGGAAGAGGAGGTTGACTAGTGCTCCGATTTTAATTGTGCTGAATCCGGAAGGGTCCCTCGTTGTGTATTATGATGCGTCATTGACGGGTTTAGGTGGTGTGTTGATGAAGGATAAGCAGGTTGTGGCTTATGCTTCGAGACAATTGAAAGTGCATGAAAGGAATTATCCGACCCATGATGTGAATTTGGTAGCTGTTGTAGTTGTTTTGAAGTTATGAAGGCATTATCTGTATGGTCCACGGTTTGAAGTGTTCAGTGATCATAAGAGCCTGAAGTATCTCTTTGATCAGGAAGAGTTGAACAGGAGGCAGAGAAGATGATTAGAATTTCTCAAGGATTATGATTTTGGTTTGAATTACCATCCTGGTAAGGCAAACGTCGTGGCAGATGCGTTGAGCAGGAAATCCTTGCATATGTCGATGTTAATGGTTCGTGAATTGGATTTAGTGAAACAATTCAGAGATTTAAGTTTAGTATGTGAAACTACTCAGAATAGTGTGAAATTGGGCATTTTGAAACTGACTAGTGGTATTTTGGAAGAGATTCGAAATGGGCAGAAATCTGATGTTGGTTTGGTGGATAAGCTAACATTGATTAACCAAGGTCAAGGAGGTGAGTTCCGAATTGACGAGAATGGCGTTATGAGACCTGGTGATAGAGTGTGTGTTCCGGATGTTGCTGAGATTAGAGAAAGTATTTTGGAAGAAGGACACCGTAGTGGATTGAGTATTCATCCTGGTGCTACTAAGATGTATCATGATTTAAAGGAATTATTTTGGTGGCCTGGAATGAAAAAGGAAATTGCCGAGTTTGTGTATGCATGTTTGATTTGTCAGAAATCAAAGATTGAGCATCAGAAGCCGTCGGGATTGATGGAGCCGTTGTTTGTTCCGGAATGGAAATGGGATGGAATTTCAATGGACTTGGTGTCTGGGTTGCCTAGAACGGTGAAGAACTGTGATTCTATTTGGGTGATTGTCGACCGATTGACAAAATCTGCTCACTTTATTCCGATAAGAATGGATTACCCGATGGAGAGGTTGGCAGAATTGTATGTTGAGAAAATTGTAAGTTTGCATGGTATTCCGTCTAGCATTGTGTCGGATAGAGATCCGAGGTTTACTTCTAAGTTCTGGACAGGATTGCAGGAAGCTTTGGGTACTAAGTTACGATTGAGTTCTGCATATCATCCACAGACAGATGGTCAGACGGAGAGGACGATTCAGTCGTTAGAAGATTTGTTGAGAGCTTGTGTGTTAGAGAAGGGTGGAGCTTGGGATAGCTATTTGTCGTTGGTAGAGTTTACCTACAACAATAGTTTTCATTCGAGCATTGGTATGGCTCCGTTTGAGGCATTGTATGGTAGGAGATGTCAGACACCGTTGTGTTGGTATGAATCTGGAGAAAGTGCTGTGATTGGGCCAGAGATTGTTCAACAAACTTCAGAAAGGATCAAGATGATTCAGGAGAAGATGGGAACTTCTCCGAGTCGTCAGAAAAGTTATCATGATAAGAGGAGGAAGGATCTTGAGTTTAATGAAGGAGACCATGTGTTCATGAGGGTTACTCCAATGACTGGTATTGGTCGAGCCTTGAAGTCAAAGAAGTTGACTCCGTGCTTTATTGGTCCGTTTCAGATTACCAAGAGAGTTGGGAAAGTTGCGTATCAGATCGCTTTACCGCCGTCACTTGCGAATTTGCATGATGTTTTCCATGTATCTCAGTTGAGGAGGTACATTGCGGATCCGTCTCATGAGATTCAAGTAGATGATGTTCAGGTGCGGGATAATTTAACTGTTGAAGCAGTGCCTGCAAGAATTGAGGATCGGAAAGTGAAGCAATTGCGAGGTAAAGAGATAGCACTGGTACGAGTAGCTTGGGGAGGACCAGCTGAAGGAAATGTAACTTGGGAGCTGGAGAGTCAGATGAAGGACTCGTATCCCGAACTGTTCGTCAAAGGTATGTTTTCGAGGACGAAAACTCTTTTAGTGGGGGAGAGTTGTGACACCCCGATTTAATTCAAATATTAAATGAGTGAGAGTTTAATTATTTAATTAATTAAAGTCTAAAGTGTTAATTTTATTTGGATTAATTGGGTCATTTAATAAGGAAAGGATTGGAGGTGTGCAAAGTAACAGGGGGTGTGAGGAGTAGATCGCTCTATTGTTACTAAGTTTTAATTATTTATTTATTGGAATAAATGAAGGAATATTAGAAGGAATATAAAAAGGAAAAGAAAAAGGAAAATAGTTTTTTTGGAGAAATCATTTCACGTAGAGTTGGAGAAAGAAGAAAAGAGAGGAAAAGCCGTCGCCGAGAGAAATCGAAGATTCATCGCGAGGTAAGGGGTGGTTTTGATCGGTTAATATGTTTTATGGGTTTTGGGAACCATAGGGATGAATGGGTATGTTAGGAAGTTTGAATCTTTATGATTAGGAGCTATAGGAATAAACCCTATTTTGTGTCGGTGTTGGAAATTGGATCATAGTATGTCAAATAATTGATAGAGATAATTAAACTACTTTGTTTGTTGTTATAATGGTGTGAAATGATGATAAAATGGTGTTTCTAATGTACCAATTCATATTGGAAAGTGAGGTAATGATAAAGGATGGAAAATCTTTGTCAAAAGTAGCGAAATCTTTGTCACAGTCGTGGGAACCGGTTCCCTGTGGGAGGAACCGAGTTCCCAGTGTTAAAATTGGCAAAACTGGGATTTTTACACTCAGGAACCGGTTCCTGTATAGGTAGGAACCGGGTTCCCATACAAAAACCAGGGAGCGGGGTATTTTTAAGTTTCAGGAACCGGTTCCTGTATAGGTAGGAACCGGGTTCCATGTGCATTTTTCCAAATTTTCTAAAACTTCAAAAATTCATATTTTCTAAACCGTAACTCCGATTCGAGTGCCGTTTTCGGCGTTATTTCTTAAATTTAAAACTCTACCTCTTGGAAAGGAAAAATATTATTTTCTCGAAAATTATTTTTAAAAGAGCCGAGCTCCCGATTTTTGAAAAGTATGGATTAATTAAGGATGATGGATAATTAATAAGAATGGTCTGAGTTATCGGATGAATGCTAATGCTCACCATGTTGTGTTGATTATTTATTATGATTGAGTACGATAATTTGGTGATTGACATTAAGGGAATTATGTTAAGATCAAAGTCTGGGAATTGGTTTAGATTGATCTGACAGGGTGAATGAAGACTGACGCATATGTGTTGGTTTCCTTGTTGTTTATTCATGATTGTGTGGATATCATGTGTGGTTGTTATTGTGTATACTGGTGATAGTCTTACTGATTGAGAAGTAAGCGTTCGACATAATTATGTTTTGTGATAAGTAGTTCATGATTATGTTGTTATCATGCGATATATGTTGATATTGGCAATTACGTGGAATTATGTTGTTATCATATTCCGTTGAATTAATGTTGCATGCTTTTATGATTGCATGCATGAGCATTTGTTAAATTGGTTCATTCCCATTGTGCGGAGGTGAGCTTGCAGAGCCAATAGACTTACCTGGTTGGAGGTGGTGAGGCTAGATTCTTGACCCGGTGGTTATGGGCGAATCATGAATTGGATTCTTGACCCAGTGTTCTGGGCGAATCATGGATTACACTGTCTTTCCACGAGTAAACGGAGCAGTGGGTGAACGCGGTTCACGTATTGGTACCACATGCATAGAGTCTGCATTGCATATGGAATTGTAACATGTTAGGATGGTTTCCAGTGTTGCAATTGCCATTGTTTGATATATACATGATCATTGTGTGAACTGTTTCTGCATTGTTTATGATCTTGTGTTTGGTTGATGAACTAATATATTCGATTATTCTGTTGGATCTAAGAACGTATAACGCATATTATATTGAATCGAAATCTCACCCTTACTTTAACATTTTCAGATCCGAAGTGATTAGCTGCTTGGAGTTGGTGAGGATAGTCTTAGATTCGAGTCTTTGTCCGCGTGTCAGTGTCGTGCTCTGGTAGATGTAACACTGGGGAAAAATGATTGTTCGGAATCCTTTTATGGATATTTTAATAATTTTGGAATTATGTTGATTTATTATCCTGGAATAACTGTTGAGTAAAGTATTCGGGATTTAATTATGTTTCATTTCCGCTGTTAAACATAATGTTGTGTATGATTTAATTGATGAGTATTCTTCAGTGAAGCATGACGCTGTTTTGTTTAAAATTTTTATGATTTAAATTGTGACGCCTCTTGATTGGTGATTAAAACTCTGATTAATATTTATAAAACGCGGGTAATTAGAAGGGGTGTTACAATAGTGGTATCAGAGCATAGTCGGTCGTTGTGACCAATGTCTTAATGTCATTATCCCTTTGTACGCGACAAGTGTGTACAACACTGTCGGTACTTGTTACTTTTCTGATTGATTATTGCAGGAGTAGTGTGAAACTAAGTGGGGGAGGAGAGATGCTTCCCGGATATGTTCCAATTGTAAGTCATTGGTACGGGGTACTTCTTGAGAAGACAGTGCAAGTGTGGTTAGAGTTGTTGGAATCATTTGGACCATGAGTTATAGTTGGAAGTGCAAAAAGGCGAGTACGATTCTGAGAATAGAAAGTGTTGGTAATGATGGTTTATACTCCAGTATGATTATCGGATGTCTATTGACAAATTGAGGACTTGATCACCCTTAATCTCTTGTTGATAGTAGACGGAATCGTATTGGGTGGTATATAATTATCTTGCTATCTAATTGGGACATAAAGTGATGAATATGGATGAAGTTTGGTGGAAGCTTGTGAACCATATGAGTCGACGAAGGCTCTAATAAGGATAATGAATTGAGATGGATGGTTAGAGTTGCGTAGATATTAATGATGGTGCTGTGGTATTTATGTTGTATTCTTTGACGGAAGTGAAAGGAAAATCTAAGAGCGATGAATTACCGGTAGTGAAGAATTGTCTTGAGATTGTTCCGAGTAAGTTGGATTGCCAGTGGTGGATGAATTTCCAGAGGTGTTTCCAGAAGACGTCGGTGAATTACCGCCTGAGAGAGAGGATTAATTACTATAGATTTAATTCCTGGAACTAGTCCGGTGTCGATGGCGTCGTATCGCTTGTCGGCATCTGAGTTGTCTGAAATGAAGAAACAGCTGGAAGAGTTAGGTGTGAATTCTAATGTTCCCTGAGAATAATAGCGACTCATCGTTTGAGCAAGATGTTGGATTAGCTTGAGGCTACCCTTGGGTTGAATGTTTGAAGTAAACCAAGTGATTATGAATCGTTTTGATGAGTCGATGCATATTCTTGGCCTAGAAGATATTTGGTGATTGAGAAGAATGACTCTTAGAAGATGAAACTGGTGTGATTGGAATGTTGCGACGCTTCCGGTTGATCGTGAAGTTGTCAGTGTGAGTGACCTCCTTGTGTTCTTGAAAAGATTCATTGTGTCAGTGTCAATGGTTGATATAAAGTATGCAATGATGTGAATTGGTTATTGGAATTGTAACTTAACGCAATTAATCATGGTGAATGATGTGAGTTACGATATGTTGAAGTTAGAATCTCAAATTTTGCATTCTATGATGTTTTGGGATTTTTCACTCTCACAAGGTGAGAAATCGATTACCTATCATAGGGAATTGATTTCCTGAAGCTGACATCATTATTTTTCGAAAACTTGTAAAATCCATAATTGGAGTTTTGGATGTCTGATTTGAGTTTCGTTTGAAGTGTTGGAAAGATAATGTGATGAACTTTGTTTTAAAAATGGTTCCAGCACCTGTAAGTAATTTATTTATCATGTAGTGAGGTTTGAAGAGAGTCGGAGTTGTTATTGATGTCGTCCTTGGTACAAAACTTATTTCTACGACGCCGTACGAGACGTCAACTTTAGGTATAGAAAATTGAAGAAGCTATTGGAAGGTGCTCAGAGAAATAGATTTGTAAAACCAAGTGTATTGTTTTGGGATTCTGATTGTGAGGAAGGATTCCAAGAGTGGAAGAGGAGGTTGACTAGTGCTCCGATTTTAATTGTGCCGAATCCGGAAGGGTCCCTCGTTGTGTATTATGATGCGTCATTGACGGGTTTAGGTGGTGTGTTGATGAAGGATAAGCAGGTTGTGGCTTATGCTTCGAGACAATTGAAAGTGCATGAAAGGAATTATCCGACCCATGATGTGAATTTGGTAGCTGTTGTAGTTGTTTTGAAGTTATGAAGGCATTATCTGTATGGTCCACGGTTTGAAGTGTTCAGTGATCATAAGAGCCTGAAGTATCTCTTTGATCAGGAAGAGTTGAACAGGAGGCAGAGAAGATGATTAGAATTTCTCAAGGATTATGATTTTGGTTTGAATTACCATCCTGGTAAGGCAAACGTCGTGGCAGATGCGTTGAGCAGGAAATCCTTGCATATGTCGATGTTAATGGTTCGTGAATTGGATTTAGTGAAACAATTCAGAGATTTAAGTTTAGTATGTGAAACTACTCAGAATAGTGTGAAATTGGGCATTTTGAAACTGACTAGTGGTATTTTGGAAGAGATTCGAAATGGGCAGAAATCTGATGTTGGTTTGGTGGATAAGCTAACATTGATTAACCAAGGTCAAGGAGGTGAGTTCCGAATTGACGAGAATGGCGTTATGAGACCTGGTGATAGAGTGTGTGTTCCGGATGTTGCTGAGATTAGAGAAAGTATTTTGGAAGAAGGACACCGTAGTGGATTGAGTATTCATCCTGGTGCTACTAAGATGTATCATGATTTAAAGGAATTATTTTGGTGGCCTGGAATGAAAAAGGAAATTGCCGAGTTTGTGTATGCATGTTTGATTTGTCAGAAATCAAAGATTGAGCATCAGAAGCCGTCGGGATTGATGGAGCCGTTGTTTGTTCCGGAATGGAAATGGGATGGAATTTCAATGGGCTTGGTGTCTGGGTTGCCTAGAACGGTGAAGAACTGTGATTCTATTTGGGTGATTGTCGACCGATTGACAAAATCTGCTCACTTTATTCCGATAAGAATGGATTACCCGATGGAGAGGTTGGCAGAATTGTATGTTGAGAAAATTGTAAGTTTGCATGGTATTCCGTCTAGCATTGTGTCGGATAGAGATCCGAGGTTTACTTCTAAGTTCTGGACAGGATTGCAGGAAGCTTTGGGTACTAAGTTACGATTGAGTTCTGCATATCATCCACAGACAGATGGTCAGACGGAGAGGACGATTCAGTCGTTAGAAGATTTGTTGAGAGCTTGTGTGTTAGAGAAGGGTGGAGCTTGGGATAGCTATTTGTCGTTGGTAGAGTTTACCTACAACAATAGTTTTCATTCGAGCATTGGTATGGCTCCGTTTGAGGCATTGTATGGTAGGAGATGTCAGACACCGTTGTGTTGGTATGAATCTGGAGAAAGTGCTGTGATTGGGCCAGAGATTGTTCAACAAACTTCAGAAAGGATCAAGATGATTCAGGAGAAGATGGGAACTTCTCCGAGTCGTCAGAAAAGTTATCATGATAAGAGGAGGAAGGATCTTGAGTTTAATGAAGGAGACCATGTGTTCATGAGGGTTACTCCAATGACTGGTATTGGTCGAGCCTTGAAGTCAAAGAAGTTGACTCCGTGCTTTATTGGTCCGTTTCAGATTACCAAGAGAGTTGGGAAAGTTGCGTATCAGATCGCTTTACCGCCGTCACTTGCGAATTTGCATGATGTTTTCCATGTATCTCAGTTGAGGAGGTACATTGCGGATCCGTCTCATGAGATTCAAGTAGATGATGTTCAGGTGCGGGATAATTTAACTGTTGAAGCAGTGCCTGCAAGAATTGAGGATCGGAAAGTGAAGCAATTGCGAGGTAAAGAGATAGCACTGGTACGAGTAGCTTGGGGAGGACCAGCTGAAGGAAATGTAACTTGGGAGCTGGAGAGTCAGATGAAGGACTCGTATCCCGAACTGTTCGTCAAAGGTATGTTTTCGAGGACGAAAACTCTTTTAGTGGGGGAGAGTTGTGACACCCCGATTTAATTCAAATATTAAATGAGTGAGAGTTTAATTATTTAATTAATTAAAGTCTAAAGTGTTAATTTTATTTGGATTAATTGGGTCATTTAATAAGGAAAGGATTGGAGGTGTGCAAAGTAACAGGGGGTGTGAGGAGTAGATCGCTCTATTGTTACTAAGTTTTAATTATTTATTTATTGGAATAAATGAAGGAATATTAGAAGGAATATAAAAAGGAAAAGAAAAAGGAAAATAGTTTTTTTGGAGAAATCATTTCACGTAGAGTTGGAGAAAGAAGAAAAGAGAGGAAAAGCCGTCGCCGAGAGAAATCGAAGATTCATCGCGAGGTAAGGGTGGTTTTGATCGGTTAATATGTTTTATGGGTTTTGGGAACCATAGGGATGAATGGGTATGTTAGGAAGTTTGAATCTTTATGATTAGGAGCTATAGGAATAAACCCTATTTTGTGTCGGTGTTGGAAATTGGATCATAGTATGTCAAATAATTGATAGAGATAATTAAACTACTTTGTTTGTTGTTATAATGGTGTGAAATGATGATAAAATGGTGTTTCTAATGTACCAATTCATATTGGAAAGTGAGGTAATGATAAAGGATGGAAAATGCTGTCAAAAAGTAGCAGAAATGCTGTCACAGGTCGTGGGAACCGGTTCCCTGTGGGGAGGAACCGAGTTCCCAGTGTTAAAATTGGCAAAACTGGGATTTTTACACTCAGGAACCGGTTCCTGTATAGGTAGGAACCGGGTTCCCATACAAAAACCAGGGAGTGGGGTATTTTTAAGTTTCAGGAACCTGTTCCTGTATAGGTAGGAACCGGGTTCCATGTGCATTTTTCCAAATTTTCTAAAACTTCAAAAATTCATATTTTCTAAACCGTAACTCCGATTCGAGTGCCGTTTTCGGCGTTATTTCTTAAATTTAAAACTCTACCTCTTGGAAAGGAAAAATATTATTTTCTCGAAAATTATTTTTAAAAGAGCCGAGCTCCCGATTTTTGAAAAGTATGGATTAATTAAGGATGATGGATAATTAATAAGAATGGTCTGAGTTATCGGATGAATGCTAATGCTCACCATGTTGTGTTGATTATTTATTATGATTGAGTACGATAATTTGGTGATTGACATTAAGGGAATTATGTTAAGATCAAAGTCTGGGAATTGGTTTAGATTGATCTGACAGGGTGAATGAAGACTGACGCATATGTGTTGGTTTCCTTGTTGTTTATTCATGATTGTGTGGATATCATGTGTGGTTGTTATTGTGTATACTGGTGATAGTCTTACTGATTGAGAAGTAAGCGTTCGACATAATTATGTTTTGTGATAAGTAGTTCATGATTATGTTGTTATCATGCGATATATGTTGATATTGGCAATTACGTGGAATTATGTTGTTATCATATTCCGTTGAATTAATGTTGCATGCTTTTATGATTGCATGCATGAGCATTTGTTAAATTGGTTCATTCCCATTGTGCGGAGGTGAGCTTGCAGAGCCAATAGACTTACCTGGTTGGAGGTGGTGAGGCTAGATTCTTGACCCGGTGGTTATGGGCGAATCATGAATTGGATTCTTGACCCAGTGTTCTGGGCGAATCATGGATTACACTGTCTTTCCACGAGTAAACGGAGCAGTGGGTGAACGCGGTTCACGTATTGGTACCACATGCATAGAGTC
The DNA here is from genome assembly GCA_021764765.1 of Vicia sativa. Lineage (NCBI taxonomy): Eukaryota > Viridiplantae > Streptophyta > Magnoliopsida > Fabales > Fabaceae > Vicia > Vicia sativa. Next base: position 3,998,161 of record CM038792.1, read on the forward strand.
TGCATTGCATATGGAATTGTAACATGTTAGGATGGTTTCCAGTGTTGCAATTGCCATTGTTTGATATATACATGATCATTGTGTGAACTGTTTCTGCATTGTTTATGATCTTGTGTTTGGTTGATGAACTAATATATTCGATTATTCTGTTGGATCTAAGAACGTATAACGCATATTATATTGAATCGAAATCTCACCCTTACTTTAACATTTTCAGATCCGAAGTGATTAGCTGCTTGGAGTTGGTGAGGATAGTCTTAGATTCGAGTCTTTGTCTGCGTGTCAGTGTCGTGCTCTGGTAGATGTAACACTGGGGAAAATGATTGTTCGGAATCCTTTTATGGATATTTTAATAATTTTGGAATTATGTTGATTTATTATCCTGGAATAACTGTTGAGTAAAGTATTCGGGATTTAATTATGTTTCATTTCCGCTGTTAAACATAATGTTGTGTATGATTTAATTGATGAGTATTCTTCAGTGAAGCATGACGCTGTTTTGTTTAAAATTTTTATGATTTAAATTGTGACGCCTCTTGATTGGTGATTAAAACTCTGATTAATATTTATAAAATGCGGGTAATTAGAAGGGGTGTTACAGAATACGTAGGCATGCGGTCTCGAGACTGTGTCAAACTCAATAATAATAAACAAACCTCGTTTTCTTCTTTCTTATTTCTTGATCATAATTTAGAAATTGCGAATATACACACAAACACTTAGAGTTAAACGGGTCCCATCGAGTACGATGGACGTAAGGGGTGCTAATACCTTCCCCTTGCGTAACCGACTCCCGAATCCATATCTTTTGGTCATGTAGACCGCCTTATCCGATGTCATGGGTTTTATCTATATTTTCCCGTTCTTTCAGAACAAATAAAATTAGGTGGCGACTTTATTGTTTTGTTTTAAAAATAAATGATTTTTGAAAAACCAGTTGCTTCAGTGGATAATGCAATACCAGAAGTGAATCAACAACCACCCCAACCAGATGTCCCGCCACAAGAAGAACAAGCAGGAAATGATCCTCAGCCAGCCACCACCGAAGCAATATGTGTATCTCTTTTACTTCAAGATCAACGTCAACAAGAACTGATGCAGATGGTGCAAGAACTATAGCGCGATCAACGTAACACCGCCTACTGGAACCATTGTGACATTTCTGATCTGACTGATGAAATATGCTTCTTGTTATTCCATGTTGAGGGCCTGCATGCTTATGTTTACAACACTGGTGAGGAACCTACTAGACCCAGAAGAGGTGGAGTGAGGACACGCGGTGGAGGAAGGGCACGAGGTGAAGCATCCAGCAGCAGAAATGTCAGGGGCAACAATGAGGAATGGTTCGTGTTTTTCTTGTTTTCTTGTATTTTCGCTTTCTTAAGTTTCTTGTTATTTTTATTTTCTCACTTTGTTTGTCGCATTGAGGACAATACTAAGTTTTAGTGTAGGGGAGGAAACCTTTGTTTTCTATTTCCTAGTAAGTCAGATTTGAATTTCCATTATTTCCCTTTCCATCCAATAAAAAAAATTTGTCATATTGATTTCAATAGAGTAGTCATTTCCATAAGTTATCCGTAGTTCCATACTTTTCTTGAACCATAACAAAAAATTTAATTTTTTATTCGACGCATTAGCTCGGTACATTCGAAAAGTATATAGGTTGCTCACAATTAGGCTTCGTTAGAATCTTTGAACAAGATTCGACAAAAATAATACCGCCTTGACACCTAATTCTTCTAGATTATGCGAGATCATTTTGAGTAGTTATGATATTGAATCCTTAAGTTTTAAGTTTTAGATCAACCCCGAATAGTTTATACAAGCTGTCGGCACCGTCTTATCCACAAACTATGTAGGGAGCTGATGAATATAAGTGATTGGTCCTAATCAAAAAAAAATTAAGCATCAAGATATAATAGGGAATGCGCTAATTAAGTTAGGTGACCCTCACCCGGTCATTTAATCCAACAATTGCGGAACCTACAAAATTTAATGTAACAACCATTATAAGTCATTCAGTGGTATCGGTGCTTAACTTGGTAGGGAGGACCACAATTCGATCCCCAAAGACCTATAATCTAGGAAAGAAAGAGGGTTACCAACTTGTGTACCAGAACCCCGTGCAAAAATGACCTGAACCACTAATAGGCTACTCTACTATGTGCGTGCGAGAGATAAAGGGCTTAATGTGATTGCGCGAGAATGAAGGCGGTTGATTTCGAACAAAAAGAATTAGGTTAAGCTATGATAGCATGATTCAGAATGCTTTTCATAAGAAGGAGGATTTTGACAATCTTCCATGGTTTCATGTCATTTATGTATCATTAGTGTTGGAACCCAGTTCCATCTTTCTAATGTAACACCCCTCAACCATGTACGATTCGAGTTGTGTTGTGCGATTGCGTCAGAAATTTTGCGCTAAACAATTTTTATTCTATTATTTGCTTGAGGAAAAGCAAAGGTTCAAGTGTAGGGGAGTTTGATAACCCGAAAATGTATTGATTATTTGGACCAATTTACATGAATATTATCCGCATTTTAATTAATTAAATTACTCTTTACTCGTATTATGCCATTATTTTCTATATTTTTAGGAATTTGATGTTTACAAGGCATGTGCGAAGAAAGTCAAGAAAATTCGGGAAAATCATACTCAAAATCCACAAAAGAAGAACAATTATACAATTGTGGGGTGTATGGAAAAAATAAGGTGCATTACAAGTAAAAGCTTTGGGAATTAAAATAATTTAAAGAAGAAAGCCCAACCCAACGCGTGGAAGAGTCAAGCCCAAGTTCCAGCAAGGGTGTAACGACCGTTACACGCCTAGCCCTAACCCTAACAGCCGCGATGGCTTGGGAAGTTCCTCACCAAGCCACGCGTGACGACCATCACGCTCTCTTGAATGGTCCATAGAGATCGCTACGGAGGAGAAAACGGAGGCGAAAAGATCTCAACGAACCTATTTTCTTAGCGAATCTCACTTCTATAAATAGGGCTTCCATTCTCCATTTTCAACACATTTTCTTTTCCAATTCACTTACTGTTACTCTGCCGATTTTTTGAGAGATTACTTTCATTGCCTTTTATTTTGCTGATTCCGATTTACTTTATAGTTTAAGTATTTGCTTCTATCTTCTCGTAGCAATTTCCACATCGGGGATTGCTGCGAACCTTTGCTAATTCTAACCTTACGTTAGAGTCGTGCCTTTTTTATTTCCTTCATCGCATTTACTTTTCGAGCAACAAAGGGTAGATCTCAATGACACGTGGAGACACAAGTTAGCCAAATATTCGCATTTTATTTTCGAGTTTAATTTAATTGTTTTATTTATTTATTTATTTATGCCAAAATTGTCTAAAATGCGTGGCTTATTTGAATTGTCTGATATTGTTTATTTGTGTTGCGCTATAACTGAATTATATAACATGCTAGGCTAAATTTAGTTATTCGTATGTAAGGTCATATAGTCGACGGGGTTTAGCAACGCCATTCGATTCATTCCTTTTAAAAAGAATAATTTTCTAGTTTCAATGACTAGTTCTAAAAACCAACTATTTTGTTAAGAGAGTAAAATACAGATTAGAAGTTAGGATCAATAAAACGAGAGTTTGAGATAATAATTGGACAGTAGTAATTGTGCATCAACTTAAAATACAGCGAGAGCGCTTTTAAGTTGATTAGGTTTTATTTGTTTTCAAAAACTATTTTTAAACTCTAATTGAAACAGCGAGAGCACTCACTTAGGTTTGATTGTACGATCTGAATCAATAAACACGAGAATGTGAGAAGAGGGTTTTCAAACAAATATTTCATACTGAAACTGTTTTGATAATTAGAGTTTAAGTCGATGAGTTTCTAAATCTCCAAAGTCTGACCATTACATACTGATATTCCCCATCTGAATCTAAACTAGATTAGAATCAATTAGGTTCCCTAAACCCAATTAGTTACATTATTAGCCTTAGAATTATGTAGTAACGTTAGATAACGATAGGTCGACATTTAGTCCCTTGGGATTCAATAATCTTTAAAGCTACATGTGATAGGACTGTATACTTGCGGTCTAGATTCTTTAAGACATATAAAGTCGCGATCAAGCAACAGGCGTATTATCTAGAAAACTTGAAAGGAGAACAATTCCCTCGACCTTGGAATGCCACAAAATTGAAACAATATTACAGTTAAGACCCAAACCTACCTGGGGGCTTAGCCGTCGACGAACCCCTCCGACAAGATGCAGGGCTCGCTCGGCCACGAGAGTGTTGAGGAATGAACACAACACCCAAATATACCAAATGGCGAGATCCTAGCTCAGAGAAGGGCAGAACTTGAGCCTGACGATAGGGATGTCAATGGGGCGGGACGGGGGCAGGGGATACATTCCTATCTTAATCCCCTCCCTCGAATTTATTCCCCATCCCCGTTTCAGGTTCCCGCCACTGGGGGATTTTGTCCCTCATCCCCGTCCCCACGGATCCCCACAGTTTTTGTGGATATCTATAAACATAAACTTTTACTTATTATTTTTAGCTAATTTAATAGAAAAATTCAAAATCTAACGACAATAAATTAGTAAACTAATCATCTATTATAAATATATTATTTTAACAATATTTAATCTTGAGATTCATGAGCACAAAGTTTTCAAACTTTAAAAAATTAAAATAGTCATTTAGATCTATCTCTCTCTTTTACTAACAAGTTATTGAAATGATAAATAAACCTACATAGAAATGTTAAACTATATATTAATTAACGACATTACGAAATTGTAGTGTAGGGTGGGGACTCCACAGGGCGGGAGACATGTTCGCCATCCCCATCCCCAAAGTGCTTCGGGGGAACTTTATTCCCTGTCCCCGTCCCTGCGGGGGAAAATTTCTGCATCTTTGAGGCCCTAAACGGGGAATCCCCGTGGGGATCCCCACTAACAAGTGCAAGTTGACATCCCTGCCTGACAGGGACATCTTGATCAAGCTCCTCCGTCGAAAGTACCTACTTGGCAGAACACCCAGCTCGCGAGGAAAAGTTTATGCATCGAAGCCAAAGTCCCAACCACGACTTTGACCTCGTTTGGCGTCTTTTGAACCCGCCCCTTGACACACCTGCTAGTGTCGATCACATGTACCAAGTCGAGAAATATGAACAAAAATAATTGTATATATTAAAACAAGATAATAAATGAGAAAAATTCAAGAGAAAGCATTCAAAATACTGATGGTCGATATTGTCCATAAATTACAAAATTTATGGCACGCAATCCCAAACTAAAATATGCAAAAAAGGAGGGCAAGGCCCCTTGTTCAAAACTTTTAAACAAAAGGCGGCACACAGGCTAGATAAACAAACGGGCACACAGGCCCGAAGGTCCTGCTCTTCATAAATCATTAGAAAGGCAGAATATCTTCCCGTCGACCACCTGATTGAAAGGCCTGACTCCCTCGGTTAGGATCTCAACCCCGTCATTGGCAATTTGCAGTTGTTCCACAATAATGTTGAAGCCATAAGTAAGCGTGTCGGTAACATCCTGCTCGAGCACCCAGATTCGAGCAATCAGCTCTTTCCTGGTCCCAAGGGTTTCCTCTTAATCAGTTTCCTCCTCGGAAAGAGCGGTCAATCCCTCCAACTCCTTCTCCTTGAAGACCAGACGCTCGTTCTCTTTGGTCATTGACTCCACCTTCGAATGCAGCTCATTCAAGTCCTTGAGGAGCTTGACCTGGGCCTCATGCTTCGTCTGATGCTTCAAGATTTCATTATGTAAGGCATTATCCTATCCATCGAGATCAAAAGTCCTAGCATTTTCCTGATCGAGGGAGTCTTGGGAGCACATAGCAGCGCCATTCAAAGTCAAGGAAGTTTCGAGGACCCTCATGACAGTGGCCACGTCCTCGCACAGATGCTTCCTTCAAATTTCATTATCCTCAGAGAGAATAACATCTTTCTCTATCTTACATGCCTAAGGAATTTTGTCTGTCAAAAATATGGTTGTTAGCTTGGCATAACAAGGGGCAACATATTCGTTTCCTCGACATCCTTCCCCTTTACAACAAAGGGTGCACGCACAGAACTTACCCCGTGTTTCCTTTTCGCAGTCTGTTCGGGGGGAAATCTAGGATCACCCCGAGGAGAAGAAGAAGAACCACCAACTTGGACATCACGTTTCGCCTGCTCTTAGAGTTGGGCAGCACGACCTTTGACTAGAGTTTTTCCAGCCTTAGGCCTCAACCTGAGCACACATTTTTTAATGGTCGTCATTCGACCTGAAACCAAAATGAACAAATATGCACTACGACAAATGGAACAAAAATATAAACAATGAGGTCATACATACCCTATACCTAAGAGTATCAACAACTCTTCATCAGAGGAGCCCTCTATCAACGCCATCGAAAAATTATTAATAATTCGATATATACAATGAAGTCGCCACCTAATTTTATTTGTTCCAAAAGAATGGGGAAATATAGATAAAACCCATGAATAAAGAATAAGACGGTCTACGAGACCAAGAGATGTGGGTTCGGGAGACGGTTATGCAAGGGGAAGGTATTAGCACCCCTCACATTCATCGTACTCGATGGTACCCATTTAGTTCAAAGTGGATTCGTGTGTTAATGTGAAAAATTTACGATCTTCTAAGGTGGAAAGGAGAAAGAAAAAGAGAAGAAATGTTTTTATTATTTTTGCTCGCCTTTAGTCATAAGACTTAGTGCCTGCGTACTCCCTCGTGCAATGGGAAAGTTAGAGCGCCGTAGTTCGGCTAGAAAATGATTGTTTGTTGATTAATTTTAAATGAAGAGACAAGTCATCATTTTTAAAGGAGAAGACTCGTCTAAACGCCCACAAGGTGTGATAAAAGAATAAAGGACTACGCACCAACATGAGGGAGGGTTTGAGAACTCCTTTAGTACTCAAGTGGAGAAGTCGAAAACCATGGGGATAGAGGAAGAACATCTCAATTATAAATGAATCATGTCTAATCTTGAAAAGGTTTAAAGGCAAAAGGTGCTCGAACGCACAAAAGGTTTGAATGAGTTAAGACTGATTTTAAGTGGGTGAAAAGTACCGAACAATAGAACTAGCATCCTACGATTCAAATACTAGAAACCAGAGGAGCTCAATGCTCAACGAGTCGTCTATCATCCCAAAAAGTTTTCTTATGAAAAAGGTGAAGTGAAACGAGGTTCACATTATTAAGAGTCTTAAACAATTGGTCTAGCAACAGTAGGTGATAGTCTCTTCCCGCAAGCAGTTGGTGTTACCCAACAAATTTTTTAATTCCAATTTGACTTCTTGACGGTAATCCTACGAGGAATATCTCGTTGAGGATTGACCGTATCTCTCCAGCAGGTTGAAGACTTGTTGTTGACGATTATCTCTGATGGGTGACTTACAGGCTCATCGCTTGGAAGTTCCTTTGGGAGATTTACAAGCTCATTATTGAACGTTTCTTTTTGGTATTCCGGTGGGTGATTTACAAGCTCATTATTGAATAACTGATTATCTCCGATGGGTGATTTGCAAGCCCATTATTGAATAACTGATTATCTCCGATGGGTGACTTACAAGCTCATCGTTTGGAAGTTCCTTTGAGTGATTTACAAGCTCATTGATGAACGTTTCTTTGCGGTATCTATTTGTACAATTTAATTCATAATAAAATTATTATTTCATTTATTCTCTTTTTCTCCCCTCACAAAAGAGTATCTCATGCACTAACAATGAAAAAAAATTGAAGAATTTAAATTTAATATATTAAATTTGGGTATCTAATGACTAAACCATATTATTATCATGGGTATCGATTATCATTTTGATGAAAATTGATCTCCACTTTTATATTTTAGTATTTAGATTGGATTTTAAAATGTGGAATAGTTTAAATTTATAGACTACGAAGTACAGACATATTTGAGAGTATGTGTGTCGTAGGTGTCAGATACTGATTTATAGTGTCAAAGCAAAGAAAATAAATTATTTATTTAGGAACACCTATATGACTTTTAGGATACGTGTTGTACGAATTTCATATAAATATTAAACAACGCATGTTGGACATTGCCACAAACCTATTCTTAGAGATGTATGAACTTCATAGTTTATACTTCAAGAGATAAAATTAAATAGTATCTTTATAAGTAAAACAACATAAATACAAGGATTTAAGGATAGAGAAGTTAACGCCATCAAATTAGTATGATTCACTTGTTATAAGGGATGTTAATGGGGTAAGGCGGAGGATACATTCTCATCTCAATTTTCGCCCTCGTCTAGTCTCCGTCTGCGTCTCGGATCCCTATCACGGGAGAATTTTGTCCCTCATTCCCGTCCCCACGGATCGCCAAGATTTATACGGAGATCCATAAATATGATTTTATTTATTATTTTAAACTAAATTAATAGTATAATTTTCAAAAACTAACCACAATAAAAATTTAATTATTCCTTTATGATAAATATATTGTTTTAACAATATTTAATCTATAATATTGAGTGTCATAACCACCAGAATTTTAAACTTAAAAAGTTTACAATAGTTATTTATATCCTATTCTTTTATTAGCAATACATTTATATTTTAAATTTATTTATAAGATAAATTATATGAAATGATAAATAAATCTCCATAAAAATTATATATAAATTATGTTTATTATGATATTCTAGGCGGAGCTGAGACTCCACCAGGCGAAGGATATTTACACCATCTCCGTTTTCAAAATGCTTTTGAAGAGACTTTGTTCCCCATTCCCGTCACCGTAAAAAAAAATATCGTCTTTAGGACCCCAAACGAAAAATCCCCATCGAAATCTCTGCTAATAGGGTTAGATGACATCCCTACTACCCGTTACTACGATGCTTGAGCCAACTTTCCAACTTTCTCACGTGCTGCACCATCAATTTCTTACTCTTTTTTTATTATTTATAAAAGAGGTAATTTTATTGACCACCTGAAAGAAAATTCAAATTACAAATAACATCATGGGAAGGTATAAAACCATGCCAACATCTAGAGCCTATATAAAACGATCAATTTCTTATTCACAAAGGACTATATACACTATATTTTGCTAATCTTGTAATTTCTGTTTCAATGACAGTAAATTAGTAGCTTATAGAAGTTTGTGAGGCGTGGTTTAATTTTTTGTGAATAATATGTGCATGTCATTTGAAAATTGTAGGTTTGTGATCAGCGAATTCACTTGCATGATTCAATTTAATTGGTTTATAGGCTTGGTTCAAACGTCAATTTTTATGGTTGTCCTTGATTGTTAGCATGGACATGAATCAATTGTTTTCTCAAACAGATATTTCAGTTAATTCTTTTAAATGGTTGATTGTTTTCTTATAGTGATATAGCCATTATGAGTTTTTCATGTTTAATATATATCAAGTGACATTGTACTTTTAATAGGGGTGACAAACGGCATGTCCGCCCCGTTTAAGTCCGTCCTGCAAAAAAATAGAGCGGGACGGACATAATTGAGATTGCGAACCTAAAAACTTAATTCATCCCACAGAAAATGAGGATGGGATAGGGAATGTCCGCGGATTTTGTATATTTTAGATTTTAAAATGTAAAATTGTATATAAATGTCTGTGTCCGTAAATAAATGAGATGGAGAAGACATATATGAGGTTATGAACCTAAACCCTTAACTCGTCCCACGAAAAAGTGCCAAAAAGAGAAGAAAAAAAGCCGAAAAGAGAAGGAAAAAAAACAAATATTCTTCTTGTAGTTTAGCCACATTATAACCTCAAGAAATATACTGGAGTAATACACATCCGTAAAGATTATGATTTAGAATAATTGGCTATTGAATTTGAATGAAATGTTGAAACAAAACTTTAATTTAGAAATGATGTTCACATGCTAGTTTTGATTCATTAATACTATAAAATTGTACTTTGAACTTGCATTTCATGAATCATTCACGTCTGAAATGATATAAATTGAAAATTCTTGAACTGTTGCAAAACTTGAATGCCAAAAATGCATAAGTGATATTTGAACATTGTTTTGAAATCCATTTTGTTTGAGGATGAACAAAGTTCTAATTTTGGGAGTTGATAAAGGTAAATTTTCATATATAATTTACAATACTTATTAACTTGTTTTGTAAGAAAACATATGAAAGTACCTCAATTCATTTGTAAATATTAGATTATATGGTTTTAGGTATGATCTTCCATCGGTGAAACCTACATCGAGAACACAAGATGACTTTGGACCAAAATCACTTGAGATGAATATGATACTCTCTTTATTTGAGAATAACTCTAATACATATTAGATACTACATATACTAGTACATCATAAAAATTATGGTTAAACTTCCCCTCAAGTACCAAACTTTGGAAGTTGATTCCCCAAAGGATTCATAACTTTCTTCCATCTATGCCGCGCTTTAAAAATTCCAACCTTTTTCTGCAATCAACCACATGATATAAACATCACATTTTAAATGTCGAAAAGACAATAATGGGTGCTGACACACTACCATGGAAGGAGTAATCATACTAACACTAAAACTAAGTACCACACGCAAGTATATCAATTATTTTTGTCAAGCACATCCTAAGAAACTGAGATTCCAATCATATTCATGGACCTAACCCCTAGACATCAAATATTAACTAATACAAAAATTGACAACTAAACAAAAGATTTTCGTTAATGGCAATGATGGATGATAAACATTACTTGGAGTCTGTAAGACGGCCATGCAAGCTCCATCTTTGGCGGAAACCGTCAATGCCCTCAACTCCACTAGCAAGAATCAAGCGCCTATGCATTCAAATGAATTAGTGTGAACCTAGAGATCGTGATATTATTTTTTTTGCTATCCATACTTTGAAAATTTCAATTGAAAATTCTTATGATAACCAGATATCAAATATTTCAACATCATATAGCCACCCGTCAAATAATTAGTGTAAAAGCCAAAGTGACAGAGATAATGTAGGCCCATAGAAATATTGAAGACAAATAATACACAGTGCTCAAGAAAGTAGGGCCTTTTGATTGACTTTTTTGTTTTGTTTTAAATATTCATCTTCAAATGTTATAATATCAGAATGAAGAAATCTTCCCTAGCTTTAGGGGTGGCAATTGAACTCTTGTATGGAGACATGTTCAATTATACTTTCTATAGAACAATATGATGGTTAAAAAAATTTAATCATGTTAAAAGAAGCTGCCCTCCAGAAATTTCATGGTTTGGTATTAGACTCAGAGAAAGAAAAAAAATCAGATCCAAAGATCTTCCATTTACCAAACATGGACCAGAACAATTAATTGAAGATACCTCTCCAATGATGTAATTTCTCCCTCAAGCTGAGTAGTCCTCTCCTTGGCTGCATCTAAAGGCATTGATGAACCCAATTTGAATTCACTATCTTGAAGCCGATTTCTTATCTCCTTATCCTGCAATTTGTTTTTTCAAAAGTAAAAATGAAATAAAACATGATGATCTAATAAAACTGATTTGTTATTATCGTGTCTCTTTGTCTCTCGAATATTACAGTGAGTGATGCAAAATGCTGAAATTGCAAAGGGTAAAAATATCAGTTGAAGTAGTTAAAGAAAGAGTTGGGAGGAAGAGAGTATAAGTTTCTAACATCAATGATCTCACCCTTCTCTCAGCACATTGTTTATATAGAGCAATTTCGTCTTGACAGAATGGTTCAATGTCATTGATTTGCAAGCCTAAAAGATATGAATGAAGCTTATAAGATATTAGAATATGACAATGCTATAATACATAAATGTGAGCATTTTGAACAAACAACAAAAATCATGTAATGTTGTTTCCTATTTATCAGTGGGTTGAGGACAGAGATATGTCTATACAGTAAAAACTTCAAGCTCAAAATCATTAGCTCCGGGTCCAGGCCCAGGTCCAGCTTCCAGGGTTAATTGAGCAGACTCCAGAGGATTTATGAGGAGGCCTAATAGGAATACACAGCGCACCGAGTTCCAAGTTCGAGAAAGTGCAGATAAGAGGCAGCCTTCAAATTCTTTTCCAAGTTCCAACTGATCAGTTTGGGTTGGACCATCAGTCAAATGTCACAGGAAGGGGAATAGGCATGGCTGGAAGAACTGGGTCTAGGAAATTTTTCACCAATAAAAAGGGAAAACAGCCAGTAGAATAAATGGGAGAAAGTTCACATGGCATGGATTCTGGAAGCAGAGCTGAGAGGGTTGAAGGAAAAGAATCAACAAAGGCTCAGAGCAGTTTGATTCACAGGCTTCTAGTGCCAATATGGCAGCTTCTGTTACTGCTGAATCCAGCTTGCCAGCACCATCCAATCCAGACCTGAGGAGCCTCTTAGTGTATCTCTTCCTGCTGATTTATCTGTTGAGACACCACCAATTTCCTTGTGGCTCACAGAATTCTTCAGGCCAGATGATCTCACACCGTCCTTCCTCATTTTCCTGAGAATAGCAGTTAAAAAACAGAAAAAGTAGGGATAAGAAAGACTTACACAAGAATAGATTCCTGAGAATTCCATCACATAGATCAACACCTTGGAGCACATGTGAAGCTATTTCCGGCGGTACTATAGGCGATGGAGGACCCATCATTAGATCATCACCAACCAAAATAGTTTCCTCCATAGTTGGCTGTGAATCAACTGAAACCCAGATATATAAGCTTATTAATCAGAGTCAAAAACAAGTAAGTAAATAATTTGTATGAGAGATCACATACCATCCATGGTTGCTTTCTGGGAATCGTTTCTGCAAAGATGTTTTTTTCTTCTTTATATAGAGGCAGAGATGGCAAGGTCAAGCACAAACAGTAATATGTCACTCAAAACAGATCCTACCAAAAACAAACATCAAACTATAGTCTTATGATTAACCTCATGGCATATCATCTTGCATCAAAATTATTTCCAAACCATTATCACAATAATTTTCAACAGCTAACCCCAACAAATACAAACTGAAAAGAAAATGAACGTTACCGAAACAGCTCACAGATGAACAGCGCAGGCGGAGGAAGGTTGTTCTGTTGAGAGGGACGGAGGTTATATCAACAGATTGAAGGCGATGGCGGCGACTACTGGTTGCCTGAAGTCAGAACGCGAGGGGTTGTGATAGAGGCGGATGGTGGTGGGTTTTACGATGAAGAAGGTTGTGTGGAGGAAGATAGTAACGGATGAGAAGGAAGGTGAGACGTGGTTGCGTATCGAAATCGGAACAGGGGTGTGAGTGTTTGGAGGTACGATGATGAGAGAAAGGGATGGCGGAAGGTTGGGAGGAAACGGAAGAGGTGACGTTGTGCAGCGAGGAAAAGCTGCGCGGATGGTGATGGCTCCGCGGCGGGAAGGGCGTGAGAATGGAAGAAGGTGGCAAGGGTACAGCGGCAGGTAGGGAGGGCAAAAATAACCTTACCCGTAAATACCCGCGGATAAAATCCGTCACGGATATGGATATGATGGTTTGATGGGTATCCACGGGTAAAAAAATGGATATTTAATTATCTAATAATTTACGGATACAGATATGGATTTGATGGTAATGGTGGATATCCATATCCGTTAATAATTAGAAAATCTTAAGCGTTAATTTGATTCATCAAAATTATTATTATTTTCTTAAATACTATATTACTATTACTATTATTATTATTATTTGGATAAAAAGAAATAAAATGAAATTGATTTATTTTTATTAATAATTATAATTTGTTAACTTTAAAATATTTTTTTACTTTAAAGAAATTAAAGATAATTATTTAAATATACATATTTTAAAATATATTTAAATAATAGTATCCATGGATATCATATTTATTAAATGGGGTAGAATAGCGGCTAGTCTTATAGGTACAGCCATCCCTAACGGCGAGGATGAAGATGAAGATATGAACAAAGATTTTTTAATTATTTTTCTAATTAATGTTAAAAACTAAATCATTAAATGTCTAAAAATAAAAGTAAAGCATGGATGAAATTCTAAATCGAAAATAAAGATAAAAATGTGTAAAAATGCAACAACGCGGATGAAAGTTAAGTTCATATATGAATGCGAATAATAACATTTTCAAGGTAAAATTTGGAGTACAACACTCTCGAGAAGGACCTTAGTTTTTATAAGGAGAGGAACACAATCGGGCTCCCAGCCGTTGAGAATAATGTTATTGTCAGGATCACATAGATGGCGGAAAATCTCTCAACGGCTCGCTATTTGGCTATAAGAAAGTTGATCCTGAGCATCTAGCTTCTCGGACTTCACCGTGTAGAACTCAGGTTTCTCGTCGAAGTGATCTTTCTGCCACTCAAGGGGAAATATCGCCCTCAACTGCACTACTTATTTGTCATCATTGATCTAGACAAACTGTTCATACAAGGAGCCCGGCGGTGTTAAATGCGGGGTTTCATAACATTGAACCTTCCCTTGAAATTACGGACATACTCCAAGTACGACCGAAACAACTTTCCGAACTATTTGAACGAAACCCTGGCATGAAGCCCCTAGACCGTTTGTCATTGAAGGTGGAAGATCCAGAAAAACAAAGTTAGAGTGGTCCCAATCTTTGAGATGCTAGCGAATGAGCTCGAGCCGCATAAACACGAACGTGTTTGGATGGAGTTGAGAGGGGGCCCGGTCCAACCACTTGAGAACCCCCGCTTGAAAATCTATGAACGGAATTCGCGTCCCTACCTCCTTGAAGGCAAATTCATACATGGGGAAGCGCATGCCCGAATAGGTCGAACAAATCCTCCTCTTTTCATTGGGAATTTATATTGACCAAGAAGCCGACTCATCTTACTCCCTATCCTCGACCACGTTGAAGGCATCGGAAGGATCTTTGATGAACTCTGACACATAGTTTTTTGGCTCGGGCGCCACCCACGACAAATCAAGTCTTGGCGAGCATTCAGTCTGACACCTGGATCTTGCATAACTACCTCATCGGCCGCTTGAGTTATTGGGCCTGAAAAAGTAGTGAGGATCAAGTCCACCCTACTCGACATCATCAAATCCACCCATCCATTGTAGATCAAGTGAAAAGGGATAGGGATACGGTGAGGTGCCCGTGCGTGCCCATGATTCAAACTTGACCTTTGGAGGAACAACGTCCCTCAAGCAATGCCATATTCCATAAAAGTTTGCTGACATGATAGACACCCAGGGATAATTCGTAAAGGAAATGTCCCCGACTAAAGATTATCCTAAACCTACCGAGGATCCATTGGGTATTCTTAGATCTTCATCCGAGCCCATGGATATTCATGGATGTTCTTGGATCTTCATCAAAACCCATGAATATTCGTGTGTTTCTTGAAGAATCCAGGGGTTTCCCACTAGAAATCAAAGATCTTCATGACAAATCATATAAAATCTCAAAAGGAAAAACAAGATCAGATGGTACTTACTTGTAGTGATGAAGGTTGAAGAATCTTGTGTCAGGAGCAGTAATCCAAAAGGCATAGAAAACATAGAGATTAAAAGTGACTTGAATGGGGTCTAACACCCCCTTTTATAACCATTTCCCCTCACTCGAGGCAGCATACGAAACGTCACATTTACCTAACCTTATGGGTCACTCTAAATAATGATGTCGCTTCAGATCACTACCACGTGGCGCCTCACACCTATTGGGTTAAGTCTTTCCCCTTGGTCCACACGTCCAAATGGTACATGCTTGCTTACAATCAGGTTCTTGACACCAAACTTGACAACTTTCCACGGGGTACCTCCTCGACTAGAAAAGGGGTGTTACACTTGTTCCCATGCAGACATCATGGTCGCGTCAGTTTACATTGACAATACGCGAGCATTATGTTGTCTGATACAGAAACCATTACCTTTTCCCCAAAGCCTCGCGAATATCCCCGACTAGAGAAGATTGACCTTACAATCGAGCGTCTATTCCCTGACATTTATGCCAGGTTAAGTCATCACTTTCACCCAAGAGCAATAACTTAGGGGCTCCTATTCTAGAGTGGGCCATATAGAAATTCTTCATTCTCCTTGATTTTTGATTGAATTTTCTAGACCTTTGAATATGCCTTAAAATATGCGCCATATATGATGCATAATATTCTCTGAATATTCTGCATAATTCAAAACATAACTGAATCTCATTAATCAGATCAGCAGGCACGATGTCGAATGCTCCTTCGTAGGACATCTTCTTGACATGTTGTTCGATTGTTGAATAAGTTCAACCAATATGTTTTGACATTTCAATAGGACTTCTTCTTGTTGTACCTATTTTAAGCAAGTTTTATATATCTCATTCTACATTACATTATCGCTGATATTATTTGTTTGACAAAAATTAATCCAATCCTTAAAACAAGAGAACTAACAATCTCCCCCTTTGGAAAATTTTGGCTAAAACAAATAATCTAAAAACAATTACAATCCGAGATTACATAAAAAATTATAATCATCATGTAATGTTCGTGGGGCTACCGCATACATCGACAAATCTTGACTAAAATAATGTCTCAACATCTTGTTCGACATCTTCTTTGCCGCACTCTTAAAACTCCATTGAATCAATACCAAATATGCAACTTCAAGATAAAAGGAAGGAAAGTCCTGCAGTTTGATTGATGCACATGAGGAAGAAGTTAGCTTGTACTCCCCCTCAAACTAGGACTCACCAATGGTGGAATAAGAGACCTTTACGAGTTGTTGAATCAACAACAAAGTGTCCAGCTAAATCAATCACCACCCCTGGTAACTCAGAAAATAGGTCACCATTGTGTTCATAACTATCACAAGTCACAAAGAGAAATATAAATAGGGACATGATAGAACATTTTGATATGACATGTTTGGACAGTATTTGTAGACGCAATGTCACAATCTCATGTTTGAACATTTTCTCCCCCGTTTTGGCAAAAACTTGACAAAGGAGGTC
This sequence comes from Vicia sativa, assembly GCA_021764765.1. NCBI lineage: Eukaryota > Viridiplantae > Streptophyta > Magnoliopsida > Fabales > Fabaceae > Vicia > Vicia sativa. Next base: position 4,015,058 of record CM038792.1, read on the forward strand.
TTCACAAAACCAGACCTAGGTAAAACTTACCCAGATCAGAACAAAAACCATTGTGGTGATGAAGGAAACACTCACTTGACATTAGAGGATAGTAGAAGCATCTATAAATAGCATAGCAGTTTCTTAGGAATTAACAACCTTGAATTCTTGGTCAAAGTAACATTAATTAAGGATGAAAAATTGTTGTATGAATCAATGTGCACCGTCCAAACTATCTTTGAACATTTCTAATAGCTTTAGACTGTTTCTGCTTGAAAGAATCAGTCCCAATAAATGTACATTCATGGTCAAAAATACTTTCTAGACTTCCTTCTTACACGTGGTTGGCTGCATTGTCTAGAATAGTCTTTAGCTGGTCCAAGAAAAATATCATGAACAAAGTTTTGACATCTTATCAGACATTGTCACCAACTTCAGACAAACAAATCTTCAGCAATTTAGTCAAGGGTATTTCCCAGACTTCTTCATATGCTCAGAGGCATTACCACAAAGCATTCATCTGAATTCTCCAAGTTAATTTATTTCACTTGAGATAAGTGTCACACAAGTATGCCATCTTCTACCAACCCGAAAGATAATCTTCTTTATCCCATTCATCCATGCAGAGAAGAATAAATTCTCACAGAACCACCACATCCTCTTGGAGTAGGATGTTATACTCTAGCAGCCTCTGGCTAGAGTCTTCAGAGATCCATTAGGGCATAAACATCTACATCTCGTAGCCACATGTCTTATCTAGTTATCCAACATCTTCCTTATAAGTTAGTAACAAGCTTGAACATCATAAAGTCCACTGACTCCCCCTTAAACTAATCACAAAACAAAGATACCTCTTATTCATGCCTTACGCACCTTCACGTATTGTCATGACTCTTTGGATGGCTATCTATAAGTTCGAAGCATATGTACAATGTCCTTTCTTGGTCTCGAAATTCTCATTTACGCCTAAGAGTAACACACCCATATAATTTATCATAGTTCATCTGAGAGACTTGAGACCACATGATTAAAACCTATTATCTTCACATGATTTAACCATATGCCTTTTCAAGCATATAATTAACTCCCTCTAATCGACATATCACGACATAATATACATTATCACAACCTCATAAGAGTCACAACTGCACAATTGTAGAGACATAGCCCATGGACAAGTACTTCATTCTTATCATGGATAAATAATACTCATTGAAGATGAATATTTGAGCACAGGATGAAGAACATATGATAGTCTTTATACTACCACAATAGATGGCAACTACTTCATACATAAATCTATTAAAGACACTTGATTTGGAATTTCTCACACAACTTCTCTTTGCTTGCTACACATGTTCAAGATTTCCATACTTTGTTACTTATAGTAGAAAACCCGTCACCAACAAGGATATTGATCGGATCACCCTATTTGATACTCTTTTTGAGCCTTTCCATCCACTAGTGGTTCTTGATAAAATAAAAGTCATACATTGTCGAGAACATACACTCATCAAGATCAAATGCGTATATTCAATCCCATATAACCCGATGCCTCTTCTTAAAATAAAGTTGAGCCTCGACTTTATTTTCACAATATTAGCATCTTCAAAAACCATGATCGACAATATCATATAGAACATCACTTCTCCATATCACATAACCCATCAATTTTGGTTCTTGATTCATTTTCAAAAGAATTGTTATATAGAGTCTCTCTTAAGAAGCTCAAATGCAACATAGCTAGTGCAACTCATTCGGGTTATCACGGACACAGATACCAAGAAGACATGACCTCCATATCCTTTTGATTCGGGGAGTTTAGTGTGCAAACTCACACATTCATCAAACAAATATCCATCTCCGTCAAGATATTTTCCATCATTCGCATGCACATCTTCATGAGGAACATATCTTCATGCAAACACACGGATGATGTTACACACATCATAAACTTATGAAGATAAACTCACTCCCAATCACTTTCGAATTATATTATTCACAACATAATTTTGCATGAACACATCAGTTACTTAACTCTCGGTATTCTGAAATAATCATATGCATATTTTTATCGTGAGCTTTTTCTTCACAGTTTCCTCTGAGAGAGACAGATAGTAGTTAGAACCACATTCTCACAATTAGTTGAGCAACACCAGCATAAGTGGATTCTTTATCATAACCGGCAGACATGAAAGATATTCATACCACAGACCATACCAAATTTGGTCAGTGACTCAACACTCCACTCCACTACGGCAAAAAACGCCTGGTGAAGAAACAAAGATTTGAAATGATGTTCCAACATCAGTTCGGACATCAGCCTAAAATACATGGACTTACCATTTACCATGGCTATAGAGACAATACTCATGGGCGTCCATACAAAACTCTTGCAGGGGACACAAGAGAATACACCTATAGGTCCTTCTAAAAGTTAACAAAAAGTCATCTTTTCAAAAGAAGTGTACATGAATTTTGAAGCTTCAATGAAGATGAAACCAAAAGGTGTGTTTAGAGGACATCTTGAGCTTTCTAAAAAGTCCAAGGACACTTCAAAATGATAAAAATTGAGCAAGATATAACTTGAGCAAGTTTGGAAAATTTGAAGAAATGCAAGAAGAGAATATTGACCAAACTTGAAAATCTTGCAAATGGGCCTAAGGTTTTATGATCTAAACTTGTTTCTAAGATGGCCCATGACCTCTAAGCCCATTTACGCCTCTCTTATATTTATTTAATTTATTTTTGAGTTAAAACATAAAAATTCAATTTAAATTAAATAAATGCAAAAAAATAAGGAAGATTAGGTGGGCTTGATCGTTGTTTGTCTTGAGGTCCAAGATAGCTCATGCAAGTTGGCAAGAAAGCATGTAAGCATTGAGGAAGATTGAGCAAGAAAAAGAAGATTTGTTTCAAATTTTCAATCAAATATATTTCATTGAATGCAATATATTTTTACTCAAAGTTTTGACCTAATTCACTCTTTATAAGTATCAGTTAAGACACAAGCACGGTTATGATCTGAAAAACCCTAGCCGAAACTCTTAAATTTGCAAGTTTAGGGCAAGATCGTAGCACAAATTCCAGCCATTCTCAATCGATCTTAAGCATGCATTCATACTCCTGAGGCTTCCAGGAGACGATCCATCCACTAACACGAGCCCAGAGCAAGGCGAACTCCATTCCTCAAGTGCACCGGTTTGGTAAGGTTTCCCATATTTGATTTTGATTTTCTGTGCATTCTTTACATATTTGATGTGTGCTTTTGTGTTCAGGATGTTGTTTAGAACAGGTTTGACGTGTTAGATGCAAGCTTTAGGGTTTAAATCGTAGCGTGCCATTATTAGGACATAATTGTTTGTGACCTTCGAACACATTGATACATGTCGTTCAGGTTGAAACCAATACCACCACTGAATTCGTAGCCCTTGAATAAGGGGGCTAGGGTCCTCCTTTTGTTTTTATTCTCATTATTTTGCAGGTTTCAATTTCCTCCTCATCGGCAAAGACGATCGGAGCCGCCACCCAGGGTGGATTGATCGACATTGACGATGGCGTGCGGAGGAGGCATATGATTGGTTGATTTAAATTCCGTGGGTCCCATGTCATTTTATTTTAAGTTTGATTTTACGAAATTAAGCTTGCATATATCGTATTCATGTTCTATAATTCATGGATGTGTCACCACGATTGGTTCGACATGTCTTGTGTTAAGTCTCTTCCTACTCTCGGAGTGAGTTCGATCCACCTTTGCAATTTTTTCTAACATTTTTTATTTCCACAGTTTTCATATACATACCATTGAAGGCGTGATTATAGCACCAGACACATGGCACGATGGCTAGGTTTTGGGACTATGACCCTCAAGTCTGGTTGAAACCTCAAAGAAGGCCATTCTATTTTTAATACCAATTTCTTTCACATTTTTCTTTTTCTTTTAATTTTCTATACAATTTTAATTCTTTTCACAAATTTATTTTTCACACATAAAAACCTAAAAATATTTTAATTTTAGATTTAAGTTAATAAAATGTTTAATTAATTTTAGACTCAAAATATTTTATTTTTCCTTTCATTTAAAATTATTTTCTTAATTAATTGCTAATTAATTGGAAATAGGATTTTCCACATTAAAATCAATCGGAAAATTCACAAAAAATATTTTATTTCTAGTAATTAGGTTTACTAACCTTAAATCTTTTACTAACCTCAAAACATTTTTCTTTTATTTATTTATTTATTTATTTTTATTTTAAATTTAGAAATCAATGTATAGGTGTAAGGACATTTTTGTAATAACGTAGATTTAAATTTTTTACTTTCACACCTCTATTATGTAATGACCCAAAGCCTGTAATAGCTTAGAACTTTACTTTTCCGCACTTTTACTGCACCTTTATTTTTGTACATATATTAAGCTGCAGATGTATGGCTAATAGGATTGTATCTAAGACTAAAATCAATCGTTAGATCAGTCTAATAATCAAGAAAAAATATTTGAATCAAACACACTACTTTCAAACTTGCATTAGGTATCCTCTCTTGTTGCCTTACAAATAAACAATGGTCATGTCCTCCATAGGGGCGTACCATTAGCAAAAGTCCTCGATTCAAAATCATCACAAAGACATAGTCCTCGATGACCCTCGATGTTGCTACGAATATGATCTCGTCCCTCAATTGCCCTCTGGAATAGTGATGATCGTCCCTACAAATTTGCTAAGGTATCCTTACCGTTGCCTTCAATGTCGATGACCATGATTGTCCTTCACATCCAACGGATAGGGTTAACTACCAATAATGGTACAAATAGCAGCTGTCAAAGGAAAAGGAAAATAACGAAACGACCCATTCGGTAGGTAATAAAGACTCTAAATTGCTTGCTCGATCCAATCAAAATACTTTTCACACACCTCTTTTCAACTGTTTTCAAACAAATACTTTGTATACATTCCAACGAGAATCATTACAAAGTTAAACATTTTCAAACAAATATTTTTGAACACTTAGTAGACATTCTTGAGGTGATACAAGAATCATTATGAAGTCAAAGCGAAATACTTTTCAAAATACTTTTCAAAAATACTTTTAAATCACACGAACACGAAAGCAAATTTTCAAAAGTGAGCTAAGCAATTAAGAGCCGTAGATAACTACGGATGGAAAAGGAGTGCTAATACCTTCCTTTTCATAATTACCTCCCGTACTCGAGAATCTATCAAAAGGTATTTCTGTTCTTTTCACCTTTCCTTTATTGGATAAAAGAAAAATCGGTGGCGACTCTTGTATTCATATTTGCGATAAACATAAAACAAACAAGTGATTCTCTACCGTGTTACAAGAGGGTTATGAACAAGGTTAACTATGAAGTTCTAACCTCGGATAGTGATTTCAACCACGATTCTTGGGGTTCGTTGAACTCACATGGAAGCGAACAAACCGTTTAAGAGGAAGTTCTGAGCTTCAAACAAAGTTTTATTAAAGATATGGAGGCCATACTTGGTCTCTCAAGAATGTTTCCTCGACTATTAATGAGGATGATGTAATTCTTGAAGCATGTGAAAGTGGAGGTGCGCTTGGACATGGCTAAGAGGTGGACCACGAATGGTTTTACTTACATGGAGAGTTGGAGGACATTAACATAAACTTTCCATTTACTAATTTTGAATCAATACGTACTCGAGAGCAGGTGAATGTGTCCCTTCCAAACTTAGCCCAAATAGTTGGGGCTTTATAGAGCCATTGAGATAATCTGTAGGGCTTTGAGGTATAACCCTCCATAGGTTTATTCTTCTCCTACTTCAAAGTGAAGAGAACTCAGGAAGTTGGGTGGCCCCTTGACATTCTAAAGGAGCTTTCTTGACCTTCACCTCAAGCTACAAAGGCTATAATGAATGCTTTCTCAGGAGTTAGTTGTAGTCCTCAATGCCCACAAGTCATCTATGGGCGGCCGGGCACCCCAAATTTCCCTTGTATTGAACAAGCAATCCGCTCTCTATTTTGGCTTTGATTATGATGCAGCGACACTAAAACCCAATCCCTTGAAGTATTAGATTGATTGGTAAGATTAGGGTTAAAGACACTGTGACCTTACCCTATGATAAATTCGACTTTTTGGGTAAGGTTTCCTTGTTTTTCATCTGTAAAAATTTCATTTTCTTGACTAACCTATCCTTTATTTCTTTCATGGGACAAAATGACCGATCGATCCGTGAAAGAGCGAAAGAAATTGATGGTTTAAGCTCGTTAGCTTCTCAGGATGAGTCTTGGTGGTCGCGAAGGCCAAATCCAACTTGGCGGTCTGGAATCCAAATATCGAAGAAGAAGAAGAAGAATGCGAGGACCCGAAAGAGTGCGTTGAAGCTTGATGTTGATCCGCGGTGTCTCCGGTCAGCGACCTTTGGATGTTGGCTCACGGCATCCCCAAAAAGCATTGATGACCAGCGAGATTAATCAAGTTGGTAGGTTTTACCTTGATGAGAGAAGTCGGTGATGGTTCGACCCGTCCTCGAGATGAAAACAAATTACATGCTGCGACTTTGATGGCATGAAATTCTTATACGACCATATCAGCGCCACGGAGGGGCGTGAATAAGCTGAAAAACCTTGGGCCTCAGAAAATTACCCAACATCTCGGCTCATACTTGATGCGGTGTCTTCATTACGGCCGGGGCCTATTTGGTTGGTGACCTTTGAGATAAGAGATACTCCAAGCTAGAGAAAGAGAGGTATTTGATAATGAGAGGTCTCATAACAAGGTGAATTCCACACGAAGACCAAAGCGTAAGCGATGAGAAGGTAAAGGCTCTGGAAGGAAGTGCATGAAAGCAATGAGAAAGTAGAGGCTCTGGAAAGAGCTCTATGCAATGAAAACTTCACCACCACGCTAGCAACTAGCACATGGAATTCAGAGAACCTCTCTAGCGAAAAGGCTTTGGAGAAATTATGGATGGATGTTCTCAATGTCGGGACATGGCACGTGAGGCAAAGACCGGGTTACTGTATGCCGAGCTCGACCTCTCTGGTCGATTTCTTCAAAGTCATAGTGGACGAGGAAGCTGGTGGAAGCTGATGACAATGATGAAGAGGCAATGGATGAAGAACCAATTCTAGTAGAAACTTCTCATATCAAGACCACCGCTTTATCTAGCTTTTATTTCTTTGTTGAATTCGTTTTAAGTTAGTCACCCTTTTGGTAGGTGCATTTTGTACAACTTTCCGACAATTGCCTCTGGGCACTTTGAATGTCATTATACATTGTTCTTTATTCAAATTGCTTATTCACTTTATGTATTCACTTTTGCATTTCTTTCTGCGTTTTATACGCATTTGGTATGCTCAAGAGATTATGCATGTATACCATCCCTAGTGTGGGATGCTTAAAGCCATAAAGACTTCACATGATGGGCATTAGCTCGTTTTGGAGCAAAATGCTTCAGTTTGTTTATCATTCTATCTAGTAAATTGGCCCACAAGTGACTATAAGTTGTGGGTGAGAAGGTTTGATGCCTTGACAAGTTGCATGAATATTTTGAGCGGTGTTACCTAAGTAACAAAATGTATTTAGATTGAGGCATTGAGCCAAATTGGGGATGCAACAATGTGAAATTCCGGGCATAGAAGTTGTGGCATGAAGCAATTTAGGGATCTGTGATGTGTGCGAGCCAGGCATAGAGTCGTGTGGAGCTGTTTGGAGATGCGGTGAAGACCCGGACATGGAGGCATGGCATGAAGTCGAATTAGGGATGCAACAATATGCGAGCCGGGCATAGAGTCATGGCATGGAGTTGATTTGGGGTGCGTGATAGGCGAGCCGGGCATAGAGTCGTGGCATGGATTACGTACATCCTAGTTTATCTTTACACGAGACTAAGTTTGTTTAAGGTGCTTCATTAAAAACTACGGCCCTTGCCTGAGGAAAGAGTACACCAATTTATTACACTAGTTCTTTGAATTTAATTGAAATAAAACCTAAAAGACTAGTTACATTCCAAGTCCTAGGTATTTCTCTCCTTTAAGGTCTCCGACATGAGCTCCTCTCCAAACTCTGACCGGAATGACCTTTCCCGATTGGCGACAACTTCCCTTTTTTGTGAGGTTGGCGACTTTTGAACCAAATCACCCTTCTCAAAGCCTCTTTGTTTTACTTTCGGGTTGTATCTCAGGCTATCCTTTTTTAGTGCAATTTCCCTTACATATGCGGCTCCTTACCTCATCTAAGTCGGCCTCGATATTCAAAGCCGGCATTAGCGTCTTGTTCAAAATTCTCGCCGCCCGAGGAGTATGCTAACCTCTATTGGGATCATAGCATCGGCCTAAATACCATTACATGAGGGGTTTCCCAAGTTGTTAAATGAACAATAGTGTGATATGCCCGAAGGACTTCATGAATGTATTAGCCATAAGCCCTGGCATCATCTAACTTCTTTTCGGCATTCAAGATTACTTTGTTGGCTGAATCATTTTTGACCGTTCGATTGAGGGTGCTCAACTAAAATAAATTTGTTGAAAATCTGAGCTCCTTACAAAATTACATCACATAAAGAGCTCGTGAATTGAGTTCTATGTGAAGCGATGACATAAAGTAAGCCAAAATCGGCATATGATATTTCTCCAATAGAATCGTCGGACCCTTTGTCTTTGTTATAAAGAGCTACTGACCTCGACCTCAACCCACTTAGTAAAATAATCCACGCCTGATGAGGAACTTGTTGCCGGTGCCACAGAATGGCCCTAGATATCGGCCCGCTAATGAAAAGGGCGGTATGAATCTCATGAAGAGCTCGGCCAAGCGTGTGGGTGGTGGTGGTAATCTTGACATTTGGCGAGAATTAACAAAATGGACACAATCCTTCAGCATGGGGGGCCAATAGTACTTGTCTCAGAGTATTTTACTTTCCAGGACTCGACCACCTAAATGATTCTCACACACTCCCTCGTGCACTTATTTCATGACTAGATTAAAATCTTCTTCTAACACATAGCGCAACTTGGGAAAGGCTTTTCCCATTTTAAAAAGGTTATTATTCACAACAACGTACCGAGATGAGATATTTTTGATTCGTTTGGCCTATTCCTTATCATCGGGTAACACATCCTGCTGGAGGTACTTGACAATTGGAATCATCCATCTCGTTTCTACAATAATGACCAACACGTCCTCTTTTTCAATGCTTGGTAACACCAGAGTTTCCTGGATAACAGTTTTGTTTATTCCCGAACCCTTCATATTAGTCAAACGAGCAAGGAGATCGGTCCGAGCATTATCCTGCAGGGATATGACCAATTTCAAAGTCATGAAATTGTTTGAAAGCTCTGAAACCCGGATGAACATATTTTAAAAGCGAGATCCTTGGTCACGAAAACTTGCCAACTTTGTCAGGCCTTAGCGAGAGTTAGTATGGATGAGTAAATGTGTTACTCTAACCCAAAGTCAGGTTTCATGCCTTATGGTAGCTTCTATTCAGCAGTTATTGCTAGTTTGAAAACCAAAACAGAGAGTGCTCCAAATGATATCTCTGGCCCCTCGGGACTATCGGCTCATTACCCTTGATTAGGCAGAACTATCCACAAAGAACCCCGTTTCATGGACGTCTCTCTAGGAAGCTGATTATTCACTATAAAATATGCAAGCCTTTGAGACTTTATCTTGACCGAGGAGTAAAATTAATATCGTTTCGGAAATTTATACCGCCAAGATACCATTCTCGCGCGGGATCAGGCTTCTTGAATATCTGTTTCAAAGGAAAATTTGTTACAGCAGATGGGATGACCACGGAAGTAGTGCCTTAGCTTATCTTGTGATCGTTACTAATGTCCGTGCTTGAAGCGCTTACAATCTTATGATATCTTAACTACCTTTCCGACACTTTGCTAACAAAATACATTGGACGTTCTTGGTCTCTCCATCTTGGACTAACCTGAAACTAATGGCCTTTTTTAAGAAAGCGAGATACAATACCAACGAGACATTTTCTTTAGGTCTGACCTGAGAGGAGTTGTTAGAATTTCTTCACCTCCTAGGCAGCTTGCTCAATGCATCGATCCGTTCGAAGTCGGCCCTTTTCTTGATTTCTGAAAATGAATGGACTTATCACCACGAAGATAGAAACCGTGAGTTCTTGCTATCGTCGAGTTAGTTTTGAACCCACGAGCGGTGGCGGGTCTCCCGTGTTAATTACCGCTTTGGCACTTGGGGATTGGCCTCGACCTCCGCTAGTCAACATAAAACCCCAAAACTTGTCGGCTGGCCCCAACGTACACTTGTTAGGATTGAATGCATGTTGTATCTTAGTATCGTTGTGAAGGTTTCCTCAGATCACAAACATTCTTAGTTCTTCAATTGTTTTGATGACCATGTCATCCACGTAAACCTCAATATTTTGCCCGTTTATGGGCGAATATACCATGTCGATAAGTCTCGATAGGTTTCTCCGGCATTCTTCGAGGCCGAATGATATCATCGTAGTAATAATTACTTGATCCTTCATAACCGGATGTTTTATTGCGTTAGTTGGGTTCGTCTGATCGATTATACACGAATAAGCGTCTATGTGTTGTACCCCAAAATTTACCCTCTTCATTTTTATAAATAATTGGCTAATACTTAATTAATAGGTGCATCGCATACATATCATTCATGCATTGATCATGGGTTGAGATTTTCCAATCGTATGAATGCAGCGATTACGAAGAGAGTTTGTTTCTCAAAAGTTGGATATTTGACGTTACGCCCAATTGGTCATTTCAATGCATAAGCGTG
>CM038792.1:4025901-4225966 GCA_021764765.1 Vicia sativa
TTAAAGATTCTTAATAACGGAACCTTGTTTCACTTCACTTTTCATAAAAGAAAAACTTTTTGATGATAGACGCACTGCTGAACATTGAGTTCATCTTGTTTCTAGTATTTCAACCATAGGATGCTAGACTTGTGGTCTTCGGCATTTTCTACCCACATAAAAACAATTCAACCCATTCAAAGCCCTTTTCTCGCCATACGCCGATCATTAAACTCCTCGATAAAGAGTGTGTGCAATAGTCGTTTCAAATGCGAAGAGGACTTAAGCTTTTCAAACAAACAAACAAGTCCCAATTCAAAGCATTGAAACGCCTAAACGCACGCTTTTTCGCGATAAAATCAATGCAACCAATTAAAGCCTTTTAAGAGGAACTACGTAGTTTTGACGCCCCATTGCATGAGGGAACATGTAGGCACTATGATACGTGAACTGACTTTTAGTGTTTTGTATCGCAATGTATGGATAGCAAGAGTCGCCCAACTTACTTTTTTTTATCCAATTAAGGAAGGTAAAAGTACGTAAAAGACCTTAGATTCTCGAGTAAGGGAGAAGGTTATGAAAAGGAAGGTATTACCCCTTTCCATCCGTAGTTATCACGGCCTTAGTTGCTTTCTAGATCACTTTAAAAATTATGCTTTCGTGTTTGACAAAAAATGTTTTGAAAGGCATTTCGCTTTGACTTTGTAATGATTCATGTAGGAATGTATACAAAGTGTTCTAAATGGTTCGTTTTGAAAAGAATTGAACTTTGACAAAAGTGTGAGGTGTGAAAAGTATTTTGATGGAGCAAGCAACTAAAAGTCTTATTACCTACTCGTAATTGGTCGTTTAGTGTTTTAATTCCTTTAGAATAGCGCTAGCCATACCATTAGTTGGTAGGTAACTTTATTCGTTGGATGTAAGCGGACATTCTGGGACATCGGATGGTCATAGAAGGATACTTGTAGGAAGTATCCTAGCACATTCAAGGACTATCATCATTTTTGTAGGCGACAATCGAGGGTCAAGATCATGTATTCGAGGCTACATCGGGTCTATGATCTTTGTATCAAGGGACTATGATGATTTGTTTTGAAGGCAACGGTGCTAGAATACCTCTACGCTCGAGGACATGACAATAATTCGTAAGGCAACGAGAGAATTACCCAAGAGGTGCATGTGTGAAAGAGTGTGTTGATTCGATATGTGTTATCTAAAAATTAGTGGGCTATGTTGGTTTTATCTTGCCATACACGCCTAGTTACTAGCGCTTTGTAGGGTGCGTAAATTAAAATGGAATGTAAAGATGCGGAAAGGTAAATCCTACGCTATTACATGGCTTTGGGGCGTATACATAATTGAAATATGGAAAATAAAAGCCTAATTTAAAACTATTACATCCCATGATCGTTACATTATTGGAAAAAATAAAAACGATAGAAAGAATCGTCTAAACTAATAACTCGTGAAAAGATAAGAAATCTGAAAATACGAGAAGAATCGAATAAGAGAAAAATGTTAGAAAAAATGTATTTTAAATGAGAAAAATATGACATGCTGGAAATAACATAAATATGCTAAAATAATTTTTTGGGATTTTTTGATGCATTTTAATAATTAAACCGATTAAATGTGATTTAAATGCTAAATTATGAATAAAAATAAATATGCATGCAAAATAATATTTTTAATTTTATAAATTAAATAAAGATTTTTGAAAATAAATGCAAAAGGAAAAATATTTTTGGTGATTTTAATGCATGAATAAAAATATGAAAGAATTAAATTGTATGCAAAAATATTAAAATATTAAGAAAATAGAAAATAATTGAAAAATGCAAGTTTGGAAAGAACCAAAACCGGTCCCGGGAGGTTCGAACCGAGGACCTTTGAGAGCATCCGGGAACAATGAGCGCCTTAACCAACTCGAGCTAGCATGCACGTGTGTCATTGAATCAAGTGAGTGGATTAAACACGCGGCTCCTCTCCATTGCTTCATTCTCGTGCTGACTTCATCTCTTCGCTTTGAATTTTCAAAAGCTACGGGTCTTTCTTCGACGCCACAGCCCCGCTAAATGGAAAAGCAAGCATACATAATATAAATGAGTTCTAAAGCCATGGTTCGATTCCTGCATCATTCAATGCATTGGCAAGGGTCTCGTGATCCAATTTATCCTATTAAGAGAAACCCAATTGCCCAAGAAACCCTAACAATGGCAAATCGTGTTTCAGGCCATGGAAATGCAATTGAACTGCCCAGAATGCTTGCAAACTTGTCACTAATCACAAAAACAACAACAAATCGTGTTAAAAATGCATGAATATGAGAAATCGATTTTGAAATTTTCAAGAACAAACCAAACACGGATTTTCTGATTCTGGATGGTTTTGAGCAATGTAAAGGTCTGGATTGATTCTGGAGATGTCAAGGAATGTGTTGGACACCTCAAAATTGATTGAAAACGGTTGGAACTAGGATCACCAATTGCTTGCTTGCCACGGTTTTTTGAGTTCTAGGTTAGGGTTCTTAAACCAATTTTTCTGTTCTCTCTTGATAGGTATGCATTGTACATTTATACTGGATGGATTTGGAGTTAATTTGAGGAAGAATCAATCAATAATCAATGCAAATCAAATTTGATTTTGTATAAAATCAAATTTTCATATTTTGATCAATTTTCAATCAAATATCAATCCAAATTTCAAATTTGTCCTTTATGAGTTGCTTGATCTCAAGGAAGAAATAAAAATCAAGTTTGCAATTAATTTTGATTTCCTATTTATTTTTGAATTTAATTTGTATTTAAATTAATAAAATCCAAATTAAATAGAAAAAAATAAAAAAAATTCGTGGCATTGGCTTAGATGTTCCAAATTGTATGAGGAACAAGTTTGGATGAAGAAAAAGTAGCCCATTTGCAAAGTTTTTGATTTTAGAAGTATTTTGTGCACTCCTCAAAATTGCCCAACTTGTGAATGGTGTATCTTGCTCAATTTTCTACATTTTTGAGAGTTCTTGACTTTTAGAAAGATCTAAGAGTCCTCTAACCAACCGTTTTGGTCTCATCTCAATTGAGTTACCATGCTCAATATATCTTCAAAACAAAAGTTGACTTTTGTTGACTTTGAAAATGACTGAATGTTTTGAGCCATACCTCTCAAATGAAGCATTTTTGGACATTCTTGTGAGACATGAAGTTGTAGAGAATTGAATTTCCTTCAAAACAAGAGGTGGTGGAAAACTTTCGAGAAAGTATGAGAAAGTTATGATCAACAAAGTTCGAATTGACTTTTCACCTGAAACCTAATTTAGAAAGTTTGACTTTGAGCAAATCTTGAGTTTTCTTGATGAATCATGATCAACCCTTGATCAAATGATGAATGTGACTTCAAAATGAGGATGTTGACCAAAATCAAGAAGTTTGATCGTATGTTGACCATAGTTGACTTTTGACCAACACAATCGATTTTAACCATCCGAGCAATCGTCGAGGAAACTTGACTTGTGAGGCTTGAAACTTGACATGGAGAACCTTTGAAGTATATGAGGAGGCATGAAACCATTGGAGGTGTTAGAAGTCCATCCGATCGAGAAATGCCAAACCCTAGCCTGGGTTGATTTTCAGAGAGAGTTTGTCTCGATCAACTCTGAGGAATCCTTGAGCATGGAGGTATGGAATGCCTTGAGAAATGGAAAATTTGGGGTATGATAGCTGCCTGTTCAATCTTCTTTAACTGGAAGGTTAGATTGGCATGTTTTGCCTTCGTGACTGGAGGTAGAAGATGATCGAACACTGTACACTCCAAATTTGCACTCGTTTGATTGATGGGTGTATGGAACTTATAGATGCCATTTGGGAGAAGTCGAGATTTGACAATGAGTCGATGCTGGACTCGAGGTTGTTGTATAGATAGGAGAACTGCACGGAGATGGGCTTAAGATGCCATCCGGAAAGGTCGATCTGGGAGTGAGCCGCGCTAGGCTCGCAGACGCTTTCTAGAAAGGAGAGCGGAGATGGGCTTAAGATGCCATCCGGGAGTTTACTAGACTTCGTGCTCATCTTTGAATGAAGTTATTGGTTTGTATTGGTTTTCAAATATGCAAGATTCGAAGTGGAGAAATGTTGACAAGTAGCGGAGACGGGCTTAAGATGCCATCCAAGGCAACCGAGTCGACGCACCCTCAGAAGTTGCCGCTGATACGGGCGAGTCGAACATATCTTTGTGTGGACGCCTCGAGAGGATAGTAGCTGGCAAAGCGTGATTTTCCCGCCAGGCATCGGTGCCGATCCACCGCCTCATATCGGAGGATAAATCGATCGCTCGGATAAGGTTTCCGCCCGTCGGTATTAATCCCGGATCGCTGGAGAACAGCAAGGGTGGTCGTTCGGATAGTTTTCCCGTCTGGATTCGGGTCTTAATCCCGACCCGCCCGCCGAAGTGATTTGTACTGCTTTTGAAAACAAGAGAAATTTTGACAGAATATTGTTAGTTTTATGCAAAGTATGATGCATGACAATGTGTATGAATGACATATGCATATATTATGAGGAATGTATGAATGCTAGATGTTGTAGTATTTCAAAACATATCCATCTTGAAGAAGATGGATGCTCGCTGAGGATTTACTGTGGGATGGAGACCCTGAGAAGAGAAGAACTTTGATTCCTCCGATGCACTATCTGACCAAGTCTTGGGCCTTGATATTGTTGAGGCTGGTAGAGATCGAGAAACACGCTGTTGAGGATCTCATACATGAACCCCAGGAGAGTCCGGAGGTAACTGCGGGATCTGTGTAGATCCTGCTGGGAGGTTTAGGAGGTTTTTCCGATTTTAAGTAGATCTTGTTGGAGAGCGCTCGAGCAGCTATCGAGACCGGGTTAGAAGGATCCGCCGTCGAATCTCGGATGAGGTATAAGATGTGTAGGTTTCCTCCGATGCACTATCTGACCAAGTTCCAAGTCCGATACTACTGGAGATGAAATTAATGACGCGTAAGATCGTTGGTTGGAATCACGCCGGGGACTAACACATACTCCGCTGGGAAGGCTGGTGAGTGACACCTCCGGGGTTGTGTTCTGGAATGTTTTTGGTGACCTTCATTCGTCATCTCAATTCCCGGAGCCTCAGTAAGTACTTTTGTATGTTCACAGTATGTTTGCGAACAAGTTCTTATTGTCAAATGCATATAATCATTCAAAAGCAAACGTTGGACTTTATGCAAATATCAATAGTGAAAATTGTAAAGAGAAAGAATTCATATTCATTCAAATGTATGATGGCCAAGTAGTTTGTACACAAGAAAGGTAAAAGCTATGAAACAATCTCTAAGTCCCAACTATGCTAGTACTCATATATTTCAACTATCTCATCTCCTTTGTCGAGAAAGTGGAGGAATTGATCTTCGCCATTTGAATCTTGAATGTCGGTAGTCTCAGATAGGTGGATCTGGAAGAGACATAGTCGCACGCTTAGATCCTAACTTTTGCCTAGACCCCTTTTCTGGTTTTCGCCACCGATACCCTTTTGCCCAAGCCGCCTCGTGTTTTCGACTGTCAGTACATGTTTTGTATATATCCTTAACTTTTGCCCGAACCCTTTTGGTTCGCCAGATGCCTTATTTTGCCTAGGTTCGCCGACCTAGCGGGTCTATTTTATGCGAGTATTTTTTGACTATGTCGGCGTCACAGTGTGGGAAGTCTTCACCATCCATGGCGCTAAGTATCATAGCTCCGCCGAAAATGTTTCTACAAATGGTCCCTCAGGTGGAGTCCATTTGCCCGGGATCACCTTGTGGAAGGATGATGCGCTTGACTACTAGATCACCGACTTGGTAGACCTTGCTCACCTTTTAATACTCGATCATTCGCTTCGATAACTGTCCATGGCGTATGGATGCGAGTCATTCTCATCAATCAAGCTAATCGGCCAAGGCGAGTCCGATCCAATCGCTTCACTTCAACTCTCGCCCCGGAGGACTCGTTGAGGGTATCTCGAACTCGGGGTGGATCGCCCATACTGCACAGTAGAAGGTTGCCCTCGTGGATGTCCGTATCAGAAAGCGATAACCATGAAGAGCAATGGTAACATTTCATGCCAATCCTTGTAAGTCACCGCTATTTTCTCTTATAATCTTTCACTGGCGGCTTCCATCGCCATTCATCTTAGGCCGATAAGGAGAAGAGTTGTGATGCTTGATCTTGAAACGCAAGAGTTGGTGATCATCTTGTTGTTGAGATTAGAGCGTTATCCGTGATAATCCTTTCGGAGTGCCACATCGATGATAATATTATGCTTGATGAATCGAGCCACAACATTCCCAAAGATGCGAACGAGGCTGCCTCTACCCATTTGGTGAAGATGATGGCGCCAATGCCATTGCCAAGTGCGCTTGAGGCTCCATCAAAGACCATGGTCCATCGGGATCCTTGTTCAGTCCTTCATGCGGGCCTGGTTCTTCACAATCGTGAATTAGTAAAACATCTTGCCGGAAACCGAATCGCATAGGTCGGTAGTCATCTACGGCCATGAGCCAAATGATCGGCTACTACACTTTGATTGCTTTCTCGAGAAGTGTAATTGGATGTCATATTCAACAAGATCATTTGCCATCTTGCTATTCTTCCCGGAGAGCTGGTTTCTAATATGTATTTTATCGGATCCATCTTAGAAATCAACAAGGTAGTATGGGTTAACATATACCGCCTTGTCAGGAGTAACTTGTTTCACAATCGGTAAACTTTTGCTAAGGTAGTATATTGCATGCTCTTTCGACCTGACTCTCATGTTGCCCCAACACACACCCCATTGAGTTCTAATACCAAGTACATGATAAGAGGTCTTCCTTCGCAAAGCGGCATCGTGATAGGAGGATTTCGAGGTATTCCTTGATTTTGTCAAAAGAGATCCGCAATCGCTGCTCCATTCCACCACTTGATCCTTTTAGTAACTTGAAGATTGGCTCACCAAAGAGCGCTTAGATGCAATGAATCGCAATGTAGTTCAATCGCCCAAGAAACCTCCTCTACTTTCTAAAGGAGCGGCATCTCTTGAATGGCTTTAACTTTGGCGGGATCAACCTCAATACCTTTACCACGACAACAAATCCTAGGAGTTTATCGGATCTCGACTCCAAAGGTGCACTTGTTAGGATTGAGTCTAAGTCTTTCTTCAATCACAAATAGTTTCGTAAAATGATCGAGATGTTCTTCTTCGCCGTGATCTAGCTATCATATCGCCGACGAGACCTCGTCTCGTGATGAATCATGTCATGAAATAATGTTACCATAGCACACCGATAAGTGGCGCCGCGTTTTTCATTCAAACGGCATAACCTTAAAATGTAGTACCCCACGTGTAACAAAAGTAGTCTTCTCCATGTCTTGAGCATTTTGATCCGATTGTAACCGGAGAAACCATCCATGAAGGAGAAAACTTTGTGTTGAGCGGTGTTGTCAACCGTAACATCAATATGAGGAAGTGGAAAATCGTCTTTCTGACCGGCTTTGTCAGATCTCGTAATCCCACACATTCGTATTCTTGCCATCCTTCTTAGGTACGGTACCACGCTTGCAACCCACCTGGATAAGAAGTAACAATTAGAAAACCGGATTGAACCGCCTTATAACTTTGATTTGATTTTCTGGACATCTCAGACGACACGTCAACCTTCGCTTCACCGGGAAAACTTTGTCAGAATCTGTACCACAATATCAATGTCTAAACCCGCATGTCTTCGTATGACAAAGCAAAACCTCAATATAGTCTCGTAGCATCCGAATCAACCTTTCTTTAACACCGCTCAAGACCCGCTCCTATCTTGATCTCTTTTCGGTTCTCGTCAAGACTCCAAATTCACAACCTCAACTTGCTTTTCGTGGTCAGATAACCGATCTTCTTGCAGCAATCGACAAGTTCTCCGGCACTTCACAATCTTCTCACTTTCATCTTCGGCTTCGGACGGATTATCGTCATATTTAGCACTAGCATAGTGTTATTAACTAGATTCGGGTGATTCTACAAGGTATCACGGGTGTGTGTAAGAACACATAGCTTTTTGAAGGGTGATAAAGTAAAGAAAGAAAACACAATTGAATGCAAAGTCCAACGAATTTATTGAATGAAAATGCAAACGACAGATAATAACCTCGCAACGAGCCATAATACCCGTGCAAGGCACCAGCTTTAGAGTTTATTGTTCAAAATATAAAGAAAATACGAAAAGCAAACAAGACAAAATAATTACTCCCGACTAAAGGAGATTGGTATGACGCCTTCGCTTCCAATTGCCGAGCCCTGATCCGAGTCAGATCCACTTGCCGATGTCAAGTCGTTGTCGCCGCCTCTATAGCATGGATTCCACTGTCGATGCGGAAAGGAAGTGGGTCGCACGTCGCGGCGATCATCTTCTAACCCTTAAAGGTGAAGCCTAAACCATCTTGTCAAATTTGAAAGGAAGATCGTGAGTGACCCAAATAGCACTACCACCTTCTTCAACTGCAGCCTGAGCATCTTTTCAGGAGGCCATTCTAGCGGAGCTTGTAACCTCGTGGAGTAATAGAGAATCACAGTGCATGACTGGGACCTGTCAATGCTTGACAGGAGTCTCAAGAATTCGCCTTCCATCTCGAGGTATCGAAAGATCAGAGATGACCACTATATTCTTCTTCACCACATACCGAACTTTCCTTTCACCGGGTACTTCAACTTCGATGTAGGAGGTACAGCTTCGCGCCCCATGTATCCAAGGGTCAAGTAGGCAAGAGTAAGCTGGACGGATGTCCATGACAAAGAATGTGGAATCAAAAGTCTGGGAACCGACTTTAACCGGCAGAGTGAGCTCTCCGAGTACTGTTTGCTTAGAACCATCAAAAGCCCTCACAATAATGTCACTGGGTCTTAGAACCAACCCTTCAACGTCGAGTCGATCAAAAGCGCCTTGGTAGGATGTTCGAAAGCGCAACCGTATCCACCAAAACATGAGATAATGTTACGCCCTTGCATTCGACAGAGATATGCAAGGCTTTGTTGTGTTTCCTTCCGGCAGGAGTCAAATCAGCATCAGAGAAGCCTCGGCCATTGTTGGCAGCCAGGCTAGCAATACAAACTTCAAATTGATCAAGTAGTGTCTTGCACGACGTGAGCATTCTTCGTAAACTTCACCAAGGCGTTAGTACGAGCCTCTGAGCACAAGAGCAAGAGGCATGGAGATCTGGGATGAGTCTGGTCCCAACTGCTCCACAACATGTAGTCACTCTTCTTGATGATCTTTTAATTTCCTCCATTTCTTGCTTGGAGGTGTCTTCGTAACTTTGGTACTTCGTTGAGCAGGTGAGTTATGGTTCTTTCCTCTAGCCGGGATATTGGTTGAGTAGTGAACGCGAAATGGAGTCATGTGTCTTTTGGAGAGAGATCGGAGAACACCTTCCTTCTCGTCACCTTACTTGATCCTGATGTTGTCAATGTCGAATGGAAGCTTCAATCAGAAGTCTTCAACGGTCGAGGGTCTTGCTTGACACCATGATAGTAAACATCACCATAATTCTAAGGGATAGCTTTGTCGAGGAATATGGAACTGGTCTGGAGAAGTGATAATGAGGGGTGCCACCTAGGCATGTGATCGCAGAGGAAACTTATTGTGTTAACATCAAGATAGTCTTCGGGAAATCACACCCCATCCGTTACCTTAACATCTTCAATAGGAACCTTGTAGCTTTTCGAACGGTGTACTTCACCATGTAATCATACTTTCCACTTGGTGCCTAAGGTATCCCACACGATGGTGCGCTTTCATTCACATCTTCGATCTTCACTAGACATGCCTTCACACACCGACAAGTGGTTTCGAAATAGTATCTCACTATCCATCATGCACGAACACGCCTTCAACCAAGCACAACCATCAGCGCAGATGGGCACCAACGACAATTCTCGGGCATCCGGATTGACACCCGCTTGCAAAGAAATTCTTCTTAATAGTCATGAGGAATGCTCAAGTCATCTATGTTGAAAATAAGTATCGCCGCCAACAAAGATTGGAACCTTGTCATGTTAGGCAGGGCGCATTGATCACATTCGAGTCTCAACGAGAGATCAAACTAACTGCTTAGCTTCAATCATGTCTTGAATCTTGTTCTTCGAGCCCAACAATCATCAAGATCGTGTCCGGCTATTGGAGTAAGCACTTAGCATTAGGATTGTATCTCGGAGAGGAAGTGTTGACGTTCGAGGAGGATCCTCAGTAATCCGCACCGCTTTCAACATGTGTCGCAAGGCTTCGAGAATGGCATGTTGATCTTGTAAACGCCTCGTGGGCGGCTCGCTACTGCTGTCTCGCTGAGGTTGTGCTAATGTAGGATCGAGATCACAACGGCCCCTACGATTGAGCACGGTCGTTCTTGGCTCTTTTCGACCACACACGATTAGTTTTCTTACCACCAAAAGATCTCTTCGCAGATTAGATGATGATTCTACCCAATCTTTCCACTCTTGATACCGACTTCAATGCGTCACCACAATATCAACTCGGTGAATCCGTGAAGAGTTTCCAATCGATGATTGAAGAATGGGCTCGGTGTCTCCATGAACATATCAACCAACCCTATTGGACAAGGGTGGTTGAACTCACCGCTAGATCTCTCCATTTTCGAGCATACTCCTTGAACTTCTCATCACGACCCATGGACATGCTTTGTAGTTGCATGCGAGTGGGTGTCAATTCAGCATTGTACTCATACTGTCTGTAGAAAGCATCTGCTAAATCACCCAAGTACGGATACGGTCATTCTCTAGTCGATAATACCACTTAACCGAAAGGACAAACTCTCTTGAAAATATCCACAACTTCCATCACAGGGTTGATCTTCGAACATAGGACTTCAGATGCAGATTTGGACAAGAAATGCCATCATACTTGGCAAAGGTAGGAACCTTGAATTTGGGAGGAATCACAACTCCGTGAACAAGACTCGAGTCATCAAAATTCAGCCCTGACATTTTCGTCCACAAGATTCGACGGTCTTCAAGTTGCTTGTACTTGTCATCTTCATCGTAGTATGGCATGATCGTATCGATCCTCTCCCTTTCTCGTGCTCACGCTGGCTGCCTTCGCCATCACCCTTGTCACTCCCCTTCATTCTTGACACTTCCTTCTGAGAGCTCTATTCGACCACCACTTTAGGACCACCTTTGTAGGCCCGCCCATGTTGAGGAGGCCAACAACCTTCTTCTTTGATGAGCTTCGCATCCTCTGGCCTTGGACCAAGCTAGTGAACATTTGTTGAACCGAGCATTCCGAGCCACGAGATCTTTGAGGTCTGTTCAAGAGCCATTTCATAAAATAAATAGCGAGAAAATGAGAAAACCAATCTCCAATGTACCGTGATGCAATGTTATATGATATGCAATGTTTATGCAATTATGTTTTCAAGGACCTCTAGATTTAAATTTGTTAGACAAGCAATGAACAAACAAATATTAGTTCTCTTTTATTTTTCTTTTAAGTACAAAGATAGTTCAAAACAATAAAAGAAAACATGTAAATCATAAAGCTCTAAGTCTCCCACGCTTCCTCTCTGGTGCCGAGGTAGGCTGATGTGGCCCCTCGTGAAGTAGCTTGGTCAACTCTAGCACTTTCTTCTCACTTGCATAGCATTGAGTTTCAATGTATCCTTCTTCTTGAGCTGAATCAAGATCTCTTCAAGCCTTCAAAATCGTAGGCATGTCGGGATGGAGAATAAAGATAGGGTACGTCACCTATAGCAACAGTTCCATAATTACGGTAGAAGGTGAATGGCATCATGAGGTTTTGAGCTCGAGCTCGCACCCATTTGAGGTAAGGTTCCCAAGGAATGGAGTTTTGCCCCAAAGTCTTGGTATCAATCTTTACCATGCCCCAAGCGTATGAACTTATGTAATTCGAGATCGTGATTGTAGTCGAACACAATATCTTGGAGAAGCATATCATGAGGACCATCTTCGAGCAAAACCAAACTAGAGAGCTAGAGAAGGTTGTAGTAACACCTCCTTATACCAAGTAATGGTACATCGGAATTCTCCACAACGCCAATGAATGTGAAGCCCTTTTGAGAGAAAAGGCTCCAACGGATATCCGAATGAGAGAGTGACATCAACCTTGAGACCATCTCAACCTTTGTTCATTCTTCAAAATGATGGAGGAGGAAATAAACCACCTAGAAAGTAACGGTATGCAACACATGAGAGTTCCTTGTCTTTTGATATACGAGTGTGGAGAGAATGTAGGGTGTCTCAAGCAAGTAGTAGGTACCGGATTATGGTAAGGAACAACTTGATGGCTGATATCTATGAATTGATCCGAGTTAGGGAATAGAACCAAACCATAAATTAGTGGCCACAATGTCTTCAAATGCATGGAAACTCATAACTTTGAGGAATTCTCGCTTTTTAATTAGGAACTTGAAAGTAAACCCTTAACTCCACTGGTTTCCCAATTGGCTTCAATGTCCGAGCTTTAAGATGTAAGGTCGATGCAATGTCTTCATACCTAGGAACCTTCTCTAGACCGTGAATGGCATTTGGTCAAGAATAGGTACCCAAGTAGCTTAGAGAACTCTTCCAAGGTAGGAACTAAATGATAGTCCGGAATGTAAAGCAATGGTGTTTCGGATCAAAGAATGGAATAGACATGCATCATATCTTCTTCAAAACCGAGATAACCAAGTCAAGTAGATAACCATGTCTTTGATGAACTGAGCATGATCGGAATTTCAAACCAATTCTTTGAATGAGAAGGTATACCCATAAAGTTGATTCGATAGTCTTTCTAGAAGCCATAATCCCAAACACGAGCAAAGATAAATCCCTAGGTCCTTGAAATGGTTAGAAATGATATGCAATGCAAATGATGTCATGATGTCATGTTTGCACAAGCAATTCACACAATGAGCCTAGGTTTAAGGCTTGCATGAGGTATAGGTGATTACCCCACCAAAAGTTTGAGTTGGTTCATCCCGTCCTATAATAGTAACCGTTCTAGAATCTCACATCATCGATCTTTCTCAGAGATGCTTATTTCAATACTACCAGTGGTCGATCGAAAATATCCCAAAAGTCTCGATCTCAATGAGCGTAGCATCAGTATCAACCAACCTTAGTCTGCACTAAAGCCGACCATCTCACTACCTTCTAATGGCTAAGATGGGTCAATTAAGGTTCTAAAAGTTTAGTTAGCCGATGACACCACGCAGAAGCCAAATACTATCCTCAACTTGGGATGAAGAGTAGGACATCCAAAGTATCACGCTAACGTAGCCATCATGTTGACCATTTCGATACGCCTAACGGTCGCGACGATTTATTGCTACTTACCTAAAAGGAACCCGGATCCGGTGTAGGATCCCCACAAATATAATACCCAAGCAACCCTTAAAGTAAAGCAAGCAAGTCAAATGAAAGTCAGAATGTTATCTAGAAATCCTAAGGCATTCTCTCTTAGTGTTTCCCTCAGTAGTCGCCAGCCTGTGATACTGAACCGACTTTTAGTGTTTTGTATCGCAAATGTGCGGATAGCAAGAGTCGCCACCGACTTTTATTTTTATCCAATTAGGGAAGGTAAAAGTACGTAAAAGACCTTCGTTAGATTCTCGAAAAGGAGAAGGTTATGAAAAGGAAGGTATTAGCACCCTTTCCATCCGTAGTTATCTACGGGCTCTTATTTGCTTTCTAGATCACTTTAAAATTATGCTTTCGTGTTTGACAAAAATGTTTTGAAAAGGCATTTCGCTTTGACTTTGTAATGATTCATGTAGGTAGGTAACTTTATTCCAATAAAAGTCTTATTACCTACCGTAATTAATGCTTTCGTGTTTTACGTTCTTTTAGAATAGCGCTAGCCATACCATTTGTTGGTAGGTAACTTTATTCTGGATGTAAGCGGACATTCGAGGGACATCGGATGGTCATAAGGCAACTTGAAGTATCCTAGCACATTCGGGACTATCATCATTTTCAGAAGACAATCGAGGTCAAGATCATGTATTCGGAGGCGACATCGTGGGTCTATGATCTTTGTATCGAAGGGACTATGATGATTTGTTTTGAAGGCAACGGTGCTAGAATACCTCTACGCTCGAGGACATGACCATTTGAATCGTAAGGCAACGAGAGAATTACCCTAAGGGGTGCATGTGTGAAAGAGTGTGTTGATTCGATATGTGTTATCTTGAAAATTAGTGGGCTATGTTGGTTTTATCTTGCCATACACGCCTAGTTACTAGCACTAGGGTGCGTAAATTAAATGCGGAATGTAAAGATGCGGAAAGGTAAATCCTACGCTATTACATGGCTTGGGGCGTATACATAATTGAAATATGAAAATAAAAGCCTAATTTAAAACTATTACATCCCATGATCGGCCACATTATTGAAAAAATAAAAACGATAGAAAGAATCGTCAAACGGAATAACTTGAAAAGATAAGAAATCGGAAAATACGAAGAATCGAATAAGAGAAAATGTTAGAAAATGCAAATTTTAAATGAGAAAAATATGACATGGAAATAACATAAATATGCTAAAATAATTTTTGGGATTTTTGATGCATTTTAATAATTAAAACCGATTAAATGTGATTTAAATGCTAAATTATGAATAAAAATAAATATGCATGCAAAATAATATTTTTAATTTTATAAATTAAATAAAAATTTCTGAAAATAATTGCAAAAGGAAAAATATTTTTGGTGATTTTAATGCATGAAATAAAAATATGAAAAGAATTAAAATTGTATGCAAAAATATTAAAATATTAAGAAAATAGAAAATAATTGAAAAATGCAAGTTTGGAAAAAGAAACCAAAACCGTCCCGGGAGGTTCGAACGAGGACCTTGAGAGCATCTCGAGAAGTACTTTAACCAATCGAGCTAGCATGCACGTGTGTTGAATCGGTGAGTGGATTAAACACGCCTCCTCTCCATTGCTTCATTCTCGCCTGCACTTCATCTCTTTCGCTTTGAATTTTCAAAGCTAGCGCTTGCTTTCTTCGACGCTACAGCCCCGCTAAATGGAAAAGCAAGCATACATAATATAAATGAGTTCTAAAGCCATGGTTCGATTCCAGCATCATTCAATGCATTGGCAAGGGTCTCGTGATCCAATTTATCCTATTAAGAGAAACCCTAATTGCTCCAAGAAACCCTAACAATGGCAAATCGTGTTTCGTGCCATGGAAATGCAATTGAACGCCTGTATGCTTGCAAACTTGTCACTAATCACAAAACAACAACAAATCATGTTAAAAATGCATGAATAGTGGTCACAGACCAATGTCTTAATGTCATTATCCTTTGTACGCGATAAGTGTGTACAACATCGCGGTACTTGTTACTTTCTCGATTGATTATTGCGTGAGTAGTGTGAAACTATGGGGGAGGAGAGATGCTTCCGGATATGTTCCAATTGTAAGTCATTGGTACGGGTACCGCTTTGAGAAGACAGGCAAGTGTGGTTAGAGTTGTTGGAATCATTTGGACCATGAGTTATAGTTGGAAGTGCAAAAAGGCGAGTAACGATTCGAGAATAGAAAGTGTTGGTAATGATGGTTTATACTCCAAGATGATTATCGGATGTCTATTGACAAATTGAGGACTTGATCACCCTTAATCTCTTGTTGATAGTAGACGGAATCGTATTGGGTGGTATATAATTATCTTGCTATCTAATTGGGACATAAAGTGATGAATATGGATGAAGTTTGGTGGAAGCTTGAACCATATGAGTCGATGAGGCTCTAATAAGGATAATGAATCGAGATGGATGGTTAGAGTTGCAGATATTAATGATGGTGCCGTGGTATTTATGTTGTATTCTTCGACGAATGAAAGGAAAATCTAAGAGCGATGAATTACCGGTAGTGAAGAATTGTCTTGAGATTGTTCCAGTAAGTTGGATTGCCAGGATGAATTTCCGTGAGTGTTTTCGAAGACGCCGTGAATTACCGCCCGAGAGAGGATTAATTACTATAGATTTAATTCGGAACTAGTCCGGTGTCGATGGCGCCGATCGCTTGTCGGCATCCGAGTTGTCCAAATGAAGAAACAAATGGAAGAGTTAGGTGTGAATTTAATGTTCCCGAGAATAATAGCGACTCATCGCTTGAGCAAGATGTTGGATTAGCTTCGAGGCTACCCTGGGTTGAATGTTTGAAGTAAACCAAGTGATTATGAATCGTTTTGATGAGTCGATGCATATTCTTGGCCTAGAAGATATTTGGTGATTGAGAAGAATGACTCTTAGAAGATGAAACTAGTGTGATTGGAATGTTGCGACGCTCCGTTGATCGTGAAGTTGTCGGTGAGTGACCTCCTTGTGTTCTTGAAAAGATTAATTGTGTTGTCAATGGTTGATATAAAGTATGCAATGATGTGAATTGGTTATTGAATTGTAACTTAACGCAATTAATCATGGTGAATGATGGATGGGTATGTTGAAGTTAGAATCTCAAATTTTGCATTCTATGATGTTTTGGGATTTTTCACTCACAAGGTGAGAAATCGATTACCTATCATAGGGAATTGATTTCCAAAGCTGACATCATTATTTTTCGAAAACTTGTAAAATCCATAATTGGAGTTTTGGATGTCTGATTTGAGTTTCGTTTGAAGTGTTGGAAAGATAATGTGATGAACTTTGTTTTAAAAATGGTTCCAGCACCTGTAAGTAATTTATTTATCATGTAGTGAGGTTTGAAGAGAGTCGGAGTTGTTATTGATGTCGTCCTTGGTACAAAACTTATTTCTACGACGCCGTACGAGACGTCAACTTTAGGTATAGAAAATTGAAGAAGCTATTGGAAGGTGCTCAGAGAAATAGATTTGTAAAACCAAGTGTATTGTTTTGGGATTCTGATTGTGAGGAAGGATTCCAAGAGTGGAAGAGGAGGTTGACTAGTGTCCGATTTTAATTGTGCTGAATCCGAAGGGTCCTCGTGTATTATGATGCGTCATTGACGGGTTTAGGTGGTGTGTTGATGAAGGATAAGCGGGTTGTGGCTTATGCTTCGAGACAATTGAAAGTGCATGAAAGGAATTATCCGACCCATGATGTGAATTTGGTAGCTGTTGTAGTTGTTTTGAAGTTATGAAGGCATTATCTGTATGGTCCACGGTTTGAAGTGTTCAGTGATCATAAGAGCCTGAAGTATCTCTTTGATCAGGAAGAGTTGAACAGGAGGCAGAGAAGATGATTAGAATTTCTCAAGGATTATGATTTTGGTTTGAATTACCATCCTGGTAAGGCAAACGTCGTGGCATCGCTTGAGCAGGAAATCCTTGCATATGTCGATGTTAATGGTTCGTGAATTGATTTAGTGAAACAATTCAGAGATTTAAGTTTAGTATGTGAAACTACCTAGAATAGTGTGAAATTGGGCATTTTGAAACTGACTAGTGGTATTTTGGAAGAGATTCAAATGGGCGTAACTGATGTTGGTTTGGTGGATAAGCTAACATTGATTAACCAAGGTCAAGGAGGTGAGTTCCGAATTGACGAGAATGGCGTTATGAGACCCGTGATAGAGTGTGTGTCTGATGTTGCCGAGATTAGAGAAAGTATTTGGAAGAAGGACACCGTAGTGGATCGAGTATTCATCCCGTGCTACTAAGATGTATCATGATTTAAAGGAATTATTTTGGTGGCCTGAATGAAAAAGGAAATTGCCGAGTTTGTGTATGCATGTTTGATTTGTCGAAATCAAAGATCGAGCATCGGCCGTCGGATTGATGGAGCCGTTGTTTGTTCCGAATGGAAATGGGATGGAATTTCAATGGACTTGGTGTCCGGTGGCCTAGAACGGTGAAGAACCGTGATTCTATTTGGGTGATTGTCGATCGATTGACAAAATCGCCACTTTATTCCGATAAGAATGGATTACCCGATGGAGAGGTTGGCGTAATTGTATGTTGAGAAAATTGTAAGTTTGCATGGTATTCCGTCTAGCATTGTGTCGGAGAGATCCGAGGTTTACTTCTAAGTTCTGGACAGGATTGCAGAAAGCTTTGGGTACTAAGTTACGATTGAGTTCTGCATATCATCCACGGACAGATGGTCAGACGGAGAGGACGATTCAGTCGTTAGAAGATTTGTTGAGAGCTTGTGTGTTAGAGAAGGGTGGAGCTTGGGATAGCTATTTGTCGTTGGTAGAGTTTACCTACAACAATAGTTTTCATTCGAGCATTGGTATGGCTCCGCTTGAGGCATTGTATGGTAGGAGATGTCGACACCGTTGTGTTGGTATGAATCGAGAAAGTGCCGTGATTGGGCCGTAGATTGTTCAACAAACTTCGTAAAGGATCAAGATGATTCAGAGAAGATGGGAACTTCTCCGAGTCGCCGAAAAGTTATCATGATAAGAGGAGGAAGGATCTTGAGTTTAATGAAGGAGACCATGTGTTCATGAGGGTTACTCCAATGATCGGTATTGGTCGAGCCTTGAAGTCAAAGAAGTTGACTCGCTTTATTGGTCCGCTTCAGATTACCAAGAGAGTTGGGAAAGTTATCGATCGCTTTACTCCGCCACTGCGAATTTGCATGATGTTTTCCATGTATCTCATTGAGGAGGTACATTGGATCCGCTCATGAGATTCAAGTAGATGATGTTCAAAAGTGGATAATTTAATCTGAAGCAAAGCTCGCAAGAACCGAGGATCGGAAAGTGAAGCAATTGCGAGGTAAAGAGATATAGGTACGAGTAGCTTGGGAGGACCACCAAGGAAATGTAACTTGGGAGCTGGAGAGTCGATGGGACTCAGATCCCGAATCGTTCGTTAAAGGTATGTTTTCGAGGACGAAAACTTTTAGTGGGGAGAGTTGTGACACCCGATTTAATTCAAATATTAAATGAGTGAGAGTTTAATTATTTAATTAATTAAAGTCTAAAGTGTTAATTTTATTTGGATTAATTGGGTCATTTAATAAGGAAAGGATTGAGGTGTGCAAAGTAAGGGGGGTAGGAGTAGATCGCCTATTGTTACTAAGTTTTAATTATTTATTTATTGGAATAAATGAAGGAATATTAGAAGGAATATAAAAGGAAAAGAAAAGGAAAATAGTTTTTTGGAGAAATCATTTCACGAGAGTCGAGAAAGAAGAAAAGAGAGGAAAAGCCGCACGAGAGAAATCAAGATTCATCGCGAGGTAAGGGGTGGTTTTGATCGGTTAATATGTTTTATGGGTTTTGGGAACCATAGGGATGAATGGGTATGTTAGGAAGTTTGAATCTTTATGATTAGGAGCTATAGGAATAAACCCTATTTTGTGCCTCTGTTGGAAATGGATCATAGTATGTCAAATAATTGATAGAGATAATTAAACTACTTTGTTTGTTGTTATAATGGTGTGAAATGATGATAAATGGTGTTTCTAATGTACCAATTCATATTGGAAAGTGAGGTAATGATAAAGGATGGAAAATGTGTCAAAAAGTAGCGTAAATGTCGTTGCAGTGTCGTGGGAACCGTTCCTCGTGGGAGGAACCGAGTTCCAGTGTTTAAATTGGCAAACCGATTTTACACTCAGAACCGGTTCTCAGATAGGTAGGAACCGGTTCCATACAAAACCAGGAGCGGGTATTTTTAAGTTTTGTGAACCGGTTCGATAGGTAGGAACCGGGTTCCATGTGCATTTTTCCAAATTTTCTAAAACTTCAAAAATTCATATTTTCTAAACCGTAACCGATTCGAAAGTGCCGCTCGCGTTATTTCTTAAATTTAAAACTCTACCTCTTGAAAGGAAAAATATTATTTTCTCGAAAATTATTTTTAAAAGAGCCGAGCTCCCGATTTTGAAAAGTATGGATTAATTAAGGATGATGGATAATTAATAAGAATGGTCCGAGTTATCGGATGAATGCTAATGCTCACCATGTTGTGTTGATTATTTATTATGATTGAGTACGATAATTTGGTGATTGACATTAAGGGAATTATGTTAAGATCAAAGTCCGGAATTGGTTTAGATTGATCCGACAGTGAATGAAGACCCACGATATGTGTTGGTTTCCTTGTTGTTTATTCATGATTGTGTGGATATCATGTGGTTGTTATTGTGTATACCGTGATAGTCTTACCGATTGAGAAGTAAGCGCTCGACATAATTATGTTTTGTGATAAGTAGTTCATGATTATGTTGTTATCATGCGATATATGTTGATATTGGCAATTACGGAATTATGTTGTTATCATATTCCGTTGAATTAATGTTGCATGCTTTTATGATTGCATGCATGAGCATTTGTTAAATTGGTTCATTCCCATTGTGCGGAGGTGAGCTTGCAGAGCCATAGACTTACCCGGTCGGAGGTGGTGAGGCTAGATTCTGACCCGGTTATGGGAGAATCATGAATTGATTCTTGACCCGTTGTTCGGGCGAATCATGGATTACAATCGCCTTTCCACGAGTAAACGGAGCATGGGTGAACGCGGTTCACGATTGGTACCACATGCATAGAGTCTCGATTGCATATGGAATTGTAACATGTTAGGATGGTTTCCAGGTTGCAATTGCCATTGTTTGATATATATGATCATTGTGTGAACTGCTTCGCATTGTTTATGATCTTGTGTTTGGTTGATGAACTAATATATTCGATTATTCGTTGGATCTAAGAACGATAACGATATTATATTGAATCGAAATCTCACCCTTACTTTAACATTTTCGATCCGGTGATTAGTGCTTGAGTTGGTGAGGATAGTCTTAGATTCGAGTCTTTGTCCCGCGGTCGTTGTCGTGGCTCGTAGATGTAACACTGGGAAAATGATTGTTCGAATCCTTTTATGGATATTTTAATAATTTTGGAATTATGTTGATTTATTATCCCGAATAACTGAGTAAAGTATTCGGGATTTAATTATGTTTCATTTCCGCTGTTAAACATAATGTTGTGTATGATTTAATTGATGAGTATTCTTCAGTGAAGCATGACGCTGTTTTGTTTAAAATTTTTATGATTTAAATTGTGACGCCTCTTGATTGGTGATTAAAACTCTGATTAATATTTATAAAACGCGGGTAATTAGAAGGGGTGTTACAATAGTGGTATCAGAGCATAGTCGGTCGTTGTGACCAATGTCTTAATGTCATTATCCTTTGTACGACAAGTGTGTACAACACCGCCTTACTTGTTACTTTTCCGATTGATTATTGCAGGAGTAGTGTGAAACTAAGGGGAGGAGAGATGCTTCCTGATATGTTCCAATTGTAAGTCATTGGTACGGGTACTTTGAGAAGACAAAGGCAAGTGTGGTTAGAGTTGTTGGAACTCATTTGGACCATGAGTTATAGTTGGAAGTGCAAAAAGGCGAGTACGATTCTGAGAATAGAAAGTGTTGGTAATGATGGTTTATACTCCAGTATGATTATCGGATGTCTATTGACAAATTGAGGACTTGATCACCCTTAATCTCTTGTTGATAGTAGACGGAATCGTATTGGGTGGTATATAATTATCTTGCTATCTAATTGGGACATAAAGTGATGAATATGGATGAAGTTTGGTGGAAGCTTGTGAACCATATGAGTCGACGAAGGCTCTAATAAGGATAATGAATTGAGATGGATGGTTAGAGTTGCGTAGATATTAATGATGGTGCTGTGGTATTTATGTTGTATTCTTTGACGGAAGTGAAAGGAAAATCTAAGAGCGATGAATTACCGGTAGTGAAGAATTGTCTTGAGATTGTTCCGAGTAAGTTGGATTGCCAGTGGTGGATGAATTTCCAGAGGTGTTTCTTAAGACGCCGTGAATTACCACCGAGAGAGGATTAATTACTATAGATTTAATTCTCGAACTAGTCCTGTCGATGGCGTCGTATCGCTTGTCGGCATCTGAGTTGTCTGAAATGAAGAAACAGCTGGAAGAGTTAGGTGTGAATTCTAATGTTCCCTGAGAATAATAGCGACTCATCGTTTGAGCAAGATGTTGGATTAGCTTGAGGCTACCCTTGGGTTGAATGTTTGAAGTAAACCAAGTGATTATGAATCGCTTTGATGAGTCGATGCATATTCTGGCCTAGAAGATATTTGGTGATTGAGAAGAATGACTCTTAGAAGATGAAACTGGTGTGATTGGAATGTTGCGACGCTCCTGTTGATCGTGAAGTTGTCGCAGTGAGTGACCTCCTTGTGTTCTTGAAAGATTCATTGTGTTGTCAATGGTTGATATAAAGTATGCAATGATGTGAATTGGTTATTGGAATTGTAACTTAACGCAATTAATCATGGTGAATGATGTGAGTTACGATATGTTGAAGTTAGAATCTCAAATTTTGCATTCTATGATGTTTTGGGATTTTTCACTCACAAGGTGAGAAATCGATTACCTATCATAGGAATTGATTTCTAAGTCGACATCATTATTTTTCGAAAACTTGTAAAATCCATAATTGGAGTTTTGATGTCCGATTTGAGTTTCGCTTGAAGTGTTGGAAAGATAATGTGATGAACTTTGTTTTAAAAATGGTTCCAGACCGTAAGTAATTTATTTATCATGTAGTGAGGTTCAAGAGAGTCGGAGTTGTTATTGATGTCGTCTTGGTACAAAACTTATTTCGACGACGCACGAGACGCCAACTTTAGGTATAGAAAATTGAAGAAGCTATTGGAAGGTGCTCGAGAAATAGATTTGTAAAACCAAGTGTATTGTTTTGGGATTTCGATTGTGAGGAAGGATTCCAAGAGTGGAAGAGGAGGTTGACTAGTGTCTGATTTTAATTGTGCCGAATCCGGAAGGGTCCTCGTTGTATTATGATGCGCCATTGACGGGTTTAGGTGGTGTTGATGAAGGATAAGCAGGTTGTGGCTTATGCTTCGAGACAATTGAAAGTGCATGAAAGGAATTATCCGACCCATGATGTGAATTTGGTAGTTGTAGTTGTTTTGAAGTTATGAAGGCATTATCGTATGGTCCACGGTTTGAAGTGTTCAAGGATCATAAGAGCCTCAAGTATCTCTTTGATCGTGAAGAGTTGAACAGAGGCAGAAGATGATTAGAATTTCAAGGATTATGATTTTGGTTTGAATTACCATCCCGGTAAGGCAAACGTCAAGGTATGCGCTGAGCAGAAATCCTTGCATATGTCGATGTTAATGGTTCGTGAATTGATTTAGTGAAACAATTCGTAGATTTAAGTTTAGTATGTGAAACTACTCGTAATAGTGTGAAATTGGGCATTTTGAAACCGACTAGTGGTATTTTGGAAGAGATTCAAATGGGCGTAAACTGATGTTGGTTTGGTGGATAAGCTAACATTGATTAACCAAGGTCAAGGAGGTGAGTTCGAATCGACGAGAATGCGCTATGAGACCCGTGATAGAGTGTGTTCCGGATGTTGCCGAGATTAGAGAAAGTATTTTGGAAGAAGGACACCGTAGTGGATTGAGTATTCATCCCGGTGCTACTAAGATGTATCATGATTTAAAGGAATTATTTTGGTGGCCTCGAATGAAAAGGAAATTGCCGAGTTTGTGTATGCATGTTTGATTTGTCGAAATCAAAGATTGAGCATCGAAGTCACGGGATTGATGGAGCCGTTGTTTGTTCCGGAATGGAAATGGATGGAATTTCAATGGACTTGGTGTCCTGGGTTGCCTAGAACGAAGAACCGGATTCTATTTGGGTGATTGTCGAATTGACAAAATCGCTCACTTTATTCCGATAAGAATGGATTACCCGATGGAGAGGTTGGCAGAATTGTATGTTGAGAAAATTGTAAGTTTGCATGGTATTCCGTCTAGCATTGTGTCGGATAGAGATCCGAGGTTTACTTCTAAGTTCTGGACAGGATTGCAGGAAGCTTTGGGTACTAAGTTACGATTGAGTTCTCGCATATCATCCACGCATGATGGTCGACGGAGAGGACGATCTACCGTTAGAAGATTTGTTGAGAGCTTGTGTGTTAGAGAAGGGTGGAGCTTGGGATAGCTATTTGTCGTTGGTAGAGTTTACCTACAACAATAGTTTTCATTCGAGCATTGGTATGGCTCCGCTTTGAGGCATTGTATGGTAGGAGATGTCGACACCGCTGTGTTGGTATGAATCGAGAAAGTGCCGTGATTGGGCCGTAGATTGTTCAACAAACTCGTAAAGGATCAAGATGATTCAGAGAAGATGGGAACTTCCGAGTCGTCGAAAAGTTATCATGATAAGAGGAGGAAGGATCTTGAGTTTAATGAAGGAGACCATGTGTTCATGAGGGTTACTCAATGATCGGTATTGGTCGAGCCTTGAAGTCAAAGAAGTTGACTCCGCTTTATTGGTCCGCTTCAGATTACCAAGAGAGTTGGGAAAGTTGCGTGATCGATCGCTACCGCCGCCACTTGCGAATTTGCATGATGTTTTCCATGTATCTCATTGAGGAGGTACATCATGGATCCGTCTCATGAGATTCAAGTAGATGATGTTCAAAAGTGGATAATTTAATCATGAAGCAAAGGCCTGCAAGAATTGAGGATCGGAAAGTGAAGCAATTGCGAGGTAAAGAGATAGCACTGGTACGAGTAGCTTGGGGAGGACCAGCTGAAGGAAATGTAACTTGGGAGCTGGAGAGTCAGATGAAGGACTCGTATCCCGAACTGTTCGTCAAAGGTATGTTTTCGAGGACGAAAAATCTTTTAGTGGGGGAGAGTTGTGACACCCCGATTTAATTCAAATATTAAATGAGTGAGAGTTTAATTATTTAATTAATTAAAGTCTAAAGTGTTAATTTTATTTGGATTAATTGGGTCATTTAATAAGGAAAGGATTGGAGGTGTGCAAAGTAACAGGGTGTGAGGAGTAGATCGCTCTATTGTTACTAAGTTTTAATTATTTATTTATTGAATAAATGAAGGAATATTAGAAGGAATATAAAAAGGAAAAGAAAAGGAAAATAGTTTTTGGAGAAATCATTTCACGAGAGTTGGAGAAAGAAGAAAAGAGAGGAAAAGCCGCCGAGAGAAATCAAGATTCATCATGAGGTAAGGGTGGTTTTGATCGTTAATATGTTTTATGGGTTTTGGGAACCATAGGGATGAATGGGTATGTTAGGAAGTTTGAATCTTTATGATTAGGAGCTATAGGAATAAACCCTATTTTGTGCCTGTTGGAAATTGGATCATAGTATGTCAAATAATTGATAGAGATAATTAAACTACTTTGTTTGTTGTTATAATGGTGTGAAATGATGATAAAATGGTGTTTCTAATGTACCAATTCATATTGGAAAGTGAGGTAATGATAAAGGATGGAAAATGTCAAAAGTAGCGAAATGTCACACAGTCGTGGGAACCGGTTCCTGTGGGAGGAACCGAGTTCTCAGTGTTAAAATTGGCAAACCGGATTTTACACTCGTGAACCGGTTCCTCGATAGGTAGGAACCGGTTCCATACAAAACCAGGGAGCGGGTATTTTAAGTTGTGAACCGGTTCTGATAGGTAGGAACCGGTTCCATGTGCATTTTTCCAAATTTTCTAAAACTTCAAAAATTCATATTTTCTAAACCGAACTCGATTCGAGTGCCGCTTTCTGTTATTTCTTAAATTTAAAACTCTACCTCTTGAAAGGAAAATATTATTTTCTCGAAAATTATTTTAAAAGAGCCGAGCTCCGATTTTGAAAAGTATGGATTAATTAAGGATGATGGATAATTAATAAGAATGGTCCGAGTTATCGGATGAATGCTAATGCTCACCATGTTGTGTTGATTATTTATTATGATTGAGTACGATAATTTGGTGATTGACATTAAGGGAATTATGTTAAGATCAAAGTCTGGGAATTGGTTTAGATTGATCTGACAGGGTGAATGAAGACTGACGCATATGTGTTGGTTTCCTTGTTGTTTATTCATGATTGTGTGGATATCATGTGTGGTTGTTATTGTATACCGTGATAGTCTTACCGATTGAGAAGTAAGCGCTCGACATAATTATGTTTTGTGATAAGTAGTTCATGATTATGTTGTTATCATGCGATATATGTTGATATTGGCCATTACGTGGAATTATGTTGTTATCATATTCAGTTGAATTAATGTTGCATGCTTTTATGATTGCATGCATGAGCATTTGTTAAATTGGTTCATTCCCATTGTGCGGAGGTGAGCTTGCAGAGCCAATAGACTTACCGGTCGAGGTGGTGAGGCTAGATTCTCGACCCGTGGTTATGGGCGAATCATGAATTGATTCTTGACCCAGTGTTCGGGCGAATCATGGATTACAATCGCTCTTCCACGAGTAAACGGAGCAGGTGAACGCGGTTCACGATTGGTACCACATGCATAGAGTCTGCATTGCATATGGAATTGTAACATGTTAGGATGGTTTCCAAGGTTGCAATTGCCATTGTTTGATATATACATGATCATTGTGTGAACTGCTTTCGCATTGTTTATGATCTTGTGTTTGGTTGATGAACTAATATATTCGATTATTCTGTTGGATCTAAGAACGTATAACGCATATTATATTGAATCGAAATCTCACCCTTACTTTAACATTTTCAGATCCGAAGTGATTAGCTGCTTGGAGTTGGTGAGGATAGTCTTAGATTCGAGTCTTTGTCCGCGGTCGTTGTCGTGCTCGTAGATGTAACATCGGGGAAAATGATTGTTCGAATCCTTTATGGATATTTTAATAATTTTGGAATTATGTTGATTTATTATCCTGGAATAACTGTTGAGTAAAGTATTCGGGATTTAATTATGTTTCATTTCCGCTGTTAAACATAATGTTGTGTATGATTTAATTGATGAGTATTCTTCAGTGAAGCATGACGCTGTTTTGTTTAAAATTTTTATGATTTAAATTGTGACGCCTCTTGATTGGTGATTAAAACTCTGATTAATATTTATAAAACGCGGGTAATTAGAAGGGGTGTTACAATAGTGGTATCGTGAGCATAGTCGGTCGTCAGACCAATGTCTTAATGTCATTATCCCTTTGTACGCGACAAGTGTGTACAACACTGTCGGTACTTGTTACTTTTCTGATTGATTATTGCAGGAGTAGTGTGAAACTAAGTGGGGGAGGAGAGATGCTTCCCGGATATGTTCCAATTGTAAGTCATTGGTACGGGTACTTCGAGAAGACAAAGGCAAGTGTGGTTAGAGTTGTTGGAATCATTTGGACCATGAGTTATAGTTGGAAGTGCAAAAGGCGAGTACGATTCGAGAATAGAAAGTGTTGGTAATGATGGTTTATACTCAAGATGATTATCGGATGTCTATTAACAAATTGAGGACTTGATCACCCTTAATCTCTTGTTGATAGTAGACGGAATCGTATTGTGGTATATAATTATCTTGCTATCTAATTGGGACATAAAGTGATGAATATGGATGAAGTTTGGTGGAAGCTTGTGAACCATATGAGTCGATCGAAGGCTCTAATAAGGATAATGAATTGAGATGGATGGTTAGAGTTGAGATATTAATGATGGTGCCGTGGTATTTATGTTGTATTCTTTGACGAAGTGAAAGGAAAATCTAAGAGCGATGAATTACCGGTAGTGAAGAATTGTCTTGAGATTGTTCCGAGTAAGTTGGATGCCGCTGGTGGATGAATTTCCGCAGGTGTTTTAAGACGCCGGTGAATTACCGAGAGAGGATTAATTACTATAGATTTAATTCCCGAACTAGTCCGTGTCGATGGCGCCAGACGCTTGTCGGCATCCGAGTTGTCTCAAATGAAGAAACAGTGGAAGAGTTAGGTGAATTCTAATGTTCCCGAGAATAATAGCGACTCATCGCTTGAGCAAGATGTTGGATTAGCTTGAGGCTACCCTTGGGTTGAATGTTTGAAGTAAACCAAGTGATTATGAATCGCTTTGATGAGTCGATGCATATTCTTGGCCTAGAAGATATTTGGTGATTGAGAAGAATGACTCTTAGAAGATGAAACTGTGTGATTGGAATGTTGCGACGCCCGTTGATCGTGAAGTTGTCGGTGAGTGACCTCCTTGTGTTCTTGAAAAGATTCATTGTGTCTGTCAATGGTTGATATAAAGTATGCAATGATGTGAATTGGTTATTGAATTGTAACTTAACGCAATTAATCATGGTGAATGATGTGAGTTACGATATGTTGAAGTTAGAATCTCAAATTTTGCATTCTATGATGTTTTGGGATTTTTCACTCACAAGGTGAGAAATCGATTACCTATCATAGGAATTGATTTCAAGTCGACATCATTATTTTTCGAAAACTTGTAAAATCCATAATGGAGTTTTGGATGTCCGATTTGAGTTTCGCTTGAAGTGTTGGAAAGATAATGTGATGAACTTTGTTTTAAAAATGGTTCCAGACCGTAAGTAATTTATTTATCATGTAGTGAGGTTTGAAGAGAGTCGGAGTTGTTATTGATGTCGCCCTGGTACAAAACTTATTTCTACGACGCCGCATTTAGACGTCAACTTTAGGTATAGAAAATTGAAGAAGCTATTGAAGGTGCTCAGAGAAATAGATTTGTAAAACCAAGTGTATTGTTTTGGGATTCGATTGTGAGGAAGGATTCCAAGAGTGGAAGAGGAGGTTGACTAGTGCTCGATTTTAATTGTGCCGAATCCGAAGGGTCCTCGTTGTATTATGATGCGTCATTGACGGGTTTAGGTGGTGTGTTGATGAAGGATAAGCAGTTGTGGCTTATGCTTCGAGACAATTGAAAGTGCATGAAAGGAATTATCCACCCATGATGTGAATTTGGTAGCGTTGTAGTTGTTTTGAAGTTATGAAGGCATTATCCGATGGTCCACGGTTTGAAGTGTTCAAGGATCATAAGAGCCTCAAGTATCTCTTTGATCGTGAAGAGTTGAACAGAGGCGCAGAGAAGATGATTAGAATTTCTCAAGGATTATGATTTTGGTTTGAATTACCATCCCGGTAAGGCAAACGTCGTGGCGATGCGCTGAGGGAAATCCTTGCATATGTCGATGTTAATGGTTCGTGAATTGATTTAGTGAAACAATTCGTAGATTTAAGTTTAGTATGTGAAACTACTCGAATAGTGTGAAATTGGGCATTTTGAAACCGACTAGTGGTATTTTGGAAGAGATTCAAATGGGCGTAAATCATGTTGGTTTGGTGGATAAGCTAACATTGATTAACCAAGGTCAAGGAGGTGAGTTCCGAATTGACGAGAATGGCGTTATGAGACCCGTGATGAGTGTGTGTTCCGATGTTGCGAGATTAGAGAAAGTATTTTGGAAGAAGGACACCGTAGTGGATCGAGTATTCATCCCGGTGCTACTAAGATGTATCATGATTTAAAGGAATTATTTTGGTGGCCTCGGAATGAAAAAGGAAATTGCCGAGTTTGTGTATGCATGTTTGATTTGTCGAAATCAAAGATCGAGCATCGTGGCCGCCGGGATTGATGGAGCCGTTGTTTGTTCCGGAATGGAAATGGGATGGAATTTCAATGGCTTGGTGTCCGGGTTTAGAACGGTGAAGAACGTGATTCTATTTGGGTGATTGTCGATCGATTGACAAAATCGCCACTTTATTCCGATAAGAATGGATTACCCGATGGAGAGGTTGGCGAATTGTATGTTGAGAAAATTGTAAGTTTGCATGGTATTCCGTCTAGCATTGTGCCGGATAGAGATCCGAGGTTTACTTCTAAGTTCGGGAGGATTGCGGAAGCTTTGGGTACTAAGTTACGATTGAGTTCTCGTATATCATCCACGCATGATGGTCGGACGAGAGGACGATTCACCGTTAGAAGATTTGTTGAGAGCTTGTGTGTTAGAGAAGGGTGGAGCTTGGGATAGCTATTTGTCGTTGGTAGAGTTTACCCACAACAATAGTTTTCATTCGAGCATTGGTATGGCTCCGCTTGAGGCATTGTATGGTAGGAGATGTCGACACCGTTGTGTTGGTATGAATCGAGAAAGTCGTGATTGGGCCGTAGATTGTTCAACAAACTTTAAAGGATCAAGATGATTCAGAGAAGATGGGAACTTCTCCGAGTCGCCGAAAAGTTATCATGATAAGAGGAGGAAGGATCTTGAGTTTAATGAAGGAGACCATGTGTTCATGAGGTTACCCAATGACCGTATTGGTCGAGCCTGAAGTCAAAGAAGTTGACTCCGTGCTTTATTGGTCCGCTTCATTACCAAGAGAGTTGGGAAAGTTCGATCGCTTTATCGCCTACCGCGAATTTGCATGATGTTTTCCATGTATCTCGTTGAGGAGGTACATTGGATCCGTCTCATGAGATTCAAGTAGATGATGTTCAAAGGGATAATTTAATCTGAAGCAAGGCTCGCAAGAATTGAGGATCGGAAAGTGAAGCAATTGCGAGGTAAAGAGATAGCACTGCACGAGTAGCTTGGGAGGACCAAATGAAGGAAATGTAACTTGGGAGCCGGAGAGTCGATGAAGGACTCGATCCCGAACTGTTCGTAAAGGTATGTTTTCGAGGACGAAAACTCTTTAGTGGGGAGAGTTGTGACACCCGATTTAATTCAAATATTAAATGAGTGAGAGTTTAATTATTTAATTAATTAAAGTCTAAAGTGTTAATTTTATTTGGATTAATTGGGTCATTTAATAAGGAAAGGATTGAGGTGTGCAAAGTAATGGGTGGAGGAGTAGATCGCCTATTGTTACTAAGTTTTAATTATTTATTTATTGAATAAATGAAGGAATATTAGAAGGAATATAAAAGGAAAAGAAAAGGAAAGTTTTTTTGGAGAAATCATTTCACGAGTTGGAGAAAGAAGAAAAGAGAGGAAAGTCACGAGAGAAATCAAGATTCATCGCGAGGTAAGGGGTGGTTTTGATCGGTTAATATGTTTTATGGGTTTTAGGAACCATAGGGATGAATGGGTATGTTAGGAAGTTTGAATCTTTATGATTAGGAGCTATAGGAATAAACCCTATTTTGTGTCGTGTTGGAAATTGATCATAGTATGTCAAATAATTGATAGAGATAATTAAACTACTTTGTTTGTTGTTATAATGGTGTGAAATGATGATAAAATGGTGTTTCTAATGTACCAATTCATATTGGAAAGTGAGGTAATGATAAAGGATGGAAAATGTCAAAAGTAGCGTAAATGTCAGTGTGGGAACCGGTTCCTCGTGGGAGGAACCGAGTTCCCAGTGTTAAAATTGGCAAACCGGGATTTATTTCAGAACCGGTTCCTGTGATAGGTAGGAACCGGTTCCCATACAAAACCAGGGAGTGGGGTATTTTTAAGTTTCAGGAACCTGTTCCTGTATAGGTAGGAACCGGGTTCCATGTGCATTTTTCCAAATTTTCTAAAACTTCAAAAATTCATATTTTCTAAACCGTAACTCGATTCGAAAGTGCCGTTTTCGGCGTTATTTCTTAAATTTAAAACTCTACCTCTTGGAAAGGAAAAATATTATTTTCTCGAAAATTATTTTTAAAAGAGCCGAGCTCCCGATTTTTGAAAAGTATGGATTAATTAAGGATGATGGATAATTAATAAGAATGGTCTGAGTTATCGGATGAATGCTAATGCTCACCATGTTGTGTTGATTATTTATTATGATTGAGTACGATAATTTGGTGATTGACATTAAGGGAATTATGTTAAGATCAAAGTCTGGGAATTGGTTTAGATTGATCTGACAGGGTGAATGAAGACTGACGCATATGTGTTGGTTTCCTTGTTGTTTATTCATGATTGTGTGGATATCATGTGTGGTTGTTATTGTGTATACCGTGATAGTCTTACCGATTGAGAAGTAAGCGTTCGACATAATTATGTTTTGTGATAAGTAGTTCATGATTATGTTGTTATCATGCGATATATGTTGATATTGGCAATTACGTGGAATTATGTTGTTATCATATTCCGTTGAATTAATGTTGCATGCTTTTATGATTGCATGCATGAGCATTTGTTAAATTGGTTCATTCCCATTGTGCGGAGGTGAGCTTGCAGAGCCAATAGACTTACCCGGTCGGAGGTAGAGGCTAGATTCTTGACCCGGTGGTTACGGGCGAATCATGAATTGGATTCTTGACCCAGTGTTCTGGGCGAATCATGGATTACACTGTCTTTCCACGAGTAAACGGAGCAGTGGGTGAACGCGGTTCACGTATTGGTACCACATGCATAGAGTCTGCATTGCATATGGAATTGTAACATGTTAGGATGGTTTCCTGTTGCAATTGCCATTGTTTGATATATACATGATCATTGTGTGAACTGCTTCGCATTGTTTATGATCTTGTGTTTGGTTGATGAACTAATATATTCGATTATTCTGTTGGATCTAAGAACGATAACGATATTATATTGAATCGAAATCTCACCCTTACTTTAACATTTTCGCATCCGGTGATTAGTCGCTTGAGTTGGTGAGGATAGTCTTAGATTCGAGTCTTTGTCTCGTGTCGTTGTCGTGCTCGTAGATGTAACATCGGGGAAAATGATTGTTCGAATCCTTTTATGGATATTTTAATAATTTTGGAATTATGTTGATTTATTATCCTGGAATAAATCGTTGAGTAAAGTATTCGGATTTAATTATGTTTCATTTCACTGTTAAACATAATGTGTGTATGATTTAATTGATGAGTATTCTTCAAAGGAAGCATGACTGCTTTGTTTAAAATTTTATGATTTAAATTGTGACGCCTCTTGATTGGTGATTAAAACTCGATTAATATTTATAAAATGCGGTAATTAGAAGGGGTGTTACGAGGATGTCTTTAGACCGTGTCAAACTCAATAATAATAAACAAACCTCGCTTTTCTTCTTTCTTATTTCTTGATCATAATTTAGAAATTGCGAATATACACACAAACACTTAGAGTTAAACGGGTCCCATCGAGTACGATGGACGGCGGGTGCTAATACTTCTCATGTAACCGACTCCGAATCCATATCTTTTGGTCATGTAGACCGCCTTATCCGATGTCATGGGTTTTATCTATATTTTCCCGTTCTTTCAGAACAAATAAAATTAGGTGGCGACTTTATTGTTTTGTTTTAAAAATAAATGATTTTTGAAAAACCAGTTGCTTCAGTGATAAT
Source organism: Vicia sativa (assembly GCA_021764765.1). NCBI lineage: Eukaryota > Viridiplantae > Streptophyta > Magnoliopsida > Fabales > Fabaceae > Vicia > Vicia sativa. Next base: position 4,058,909 of record CM038792.1, read on the forward strand.
GCAATACCAGAAGTGAATCAACAACCACCCCAACCAGATGTCCCGCCACAAGAAGAACAAGCAGGAAATGATCCTCAGCCAGCCACCACCGAAGCAATATGTGTATCTCTTTTACTTCAAGATCAACGTCAACAAGAACTGATGCAGATGGTGCAAGAACTATAGCGCGATCAACGTAACACCGCCTACTGGAACCATTGTGACATTTCTGATCTGACTGATGAAATATGCTTCTTGTTATTCCATGTTGAGGGCCTGCATGCTTATGTTTACAACACTGGTGAGGAACCTACTAGACCCAGAAGAGGTGGAGTGAGGACACGCGGTGGAGGAAGGGCACGAGGTGAAGCATCCAGCAGCAGAAATGTCAGGGGCAACAATGAGGAATGGTTCGTGTTTTTCTTGTTTTCTTGTATTTTCGCTTTCTTAAGTTTCTTGTTATTTTTATTTTCTCACTTTGTTTGTCGCATTGAGGACAATACTAAGTTTTAGTGTAGGGGAGGAAACCTTTGTTTTCTATTTCCTAGTAAGTCAGATTTGAATTTCCATTATTTCCCTTTCCATCCAATAAAAAAATTTGTCATATTGATTTCAATAGAGTAGTCATTTCCATAAGTTATCCAGAGTTCCATACTTTTCTTGAACCATAACAAAAATTTAATTTTTATTCGACGATTAGCTCAGTACATTCGAAAAGTATATAGGTTGCTCACAATTAGGCTTCGTTAGAATCTTTGAACAAGATTCGACAAAAATAATACCGCCTTGACACCTAATTCTTCTAGATTATGCGAGATCATTTTGAGTAGTTATGATATTGAATCCTTAAGTTTTAAGTTTTAGATCAACCCCGAATAGTTTATACAAGCTGTCGGCACCGTCTTATCCACAAACTATGTAGGGAGCTGATGAATATAAGTGATTGGTCCTAATCAAAAAAAAATTAAGCATCAAGATATAATAGGGAATGCGCTAATTAAGTTAGGTGACCCTCACCCGGTCATTTAATCCAACAATTGCGGAACCTACAAAATTTAATGTAACAACCAGTTATAAGTCTGTTCAGTGGTATCTGGTGCTTAACTTGGTAGGGAGGACCACAATTCGATCCCCAAAGACCTATAATCTAGGAAAGAAAGAGGGTTACCAACTTGTGTACCAGAACCCCGTGCAAAAATGACCTGAACCACTAATAGGCTACTCTACTATGTGCGTGCGAGAGATAAAGGGCTTAATGTGATTGCGCGAGAATGAAGGCGGTTGATTTCGAACAAAAAGAATTAGGTTAAGCTATGATAGCATGATTCAGAATGCTTTTCATAAGAAGGAGGATTTTGACAATCTTCCATGGTTTCATGTCATTTATGTATCATTAGTGTTGGAACCCAGTTCCATCTTTCTAATGTAACACCCCTCAACCATGTACGATTCGAGTTGTGTTGTGCGATTGCGTCAGAAATTTTGCGCTAAACAATTTTTATTCTATTATTTGCTTGAGGAAAAGCAAAGGTTCAAGTGTAGGGGAGTTTGATAACCCGAAAATGTATTGATTATTTGGACCAATTTACATGAATATTATCCGCATTTTAATTAATTAAATTACTCTTTACTCGTATTATGCCATTATTTTCTATATTTTTAGGAATTTGATGTTTACAAGGCATGTGCGAAGAAAGTCAAGAAAATTCGGGAAAATCATACTCAAAATCCACAAAAGAAGAACAATTATACAATTGTGGGGTGTATGGAAAAAATAAGGTGCATTACAAGTAAAAGCTTTGGGAATTAAAATAATTTAAAGAAGAAAGCCCAACCCAACGCGTGGAAGAGTCAAGCCTAAGTTCCAGCAAGGGTGTAACGACTGCTACACGCCTAGCCCTAACCCTAATACCGCGATGGCTTGGAAGTTCTCACCAAGCCACGCGATTACCATCACGCCTCTTGAATGGTCCATAGAGATCGCTACGGAGGAGAAAACGGAGGCGAAAAGATCTCAACGAACCTATTTTCTTAGCGAATCTCACTTCTATAAATAGGGCTTCCATTCTCCATTTTCAACACATTTTCTTTTCCAATTCACTTACTGTTACTCTGCCGATTTTTTGAGAGATTACTTTCATTGCCTTTTATTTTGCTGATTCCGATTTACTTTATAGTTTAAGTATTTGCTTCTATCTTCTCGTAGCAATTTCCACATCGGGGATTGCTGCGAACCTTTGCTAATTCTAACCTTACGTTAGAGTCGTGCCTTTTTTATTTCCTTCATCGCATTTACTTTTCGGAGCAACAAAGGGTAGATCTCAATGACCTGTGGGAGACACCTGAAGTTAGCCAAATATTCTGCATTTTTATTTTCAGGTTTAATTTAATTGTTTTATTTATTTATTTATTTATGCCAAAATTGTCTAAAATGCGTGGCTTATTTGAATTGTCTGATATTGTTTATTTGTGTTGCGCTATAACTGAATTATATAACATGCTAGGCTAAATTTAGTTATTCGTATGTAAGGTCATATAGTCGACGGGGTTTAGCAACGCCATTCGATTCATTCCTTTTAAAAAGAATAATTTTCTAGTTTCAATGACTAGTTCTAAAAACCAACTATTTTGTTAAGAGAGTAAAATACAGATTAGAAGTTAGGATCAATAAAACGAGAGTTTGAGATAATAATTGGACAGTAGTAATTGTGCATCAACTTAAAATACAGCGAGAGCGCTTTTAAGTTGATTAGGTTTTATTTGTTTTCAAAAACTATTTTTAAACTCTAATTGAAACAGCGAGAGCACTCACTTAGGTTTGATTGTACGATCTGAATCAATAAACACGAGAATGTGAGAAGAGGGTTTTCAAACAAATATTTCATACTGAAACTGTTTTGATAATTAGAGTTTAAGTCGATGAGTTTCTAAATCTCCAAAGTCTGACCATTACATACTGATATTCCCCATCTGAATCTAAACTAGATTAGAATCAATTAGGTTCCCTAAACCCAATTAGTTACATTATTAGCCTTAGAATTATGTAGTAACGTTAGATAACGATAGGTCGACATTTAGTCCCTTGGGATTCAATAATCTTTAAAGCTACATGTGATAGGACCGTATACTTATGGTCTAGATTCTTTAAGACATATAAAGTCGCGATCAAGCAACAAAGGATTATCTAGAAAACTTGAAAGGAGAACAATTCCTCGACCTTGAATGCCACAAAATTGAAACAATATTACGCTTAAGACCCAAACCTACTGGGGCTTAGCCGTCGACGAACCCTCCGACAAGATGTGTGGCTCGCTACCGAGAGTGTTGAGGAATGAACACAACACCCAAATATACCAAATGGCGAGATCCTAGCTCGAGAAGGGCGAACTTGAGCCCCGACGATAGGGATGTCAATGGGAGGGACGGGGATACATTCCTATCTTAATCCCTCCTCGAATTTATTCCCCATCCCCGTTTCAGGTTCCCGCCACTGGGGGATTTTGTCCCTCATCCCCGTCCCCACGGATCCCCACAGTTTTTGTGGATATCTATAAACATAAACTTTTACTTATTATTTTTAGCTAATTTAATAGAAAAATTCAAAATCTAACGACAATAAATTAGTAAACTAATCATCTATTATAAATATATTATTTTAACAATATTTAATCTTGAGATTCATGAGCACAAAGTTTTCAAACTTTAAAAAATTAAAATAGTCATTTAGATCTATCTCTCTCTTTTACTAACAAGTTATTGAAATGATAAATAAACCTACATAGAAATGTTAAACTATATATTAATTAACGACATTACTAAATTGTAGTGTAGGTGGGGACTCCCAGGCGGAGACATGTTCGCCATCCCCATCCCCAAAGTGCTTCGGGAACTTTATTCCTGTCCCGCCCCTCGGGGAAAATTTCTCATCTTTGAGGTTCTAAACGGGAATCCCCGGGGATCCCCACTAACAAGTGCAGTTGACATCCCCGCTCGACAGGACATCTTGATCAAGCTCCTCCGTCGAAAGTACCTACTTGGCGTAACACCCACCATGAGGAAAAGTTTATGCATCAAGCCAAAGTCCCAACCACGACTTTGACCTCGCTTACGCCTTTTGAACCCCCTTGACACACCGCTAGTGTCGATCACATGTACCAAGTCGAGAAATATGAACAAAAATAATTGTATATATTAAAACAAGATAATAAATGAGAAAAATTCAAGAGAAAGCATTCAAAATACTGACCACAATGGTCGATATTGTCCATAAATTACAAAATTTATGGCACGCAATCCCAAACTAAAATATGCAAAAAAGGAGGGCAAGGCCCCTTGTTCAAAACTTTTAAACAAAAGGCGGCACACAGGCTAGATAAACAACGGCACACAGTTCAAGGTCCTGCTCTTCATAAATCATTAGAAAGGCAGAATATCTTCCCGTCGACCACCTGATTGAAAGGCCTGACTCCCTCGGTTAGGATCTCAACCCCGTCATTGGCAATTTGCAGTTGTTCCACAATAATGTTGAAGCCATAAGTAAGCGTGTCGGTAACATCCTCGCCGAGCACCCGATTCGAGCAATCGCCTCTTTCCTCGTCCCAAGGGTTTCCTCTAATCGCTCTCTCGAAAGAGCGGTCAATCCCTCCAACTCCTTCTCCTTGAAGACCAGACGCTCGTTCTCTTTGGTCATTGACTCCACCTTCGAATGCAGCTCATTCAAGTCCTTGAGGAGCTTGACCTGGGCCTCATGCTTCGTCTGATGCTTCAAGATTTCATTATGTAAGGCATTATCCTATCCATCGAGATCAAAAGTCCTAGCATTTTCCTGATCGAGGGAGTCTTGGGAGCACATAGCAGCGCCATTCAAAGTCAAGGAAGTTTCGAGGACCCTCATGACAGTGGCCACGTCCTCGCACAGATGCTTCCTTCAAATTTCATTATCCTCAGAGAGAATAACATCTTTCTCTATCTTACATGCCTAAGGAATTTTGTCTGTCAAAAATATGGTTGTTAGCTTGGCATAACAAGGGGCAACATATTCGTTTCCTCGACATCCTTCCCCTTTACAACAAAGGGTGCACGCACAGAACTTACCCCGTGTTTCCTTTTCGCACTGCTCGGGGAAATCTAGGATCACCCCGAGAGAGAAGAAGAAGAACCACCAACTTGACATCACGTCACCGCTCTTAGAGTGGGCAAGACGACCTTTGACTAGAGTTTTTCCACTTTAGGCCTCAACCCGAGCACACATTTTTAATGGTCGTCATTCGACCGAAACCAAAATGAACAAATATGCACTACGACAAATGGAACAAAATATAAACAATGAGGTCATACATACCCTATACCTAAGAGTATCAACAACTTCATCGAGGAGCCTCTATCAACGCCATCGAAAAATTATTAATAATTCGATATATACAATGAAGTCGCCACCTAATTTTATTTGTTCCAAAAGAATGGGGAAATATAGATAAAACCCATGAATAAAGAATAAGACGGTTCACGAGACCAAGAGATGTGGGTTCGGAGACGGTTATGCAAGGGAAGGTATTAGCACCCTCACATTCATCGTACTGATGGTACCCATTTAGTTCAAAGTGGATTCGTGTGTTAATGTGAAAATTTACGATCTTCTAAGGTGGAAAGGAGAAAGAAAAGAGAAGAAATGTTTTTATTATTTTTGCTCGCTTTTAGTCATAAGACTTAGTGCTGCACTCGCAATGGAAGTTAGAGCCGTAGTTCGGCTAGAAAATGATTGTTTGTTGATTAATTTTAAATGAAGAGACAAGTCATCATTTTTAAAGGAGAAGACTCGTCTAAACGCCCACAAGGTGTGATAAAAGAATAAAGGACTACGCACCAACATGAGGGAGGGTTTGAGAACTCCTTTAGTACTCAAGTGGAGAAGTCGAAAACCATGGGGATAGAGGAAGAACATCTCAATTATAAATGAATCATGTCTAATCTTGAAAAGGTTTAAAGGCAAAAGGTGCTCGAACGCACAAAAGGTTTGAATGAGTTAAGACTGATTTTAAGTGGGTGAAAAGTACCGAACAATAGAACTAGCATCCTACGATTCAAATACTAGAAACCAGAGGAGCTCAATGCTCAACGAGTCGTCTATCATCCCAAAAAGTTTTCTTATGAAAAAGGTGAAGTGAAACGAGGTTCACATTATTAAGAGTCTTAAACAATTGGTCTAGCAACAGTAGGTGATAGTCTCTTCCCGCAAGCAGTTGGTGTTACCCAACAAATTTTTTAATTCCAATTTGACTTCTTGACGGTAATCCTACGAGGAATATCTCGTTGAGGATTGACCGTATCTCTCCAGCAGGTTGAAGACTTGTTGTTGACGATTATCTCGATGGGTGACTTATGTGCTCATCGCTTGAAGTTCCTTTGGGAGATTTACAAGCTCATTATTGAACGCTTTTGGTATTCGTGGGTGATTTACAAGCTCATTATTGAATAACTGATTATCTCCGATGGGTGATTTGCAAGCCCATTATTGAATAACTGATTATCTCCGATGGGTGACTTACAAGCTCATCGTTTGGAAGTTCCTTTGAGTGATTTACAAGCTCATTGATGAACGCTTTTTTATGTATCTATTTGTACAATTTAATTCATAATAAAATTATTATTTCATTTATTCTCTTTTTCTCCCCTCACAAAAGAGTATCTCATGCACTAACAATGAAAAAAAATTGAAGAATTTAAATTTAATATATTAAATTTGGGTATCTAATGACTAAACCATATTATTATCATGGGTATCGATTATCATTTTGATGAAAATTGATCTCCACTTTTATATTTTAGTATTTAGATTGGATTTTAAAATGTGGAATAGTTTAAATTTATAGACTACGAAGTACAGACATATTTGAGAGTATGTGTGTCGTAGGTGTCAGATACTGATTTATAGTGTCAAAGCAAAGAAAATAAATTATTTATTTAGGAACACCTATATGACTTTTAGGATACGTGTTGTACGAATTTCATATAAATATTAAACACTGACGCATGTTGGACATTGCCACAAACCTATTCTTAGAGATGTATGAACTTCATAGTTTATACTTCAAGAGATAAAATTAAATAGTATCTTTATAAGTAAAACAACATAAATACAAGGATTTAAGGATAGAGAAGTTAACGCCATCAAATTAGTATGATTCACTTGTTATAAGGGATGTTAATGGGGTAAGGCGGAGGATACATTCTCATCTCAATTTTCGCCCTCGTCTAGTCTCCGTCTGCGTCTCGGATCCCTATCACGGGAGAATTTTGTCCCTCATTCCCGTCCCCACGGATCGCCAAGATTTATACGGAGATCCATAAATATGATTTTATTTATTATTTTAAACTAAATTAATAGTATAATTTTCAAAAACTAACCACAATAAAAATTTAATTATTCCTTTATGATAAATATATTGTTTTAACAATATTTAATCTATAATATTGAGTGTCATAACCACCAGAATTTTAAACTTAAAAAGTTTACAATAGTTATTTATATCCTATTCTTTTATTAGCAATACATTTATATTTTAAATTTATTTATAAGATAAATTATATGAAATGATAAATAAATCTCCATAAAAATTATATATAAATTATGTTTATTATGATATTCTAGGCGGAGCTGAGACTCCACCAGGCGAAGGATATTTACACCATCTCCGTTTTCAAAATGCTTTTGAAGAGACTTTGTTCCCCATTCCCGTCACCGTAAAAAAAAATATCGTCTTTAGGACCCCAAACGAAAAATCCCCATCGAAATCTCTGCTAATAGGGTTAGATGACATCCCTACTACCCGTTACTACGATGCTTGAGCCAACTTTCCAACTTTCTCACGTGCTGCACCATCAATTTCTTACTCTTTTTTTATTATTTATAAAAGAGGTAATTTTATTGACCACCTGAAAGAAAATTCAAATTACAAATAACATCATGGGAAGGTATAAAACCATGCCAACATCTAGAGCCTATATAAAACGATCAATTTCTTATTCACAAAGGACTATATACACTATATTTTGCTAATCTTGTAATTTCTGTTTCAATGACAGTAAATTAGTAGCTTATAGAAGTTTGTGAGGCGTGGTTTAATTTTTTGTGAATAATATGTGCATGTCATTTGAAAATTGTAGGTTTGTGATCAGCGAATTCACTTGCATGATTCAATTTAATTGGTTTATAGGCTTGGTTCAAACGTCAATTTTTATGGTTGTCCTTGATTGTTAGCATGGACATGAATCAATTGTTTTCTCAAACAGATATTTCAGTTAATTCTTTTAAATGGTTGATTGTTTTCTTATAGTGATATAGCCATTATGAGTTTTTCATGTTTAATATATATCAAGTGACATTGTACTTTTAATAGGGGTGACAAACGGCATGTCCGCGCTTAAGTCCGTCTGCAAAAAAAATAGCGGACGGACATAATTGAGATTGCGAACCTAAAACTTAATTCATCCCACAGAAAATGAGGATGGATAGGGAATGTCCATGGATTTTGTATATTTTAGATTTTAAATGTAAAATTGTATATAAATGTCGTGTCCGTAAATAAATGAGATGGAGAAGACATATATGAGGTTATGAACCTAAACCCTTAACTCGTCCCACTAAAAAGTGCCAAAAAGAGAAGAAAAAAAGCCGAAAAGAGAAGGAAAAAAAACAAATATTCTTCTTGTAGTTTAGCCACATTATAACCTCAAGAAATATACTGGAGTAATACACATCCGTAAAGATTATGATTTAGAATAATTGGCTATTGAATTTGAATGAAATGTTGAAACAAAACTTTAATTTAGAAATGATGTTCACATGCTAGTTTTGATTCATTAATACTATAAAATTGTACTTTGAACTTGCATTTCATGAATCATTCACGTCTGAAATGATATAAATTGAAAATTCTTGAACTGTTGCAAAACTTGAATGCCAAAAATGCATAAGTGATATTTGAACATTGTTTTGAAATCCATTTTGTTTGAGGATGAACAAAGTTCTAATTTTGGGAGTTGATAAAGGTAAATTTTCATATATAATTTACAATACTTATTAACTTGTTTTGTAAGAAAACATATGAAAGTACCTCAATTCATTTGTAAATATTAGATTATATGGTTTTAGGTATGATCTTCCATCGGTGAAACCTACATCGAGAACACAAGATGACTTTGGACCAAAATCACTTGAGATGAATATGATACTTTATTTGAGAATAACTCTAATACATATTAGATACTACATATACTAGTACATCATAAAAATTATGGTTAAACTTCCCCTCAAGTACCAAACTTTGGAAGTTGATTCCCCAAAGGATTCATAACTTTCTTCCATCTATGCCGCGCTTTAAAAATTCCAACCTTTTTCTGCAATCAACCACATGATATAAACATCACATTTTAAATGTCGAAAAGACAATAATGGGTGCTGACACACTACCATGGAAGGAGTAATCATACTAACACTAAAACTAAGTACCACACGCAAGTATATCAATTATTTTTGTCAAGCACATCCTAAGAAACTGAGATTCCAATCATATTCATGGACCTAACCCCTAGACATCAAATATTAACTAATACAAAAATTGACAACTAAACAAAAGATTTTCGTTAATGGCAATGATGGATGATAAACATTACTTGGAGTCTGTAAGACGGCCATGCAAGCTCCATCTTTGGCGGAAACCGTCAATGCCCTCAACTCCACTAGCAAGAATCAAGCGCCTATGCATTCAAATGAATTAGTGTGAACCTAGAGATCGTGATATTATTTTTTTTGCTATCCATACTTTGAAAATTTCAATTGAAAATTTTATGATAACCAGATATCAAATATTTCAACATCATATAGCCACCCGTCAAATAATTAGTGTAAAAGCCAAAGTGACAGAGATAATGTAGGCCCATAGAAATATTGAAGACAAATAATACACAGTGCTCAAGAAAGTAGGGCCTTTTGATTGACTTTTTTGTTTTGTTTTAAATATTCATCTTCAAATGTTATAATATCAGAATGAAGAAATCTTCCCTAGCTTTAGGGGTGGCAATTGAACTCTTGTATGGAGACATGTTCAATTATACTTTCTATAGAACAATATGATGGTTAAAAAAATTTAATCATGTTAAAAGAAGCTGCCCTCCAGAAATTTCATGGTTTGGTATTAGACTCAGAGAAAGAAAAAAAATCAGATCCAAAGATCTTCCATTTACCAAACATGGACCAGAACAATTAATTGAAGATACCTCTCCAATGATGTAATTTCTCCCTCAAGCTGAGTAGTCCTCTCCTTGGCTGCATCTAAAGGCATTGATGAACCCAATTTGAATTCACTATCTTGAAGCCGATTTCTTATCTCCTTATCCTGCAATTTGTTTTTTCAAAAGTAAAAATGAAATAAAACATGATGATCTAATAAAACTGATTTGTTATTATCGTGTCTCTTTGTCTCTCGAATATTACAGTGAGTGATGCAAAATGCTGAAATTGCAAAGGGTAAAAATATCAGTTGAAGTAGTTAAAGAAAGAGTTGGGAGGAAGAGAGTATAAGTTTCTAACATCAATGATCTCACCCTTCTCTCAGCACATTGTTTATATAGAGCAATTTCGTCTTGACAGAATGGTTCAATGTCATTGATTTGCAAGCCTAAAAGATATGAATGAAGCTTATAAGATATTAGAATATGACAATGCTATAATACATAAATGTGAGCATTTTGAACAAACAACAAAAATCATGTAATGTTGTTTCCTATTTATCAGTGGGTTGAGGACAGAGATATGTCTATACAGTAAAAACTTCAAGCTCAAAATCATTAGCTCCGGGTCCAGGCCCAGGTCCAGCTTCCAGGGTTAATTGAGCAGACTCCAGAGGATTTATGAGGAGGCCTAATAGGAATACACAGCGCACCGAGTTCCAAGTTCGAGAAAGTGCAGATAAGAGGCAGCCTTCAAATTCTTTTCCAAGTTCCAACTGATCAGTTTGGGTTGGACCATCAGTCAAATGTCACAGGAAGGGGAATAGGCATGGCTGGAAGAACTGGGTCTAGGAAATTTTTCACCAATAAAAAGGGAAAACAGCCAGTAGAATAAATGGGAGAAAGTTCACATGGCATGGATTCTGGAAGCAGAGCTGAGAGGGTTGAAGGAAAAGAATCAACAAAGGCTCAGAGCAGTTTGATTCACAGGCTTCTAGTGCCAATATGGCAGCTTCTGTTACTGCTGAATCCAGCTTGCCAGCACCATCCAATCCAGACCTGAGGAGCCTCTTAGTGTATCTCTTCCTGCTGATTTATCTGTTGAGACACCACCAATTTCCTTGTGGCTCACAGAATTCTTCAGGCCAGATGATCTCACGCCGTCCTTCCTCATTTTCCTGAGAATAGCAGTTAAAAAACAGAAAAAGTAGGGATAAGAAAGACTTACACAAGAATAGATTCCTGAGAATTCCATCACATAGATCAACACCTTGGAGCACATGTGAAGCTATTTCCGGCGGTACTATAGGCGATGGAGGACCCATCATTAGATCATCACCAACCAAAATAGTTTCCTCCATAGTTGGCTGTGAATCAACTGAAACCCAGACATATAAGCTTATTAATCAGAGTCAAAAACAAGTAAGTAAATAATTTGTATGAGAGATCACATACCATCCATGGTTGCTTTCTGGGAATCGTTTCTGCAAAGATGTTTTTTTCTTCTTCTTTATATAGAGGCAGAGATGGCAAGGTCAAGCACAAACAGTAATATGTCACTCAAAACAGATCCTACCAAAAACAAACATCAAACTATAGTCTTATGATTAACCTCATGGCATATCATCTTGCATCAAAATTATTTCCAAACCATTATCACAATAATTTTCAACAGCTAACCCCAACAAATACAAACTGAAAAGAAAATGAACGTTACCGAAACTTCCGAACAGCTCACAGATGAACAGCGCAGGCGGAGGAAGGTTGTTCTGTTGAGAGGGACGGAGGTTATATCAACAGATTGAAGGCGATGGCGGCGACTACTGGTTGCCTGAAGTCAGAACGCGAGGGGTTGTGATAGAGGCGGATGGTGGTGGGTTTTACGATGAAGAAGGTTGTGTGGAGGAAGATAGTAACGGATGAGAAGGAAGGTGAGACGTGGTTGCGTATCGAAATCGGAACAGGGGTGTGAGTGTTTGGAGGTACGATGATGAGAGAAAGGGATGGCGGAAGGTTGGGAGGAAACGGAAGAGAGTGACGTTGTGCAGCGAGGAAAAGCTGCGCGGATGGTGATGGCTCCGCGGCGGGAAGGGCGTGAGAATGGAAGAAGGTGGCAAGGGTACAGCGGCAGGTAGGGAGGGCAAAAATAACCTTACCCGTAAATACCCGCGGATAAAATCCGTCACGGATATGGATATGATGGTTTGATGGGTATCCACGGGTAAAAAAATGGATATTTAATTATCTAATAATTTACGGATACAGATATGGATTTGATGGTACCCGTACCCGTGGATATCCATATCCGTTAATAATTAGAAAAAATACTTAAACGTTAATTTGATTCATCAAAATTATTATTGTTATTTTCTTAAATACTATATTACTATTACTATTATTATTATTATTTGGATAAAAGAAGAAATAAAATGAAATTGATTTATTTTTTATTAATAATTATAATTTGTTAACTTTAAAAATATTTTTTTTTACTTTAAAAGAAATTAAAAGATAATTATTTAAATATACATATTTTTAAAATATATTTAAATAATAGTATCCATGGATATCATATTTATTAAATGGGGCGAATAGCGGAAGACTAATACCCGTACTTATAGGTACCCGTTGCCATCCCTAACGGCAGGGGATGAAGATGAAGATATGAACAAAAGATTTTTTTTAATTATTTTTCTAATTAATGTTAAAAAGGAAACTAAATCATTAAATGTCTAAAAAATAAAAGTAAAGCATGGATGAAATTCTAAATCGAAAATAAAGATAAAAATGTGTGTAAAAATGCAACAACGCGGATGAAAGTTAAGTTCATATATGAATGCGAATAATAACATTTTCAAGGTAAAATTTGGAGTACAACACTCTCGAGAAGGACCTTAGTTTTTATAAGGAGAGGAACACAATCGGGCTCCCCGACTTCGTTGAGAATAATGTTATTGTCCGGATCCACATAGATGGCCGGGGAAAATCTCTCAACGTAGCTCGCTATTTGGCTATAAGAAAGTTGATCCTGAGCATCTAGCTTCTCGGACTTCACCGTGTAGAACTCAGGTTTCTCGTCGAAGTGATCTTTCTGCCACTCAAGGGGAAATATCGCCCTCAACTGCACTACTTATTTGTCATCATTGATCTAGACAAACTGTTCATACAAGGAGCCCACGACAGTGTTCGTACGGGGTTTCATAACATTGAACCTTCCCTTGAAATTACGGACATACTCCAAGTACGACCGAAACAACTTTCCGAACTATTTGAACGAAACCCTGGCATGAAGCCCCTAGACCGTTTGTCATTGAAGGTGGAAGATCCAGAAAAACAAAGTTAGAGTGGTCCCAATGCTGAGATGCTAGCAGACAAGCTCGAACGCCCGCATAAACACGAACGTGTTTGGATGGAGTTGAGAGGGGGCCAGGTCCAACCACTTGAGAACCCCCGCTTGAAAATCTATGAACGGAATTCGCGTCCCTACCTCCTTGAAGGCAAATTCATACATGGGGAAGCGCATGCCCGAATAGGTCGAACAAATCCTCCTCTTTTCATTGGGAATTTATATTGACCAAGAAGCCGACTCATCTTACTCCCTATCCTCGACCACGTTGAAGGCATCGGAAGGATCTTTGACGAACTCTGACACATAGTTTTTTGGCTCGGGCGCCACCCACGACAAATCAAGTCTTGGCCGAGCATTCAGTCTGACACCTGGATCTTGCATAACTACCTCATCGGCCGCTTGAGTTATTGGGCCTGAAAAAGTAGTGAGGATCAAGTCCACCCTACTCGACATCATCAAATCCACCCATCCATTGTAGATCAAGTGAAAAGGGATAGGGATACGGTGAGGAGTGCCCCGCGGGCGTGCCCGCAATTCAAACCTTGACACTGGAGGAACAACGTCCCTCAAGCAATGCCATATTCCATAAAAGTTTGCTGACATGATAGACACCCAGGGATAATTCGTAAAGGAAATGTCCCCGACTAAAGATTATCCTAAACCTACCGAGGATCCATTGGGTATTCTTAGATCTTCATCCAGAGCCCATGGATATTCATGGATGTTCTTGGATCTTCATCCAAAACCCATGAATATTCGTGTGTTTCTTGAAGAATCCAGGGGTTTCCCACTAGAAATCAAAGATCTTCATGACAAATCATATAAAATCTCAAAAGGAAAAACAAGATCAGATGGTACTTACTTGTAGTGATGAAGGTTGAAGAATCTTGTGTCAGGAGCAGTAATCCAAAAGGCATAGAAAACATAGAGATTAAAAGTGACTTGAATGGGGTCTAACACCCCCTTTTATAACCATTTCCCCTCACTCGAGGCAGCATACGAAACGTCACATTTACCTAACCTTATGGGTCACTCTAAATAATGATGTCGCTTCAGATCACTACCACGTGGCGCCTCACACCTATTGGGTTAAGTCTTTCCCCTTGGTCCACACGTCCAAATGGTACATGCTTGCTTACAATCAGGTTCTTGACACCAAACTTGACAACTTTCCACGGGGTACCTCCTCGACTAGAAAAGGGGTGTTACACTTGTTCCCATGCAGACATCATGGTCGCGTCAGTTTACATTGACAATACGCGAGCATTATGTTGTCTGATACAGAAACCATTACCTTTTCCCCAAAGCCTCGCGAATATCCCCGACTAGAGAAGATTGACCTTACAATCGAGCGTCTATTCCCTGACATTTATGCCAGGTTAAGTCATCACTTTCACCCAAGAGCAATAACTTAGGGGCTCCTATTCTAGACTGGGCCATATAGAAATTCTTCATTCTCCTTGATTTTTGATTGAATTTTCTAGACCTTTGAATATGCCTTAAAATATGCGCCATATATGATGCATAATATTCTCTGAATATTCTGCATAATTCAAAACATAACTGAATCTCATTAATCAGATCAGCAGGCACGATGTCGAATGCTCCTTCGTAGGACATCTTCTTCGACATGTTGTTCCAGTTGTTGAATAAGTTCAACACAATATGTTTTGACATTTCAATAGGACTTCTTCTTGTTGTACCTATTTTAAGCAAGTTTTATATATCTCATTCTACATTACATTATCGCTGATATTATTTGTTTGACAAAAATTAATCCAATCCTTAAAACAAGAGAACTAACAATCTCCCCCTTTGGAAAATTTTGGCTAAAACAAATAATCTAAAAACAATTACAATCCAGGAGATTACCGCAAAAAAATTATAATCATCAACAGTAATGTTCAGGGGCTACCGCATACATCGACAAATCTTCAGCTAAAAATAATGTCTCAACATCTTGTTCGACATCTTCTTTGCCGCACTCTTAAGAAACTCCATTGAATCAATACCAAATATGCAACTTCAAGATAAAAGGAAGGAAAGTCCTGCAGTTTGATTGATGCACATGAGGAAGAAGTTAGCTTGTACTCCCCCTCAAACTAGGACTCACCAATGGTGGAATAAGAGACCTTTACGAGTTGTTGAATCAACAACAAAGTGTCCAGCTAAATCAATCACCACCCCTGGTAACTCAGAAAATAGGTCACCATTGTGTTCATAACTATCACAAGTCACAAAGAGAAATATAAATAGGGACATGATAGAACATTTTGATATGACATGTTTGGACAGTATTTGTAGACGCAATGTCACAATCTCATGTTTGAACATTTTCTCCCCCGTTTTGGCAAAAACTTGACAAAGGAGGTCTTCACAAAACCAGACCTAGGTAAAACTTACCCAGATCAGAACAAAAACCATTGTGGTGATGAAGGAAACACTCACTTGACATTAGAGGATAGTAAAAGCATTTATAAATAGCAGAGTAGTTTCTTAGGAATTAACAACCTTGAATTCTTGGTCAAAGTAACGTTAATTAAGGATGAAAAATTGCTGCATGAATCAATGTGCACCGTCCAAACTATCTTTGAACATTTCTAATAGCTTTAGACTGTTTCTGCTGAAAAGAATCAGTCCCAATAAATGTACATTCATGGTCAAAAATACTTTCTAGACTTCCTTCTTACACGTGGTTGGCTGCATTGTCTAGAATAGTCTTTAGCTGGTCCAAGAAAAATATCATGAACAAAGTTTTGACATCTTATCAGACATTGTCACCAACTTCAGACAAACAAATCTTCAGCAATTTAGTCAAGGGTATTTCCCAGACTTCTTCATATGCTCAGAGGCATTACCACAAAGCATTCATCTGAATTCTCCAAGTTAATTTATTTCACTTGAGATAAGTGTCACACAAGTATGCCATCTTCTACCAACCCGAAAGATAATCTTCTTTATCCCATTCATCCATGCAGAGAAGAATAAATTCTCACAGAACCACCACATCCTCTTGGAGTAGGATGTTATACTCTAGCAGCCTCTGGCTAGAGTCTTCAGAGATCCATTAGGGCATAAACATCTACATCTCGTAGCCACATGTCTTATCTAGTTATCCAACATCTTCCTTATAAGTTAGTAACAAGCTTGAACATCATAAAGTCCACTGACTCCCCCTTAAACTAATCACAAAACAAAGATACCTCTTATTCATGCCCTTGCACCTTCATACGTATTGTCATGACTCTTTGGATGGCTATCTATAAGTTCAGAAGCATATGTACAATGTCCTTTACTGGTCTCGAAATTCACTCATTTCTGCCTTTAAGAGTAACACACCCAATATAATTTATCATAGTTCATCCTGAGAGACTTGAGACCACATGATTAAAACCTATTATCTTCACATGATTTAACCACATATGCCTTTTCAAGCATATAATTAACTCCCTCTAGTAACGACATGTCACGACATAATGTCTGTTATCACAACCTCATAAGAGTCCCACAACTGCACAATTGTAGACATAGCCCATGGACAAGTACTTCATTCCCTTATCATGGATAAATAATACTCCAACTGAAGATGAATATTTGAGCACCAGATGAAGAACATATGACCGTCTTTATACTACCACAATAGATGGCAACTACTTCATACATAAATCTATTAAAGACACACTTGATTTGGAATTTCTCACACAACTTCTCTTTGCTTGCTACACATGTTCAAGATTTCCATACTTTGTTACTTATAGTAGAAGAAACCACATCCTCAACAAGGATATTGATCAGATCACCCTATTTGATACTCTTTTTGAGCCTTTCCATCCACTAGTGGTTGCTGATAAAAATAAAAGTCATACATTGTCAGAACATACTACTGTCATCAAGATCAAAGTCTGTATATTCAATCCCATATAACCAGAGATGCCTCTTCTTAAAATAAAGTTGAGCCTCAGCTTTATTTTCACAATATTTGGCATCTTCAAAAACCATGATCTGACAATATCATATAGAACATCAGCTTCTCCATATCACATAACCCATCAATTTTGGTTCTTGATTCATTTTCAAAAAGAATTGTTATATAGAGAAGTCTCTTAAGAAGCTCAAATGCAACATAGCTAGTGCAACTCATTCAGGTTATCACAGACACCTGAATACCAAGAAGACATGACCTCTCATATCCTTTTTGATTCAGGGAGTTTAGTGTGCAAACTCACACACATTCATCAAACAAATATCCATCTCCCGTCAAGATATTTTCCATCATTCGCATGCACATCTTCATCAGAGGAACATATCTTCATGCAAACACAACAGATGATGTTACACACATCATAAACTTATGAAGATAAACTCACTCCCAATCACTTTCTGAATTATATTATTCACAACATAATTTTGCATGAACACATCAGAAAATTACTTAACTCTCTCCAGAGTATTTGCAAATAATCATATGCATATTTTTATCAGCAGAGCTTTTTCTTCACAGTTTCCTCTGAGAGAGACAGATAGTAGTTAGAACCACATTCTCACAATTAGTTGAGCAACACCAGCATAAGTGGATTCTTTATCATAACCGGCAGACATGAAAGATATTCATACCACAGACCATACCAAATTTGGTCAGTGACTCAACACTCCACTCCACTCTGGCCAAAACAACCTTCCTTGGCTGAAGAAACAAAGATTTGAAATGATGTTCCAACATCAGTTCAGACATCAGCCTAAAATACATGGACTTACCATTTACCATGGCTATAGAGACAATACTCATGGGCGTCCATACAAAACTCTTGCAGGGGACACAAGAGAATACACCTATAGGTCCTTCTAAAAGTTAACAAAAAGTCATCTTTTCAAAAGAAGTGTACATGAATTTTGAAGCTTCAATGAAGATGAAACCAAAAGGTGTGTTTAGAGGACATCTTGAGCTTTCTAAAAAGTCCAAGGACACTTCAAAATGATAAAAATTGAGCAAGATATAACTTGAGCAAGTTTGGAAAATTTGAAGAAATGCAAGAAGAGAATATTGACCAAACTTGAAAATCTTGCAAATGGGCCTAAGGTTTTATGATCTAAACTTGTTTCTAAGATGGCCCATGACCTCTAAGCCCATTTGCACGCCTCTCTTATATTTATTTAATTTATTTTTGAGTTAAAACATAAAAATTCAATTTAAATTAAATAAAATGCAAAAAATACAAGGAAGGTCGTGTGGGCTTGATCGTTGTTTGTCTTGAGGTCCAAGATAGCTCATGCAAGTTGGCAAGAAACGCATGTAAGCATTAGAGGAAGATTGAGCAAGAAAAAAGAAGATTTGTTTCAAATTTTCAATCAAATATATTTCATTGAATGCAATATATTTTTACTCAAAGTTTTGACCTAATTCACTCTTTATAAGTATCAGATTAAGACCACAAGCAAGGGACACGGATTTGCAGTCTGAAAAACCCTAGCCGAAACTCTTAAATTTGCAAGTTTAGGGCAAGATCGTAGCACAAATTCCAGCCATTCTCAATCGATCTTAAGCATGCATTCATACTCCTGAGGCTTCCAGGAGACGATCCATCCACTCATACGAGCCCAGAGCAAGGCAGAACTCCATTCCTCAAGTGCACCGGTTTGGTAAGGTTTCCCATATTTGATTTTGATTTTCTGTGCATTCTTTACATATTTGATGTGTGCTTTTGTGTTCAGGATGTTGTTTAGAACAGGTTTGACGTGTTAGATGCAAGCTTTAGGGTTTAAATCGTATCGTGCCATTATTAGGACATAATTGTTTGTGACCTTCGAACACATTGATACATGTCGATTCAGGACAAACCAATACCACCACTGAATTCGTAGCCCTTGAATAAGGGGGCTAGGGTCCTCCTTTTGTTTTTATTCTCATTATTTTGCAGGTTTCAATTTCCTCCTCATCGGCAAAGACGATCGGAGCCGCCACCCAGGTGGATTGATCGACATTGACGATGGCGTGGCAGGAGGGAGGCATATGATTGGTTGATTTAAATTCCAGGGGTCCCACCAGCTCACATTTTATTTTAAGTTTGATTTTCTGAAATTAAGCTTGCATATATACGTATTCATGTTCTATAATTCATGGATGTGTCACCACCCCAGTGGTTCAACATGCGCGCGCTAAGTCTCTTCCTCTCTCAGAGCGTGGGTTCGATCCCTGCCTTTTGCAATTTTTTCTAACATTTTTTTTATTTCCACAGGTTTTCATATACATACCATTGAAGGCGTGATTATAGCACCACAGACACATGGCACAGTGGCTAGGTTTTGGGACTATGACCCTCAAGTCCTGGGTTCAAACCTCAGCAAGGCCATTCTATTTTTTTTAATACCAATTTCTTTCACATTTTCTTTTTTTCTTTTAATTTTCTATACAATTTTAATTCTTTTCACAAATTTATTTTTCACACATAAAAAACCCTAAAAATATTTTAATTTTAGATTTAAGTTAATAAAATGTTTAATTAATTTTAGACTCAAAAATATTTTATTTTTCCTTTCATTTAAAATTATTTTCTTAATTAATTGCTAATTAATTGGAAATAGGATTTTCCACATTAAAATCAATCCAGAAAATTCACAAAAATATTTTTATTTCTAGTAATTAGGTTTACTAACCTTAAATCTTTTTACTAACCTCAAAACATTTTTCTTTTATTTATTTATTTATTTATTTTTCGCATTTAAATTCTAGAAATCAATGTATAGGTCGCAAGGACATTTTTGTAATAACGTAGATTTAAATTTTTGCATTACTTTCCGCACCTCTATTATGTAACTGACCCAAAGCCCTGTAATAGCTTAGAACTTTACTTTTCCGCACTTTTACTTTCTGCACCTTTATTTTTTGTACATATATTAACTGCTTAGATGTATGGCTAATAGGATTGTATGCTAAGACTAAAATCAATCGTTAGATCAGTCTAATAATCAAGAAAAAAATATTTGAATCAAACACACTACTTTCAAACTTGCACCCCTTAGGGTATCCTCTCTTGTTGCCTTACAAATAAACAATGGTCATGTCCCTCAGACGTAGGGATACCATTAGCAAAAGTCCCTCGATTCAAAATCATCACAAAGACATAGTCCCTCGATGACCCTCGATGTTGCCTACGAATATATGATCTCGTCCCTCAATTATTGCCTACGAATAAGTGATGATCGTCCCTACAAATTTGCTAAGGTATCCTTACACGTTGCCTTCAATGACCATACGATGACCCTATGATTGTCCCTTCACATCCAACGGATAGGGTTAACTACCAACTAATGGTACAAATAGCACTGTCCTAAAGGAAAAGGAAAATAACAAGAACGACCCATTCTGAGTAGGTAATAAAGACTCTAAATTGCTTGCTCAATCCAATCAAAATACTTTTCACACCTTACACTCTTTTCAAAACTGTTTTTTCAAACAAATACTTTGTATACATTCCAACGAGAATCATTACAAAGTTAAACATTTTCCAAACAAATATTTTTGAACACTTCGTAGACATTCTTGAGGACTGATACAAGAATCATTATGAAGTCAAAGCGAAATACTTTTCAAAAATACTTTTCAAAAATACTTTTCAAATCACACGAACACAGAAAGCAAATTTTCAAAAGTGAGCTAAGCAATTAAGAGCCCGTAGATAACTACGGATGGAAAAGGGTGCTAATACCTTCCCTTTTCATAATTACCTCCCGTACTCAGAATCTATCAAAAGGTATTTCCTGTTCTTTTCACCTTTCCTTTATTGGATAAAAGAAAAATCGGTGGCGACTCTTGCTATTCGCACATTTGCGATAAAACGCAAAACAAACAAGTCAGTTCTCCTACCGTGTTACAAGAGGGTTATGAACAAGGTTAACTATGAAGTTCTAACCTCAGATAGTGATTTTAACCCTGATTCTTCAGGTTCAGTGGAGCTCCTGATGGAAACGAACAAACCGTTTAGCGGGGAAGTTCTAGGCTTCAAACAAAGTTTTATTAAAGATATGGAGGTCGCCACACTTCGGTCTCTCTAGAATGTTTCCTCAACTATTAATGAGGATGATGTAATTCTTGAAGCATGTGAAAGTGGAGAGTGCGCTTGTATGACATGGCTAAGAGGGTGGACCCTGAATGGTTTTACTTTTACATCGGAGAGTTGGAGGACATTAACATAAACTTTCCATTTACTAATTTTGAATCATACGTACTCAGAACAGTGAATGTGTCCCCTTCCAAACTTCGCCCAAATAGTTGGGGCTTTATAAGAGCCATTGAGATAATCTGTAGGGCTTTGAGTATAACCCCTACCATAGGTTTATTCTTCTCCTACTTCAAAGTGAAGAACACGAACTCCAGAAGTTGGGTGGCCCTAAGCGGCATTCTAAAGAGGAGCTTTCTTCAAGCCTTCACCTCAAACTACAAAGGCTATAATGAATGCTTTCTCCGAGTTAGTTGTAGTCCTCAATGCCCACAAGTCATCTATGGCGCTGACGGGCACCCCAAATTTCCCTTGTATTGAACAAGCAATCCGCTCTCTATTTTCGGCTTTGATTATGATGCACTAAGCGACACTAAAACCCAATCCCTTGAAGTATTAGATTCAATTCAGCCGATTAGGGTTAAAGACCTGCTGACCTTACCCTATGATAAATTCCCAACTTTTTTGGGTAAGGTTTCCTTGTTTTTCATCTGTATAAAGAATTTCATTTTCTTGACTAACCTTATCCCCTTTATTTCTTTCATACAGACAAAATGACCGATCAATCCGTGAAAGAACGAAAGAAATTGATGGTTGCAGCTCGTGCTTCTCAGATGAGTGCTGGTGGTCCTTCAAAGGCCAAATCCAACTTGGCCGGTCTAGAGGTCCAAATATCGAAGAAGAAGAAGAAGAAGAATGCAGGACCCAAAGGGAGTGCGTTGGAAACAGTGTTGATCACAGTGTCTCCAGTCAAACGACCTTTGGATGTTCGGGCTCCTGACGAGCATCCCCCCAAAAAGAAAAAAACAGTGATGACCAACGAGATTAATCAAGTTGACTGGGAAGTTTCTACCTTGATGAGAGAAGTCGGTGATGGTTCGACCCGTCCCTCAGATGAAAACAAATTCTGGTCTGCTGACTTTGATGGCATGAAATTCTTATACGACCATATCAACGCCACAGAGGACGTGAATAAGCTGAAAAGCCTTGGGCCTCAGAAAATTACCCAACATCTCAGCTCATACTTGATGCGGTGTGCTGTTCTGGCCCGGGGCCTATTTGAATTTGGTGACACTGCAGATAAGAGATACTCCGAGCTAGAGAAAGAGGTCAAGAGGTATTTGATAATGAGAGGTCTCATAACAAGGTGAATTCCCACCTGAAGACCAAAGCGCATGAAAGCGATGAGAAGGTAAAGGCTCTGGAGAAGGAAGTGCATGAAAGCAATGAGAAAGTAGAGGCTCTGGAGAAAGAGCTCTATGCAATGAAAACTTCTACCACCGCGCTAGCAACTAGCCTGTAGAATTCAGAGAAATCCTGCTCTAAACTGAAAAAGGCTTTGGAGAAATTATGGATGGATGTTCTCAATGTCGGGGACATGGCTTGCGACCGAGCCAAAGACCAGGTTGCCTGTATGTACCCCGAGCTCGACCTCTCTCAAGTCGATTTCTTCAAAGTCATAGTGGACAGGAAGCTAGTGGAAGCTGATGACAATGATGAAGAGGCAATGGATGAAGAACCAATTACCGTGGAAACTTCTCATATCAAGACCACCTAGCTTTATCTAGCTTTTATTTCTTTGTTGAATTCGTTTTAAGTTAGTCACCCTTTTTGGTAGGTGCATTTTGTACAACTTTCCGACAATTGCCCTCTGGGCACTTTGAATATCGTACTTCTGTTGTTCTTTATTCAAATTGCTTATTCACTTTATGTATTCACTTTTTGCATTTACTTTCTACGTTTTGTACGCATTTGGTATGCTCAAAAAGAGATTATGCATGTATACCATCCCCTAGTCGTGTGGATACTTAAAAGCCATAAAGACTTCACATGATGGGCATTAGCTCGTTTTGAGCAAAATGCTTTAGTTTGTTTTATCATTCTATCTAGTAAATTAGCCCCCGAGCTGACTATAAGGTTGACCGGAGTGAGAAGGTTTGATGCCTTGACAAGTTGCATGAATATGTTTGAGCGGTGTTACCTAAGTAACAAAACGTGTATTTAGATTGAGGCATTGAGCCAAATTGGGGATGCAACAATGTGAAATTCCCGGGCATAGAGTTGTGGCATGAAGCCAATTTAGGGATGCAGCAATGTGCAGAGCCCGGGCATAGAGTCGTGGCATGGAGCCTATTTGGAGATGCGGTAAGAGCCCAGACATAGAGCTGTGGCATGAAGTCGAATTGGGGATGCAACAATGTGCAGAGCCCGGGCATAGAGTCATGGCATGGAGTTGATTTGGGGTGCAGCAATGGGCAGAGCCCGGGCATAGAGTCGTGGCATGGATTCGTACATCCTAGTTTATCTTTACACAGACTAAGTTTGTTTTAAGGTGCTTCATTAAAAACTCTGGCCCTTGCCTAGGGAAAAGAGTACACCAATTTATTACACTAGTTTACTGAATTTAATTGAAATAAAACCTAAGACTAGTTACATTCCAAGTCCTAGGTATTTCTACTCCTTTCAAGGTCTCCAGCTTGTAAGCTCCTTTCTCCAACTTCTCTACAACCCGGAATGACCTTTCCCAATTAGGCGACAACTTCCCCTTTTTTGTGAGGTTGGCGACTTTTTTCAAGACCAAATCACCCTTCTCAAAGCCTCTTTGTTTTACTTTCAGGTTGTATCTCCGGGCTATCCTTTTTTTAGCTGCAATTTCCCTTACATGTGCGGCGCTCCTTACCTCATCTAACAAGTCGGCCTCAATATTCAAAGCCCGCACATTAGCGTCTTGTTCAAAATTCTCGCGCCGCCAGGAGAGTATGCTAACCTCTATTGGGATCATAGCATCGGCCCTAAATACCATTCTGTAAGGGGTTTCCCAAGTTGTTAAATGAACAATAGTGTGATATGCCCAAAGGACTTCATGAATGTATTCCGCCCATAAGCCCTTGGCATCATCTAACTTCTTTTTCAAGGCATTCAAGATTACTTTGTTGGCTGAATCTGTTTGACCGTTCGATTGAGGGTGCTCAACTAAAATAAATTTGTTGAAAATACCGAGCTCCTTACAAAATTCTGTCACATAAGAGCTCGTGAATTGAGTTCTATTGTCAGAGACGATGACATAAGTAAGCCAAAATCGGCATATGATATTTCTCCAATAGAATCGTCGGACCCTTTATGCTGTTATCTGAGCTACAGCCTCGACCTCAACCCACTTAGTAAAATAATCCACCGCCACAATGAGGAACTTCAGCTGCCCGGGTGCCACAGGGAATGGCCCTAAGATATCAGCCCCCCACTAATGAAAAGGCTGCGGGGCGAGTATCGAATGCAAGAGCTCGGCCGACGTGTGGGTGGTGGGCGCGAATACTTGACATTTAGAGCAGGAATTAACAAAATGGACACAATCCTTCAGCATGGGGGGCCAATAGTACTTGTCTCAGAGTATTTTACTTTCCAGGACTCGACCACCTAAATGATTCTCACACACTCCCTCGTGCACTTATTTCATGACTAGATTAAAATCTTCTTCTAACACATAGCGCAACTTGGGAAAGGCTTTTCCCATTTTAAAAAGGTTATTATTCACAACAACGTACCGAGATGAGATATTTTTGATTCGTTTGGCCTATTCCTTATCATCGGGTAACACATCCTGCTGGAGGTACTTGACAATTGGAATCATCCATCTCGTTTCTACAATAATGACCAACACGTCCTCTTTTTCAATGCTTGGTAACACCAGAGTTTCCTGGATAACAGTTTTGTTTATTCCCGAACCCTTCATATTAGTCAAACGAGCAAGGAGATCGGTCCGAGCATTATCCTCTCTGGGGATATGACCAATTTCAAAGTCATGAAATTGTTTAGAAAGCTACAAAGCCAGATGAACATATTTTAAAAGAGCGAGATCCTTGGTCTGAAAACTTCCGCCAACCTGTCCGGCCACTAACTGAGAGTTAGTATGGATGAGTAAATGTGTTACTCTAACTTCTAAAGTCAGTTTCATGCCTTCTATGAGCGCTTCATATTCAGCTTGGTTATTGCTAGTTTGAAAACCAAAACACAGAGAGTGCTCCAAAATGATATCTCTTGGCCCCTCCAGGACTATCCCGGCTCCGCTACCCTTCAGATTAGACGAACTATCCACAAAGAGAACCCGTTTCATGGACGTCTCTCTCCTGCCGGGGAACTGAATTCAACTATAAAATATGCCAACGCCTGAGACTTTATGCTGACCCGAGGAGTAAAATTAATATCGTACTCGGAAATTTATACCGCCCAAGATACCATTCTCCCGGCCAGATCCGGCTTCTTGAATATCTGTTTCAAAGGAAAATTTGTCTTCACTTGGATGGGATGACCCTGGAAGTAGTGCCTTAGCTTATGCGCAGTCGTTACTAATGTCCGTGCTAGGCGCTCAATCTTATGATATCTTAACTCTACCCCTTCCAGCACTTTGCTAACAAAATACATTGGACGTTCTTCGGTCTCTCCATCTTGGACTAGCACGAAACTAATGGCACTGTTTAAGAAAGCGAGATACAATACCAACGAGACATTTTCTTTAGGTCTAGGCAACACAAGAGGAGTTGTTAAGAATTTCTTCACCTCCTAGAACGCTTGCTCACATGCATCAGTCCATTCGAA
Source organism: Vicia sativa (assembly GCA_021764765.1). NCBI lineage: Eukaryota > Viridiplantae > Streptophyta > Magnoliopsida > Fabales > Fabaceae > Vicia > Vicia sativa. The sequence goes on from CM038792.1 coordinate 4,085,270, forward strand.
GTCGGCCCTTTTCTTGATTTCTGTGAAAAATGAATCGACTTATCACCAACGCAAGATAGAAACCGTGACAGAGTTGCTAGTCATCCAGTTAGTTTTTGAACCTCACGAACGGTAGCGGGTCTCCTCATGTTAATTACCGCCTGGCACTTGTCGGGATTGGCCTCGACCCCTCAGCTAGTCAACATAAAACCCCAAAACTTGTCAGCCTGTACCCCAAACGTACACTTGTTCGGATTCAAATGCATGTTGTATCTTAGTATCGCCGCGAAGGTTTCCTCAAGATCCTGAACATTCTTCCGTTCTTCAACTGTTTTGATGACCATGTCATCCACATAAACCTCAATATTTTGCCCGATTTATGGAGCGAATACCATATCGATAAGTCTCTGATAGGTTTCTCCAGCATTCTTCAGGCCAAATGATATCATCTCATAGTAATAATTACTTCAGTCACTCATAACAGATGTTTTCGCTGCGTTAGTTGGGTTCGTCCTGATCTGATTATACCCGGAGTAAGCGTCTATGTGTTGTACCCCAAAATTTACCCTCTTCATTTTTTTATAAATAATTGGCTAATACTTAATTAATAGGTGCATCGCATACATATCATTCATGCATTGATCATGGGTTCGAGATTTTCCAATCGTATGAATCTGTACAATTCTGTGAAGAAGAGGTTTGTTTCTCAAAAGTTGGATATTTGACGTTCTGCCAATTCGGGCGTCATTTCAATACGCAAGCGTGCCCAGAAGCTTCTGATTATTATCTCGCAAGTTCTGGTATTCTGATCGTCTATCAGGTGGATGCTGATTACAATTTCAAGCTACAGTGTGTTGTGGTCGGATATTTGAACCCGAGCTGATTCTATGGCCTTCCGTGAGTTGTGAAGCATTGGTATTTGGCTTATCGATCTACGCGATTTATCAGAAAATCAAGAACGAACAGATAAAATGATATTTGAGTGCATGTATCAAAAAGTCAACAAAAAGTCAAAGTTTGACCGGGCGGAATTTCGGGTCAAAATTATGGTCAAAAGTCGACATTTGAGAAAATGCAGTCATTTGTTGAGGAAAATCGGAAGAATCGGGTGAAAATGAGGTTTCTTGCATTTTAAGTAATTTTGGACTTAGAAAATTTTTCTAAGTTTAAGGTACTTTGTGTTCACGGAGCCATGTTGTCGCATCTGTATCTTACCCGTTTGTAGTCAAAAATTTGTGAATTGATAATCGTTGGAAAGAGCGCATTTCATACTCCGACTTTGTCCTTGTGAAGATTTTTCCAGAAATGCCCAGATTTCGAGTTATACAGCACCGAAATTTGAAGTTCATAACTTTTGAAATTTTACACTTAGTAAAATTTTGAGTGTTTTTAATGTGTTCAAGCACTCGACTTCGGAGGCAATTTACACGTGTTTCGAGGCGTCGATTCGAGTCGAGTTCAAAATCAAAGTTGTTCATTTAATGGAAATCTACAACTTTGCTGAAGAAATCGAATCCATTCGGGAAACGTATCAAAAATTACAGAGCTTGGAAGTTACGGTTTATCATTTCTCAAATCTCAACACTTAGAAATATTTTGAAGTGTTTATTTCTATGCTTTTGCTGACAGCTTCAGGGTCGATTTTATCATAGTTCAGGGCTCCGAAGCGAAAAATGCTCAACTGGAAAGTTGTTCATCTCACGGCGATATAAAACTTTGTTGAAGGAGTTGAATTCATTCGGGACTCGGATCGGAAGTTCTAAAGCTCGGAAAATAAGAGTGCATGATGTTTGTAAGATTCGATCAGTTTTTGTGCATGTGTTCAGGGTTATTTTCGTCATTGATTCGGTCGCCGCACGGAAAAGTTCTGAACACGAAAGTTTGAGTTCATAACTCCATCTACAAGTTCCGTTTAGAAACTTTTTCGTTTCGGACGATGGAGCTAGAAGATACGGAACGCCGTAAGTGTCAGCATGAAGTTGCCAAAACGCAAGACAGCATGCACATTTCTTGCCAAGCTGTGGACGCATTTCATCGAACAGTTTTTGTGCGTATGTTCGGGACTGTTTTCTCGTCGATCCGATTGCCGCACGGAAAAACTCTGAACACGGAAGTTGAAGTCTGCCGTGTCCTCTACAAATTCCGTTTAGAAACTTTTTCGTTTCGGATATCGGAGCTGGGAGATACGAGTCGCCGTAAGTAGTGACTTGAAGTTGAAAAATTGCTACATGTCATGCATAAAACTTGCCCAGCCAGCCAGACATTTCATCGAACACTCGCGTAGCAATTTTCAAACACTTTTTTCTCCGAGATTTAAGCTTCGTACGAATTTTCGTCGAACTACAAAGTTATTATATTACACGCACTCTTTCCAACGATACCGAATTTACGTCATTTGGTCAAGTATCGGAAAAGTTACGGATCTGCAAAGTGAGGTACATGAATTGGTGTATTAAACTTAACACTTAGAAAATTTTCAAAACATTCAAAATAGTTTGTGTCGACATGACTTCGAGGCTAATTACGGCGAGCTTGTGATCATTTTTTCATCGGGCATTCAACATCAATGTTGCTGTATCAAGTGCACTCTTCGAGTCGACACTTTTGTTGTATCAATCGGGTTACTACACACCGAAATAATATCATCTAAAGTAGCCGGCATGGTCATTTTGTTAAAAAAAAAGAGATGGCAGTAACTTCCAACTCCACTTTTCCTCACCATTGACAGCCATTGCGTTGATGATATTTTTTTTGTTGAGAACTGCATGTACAACAAATCATGAAAACACATCAATTACTATAAAACAAACTTTTTCCAATACATATATCTTGGAAGCAGTACAACTTGAACGGAAAGATGAATTATAGACAGCAAACAAATTGTACTTGGTTTTATGATTTATCTAACAGAAAACACTTTTTTCTCACACACTCACTTTCCATTCTTTCATCATCACTTTTTTTTCACTCTTTTTCTCACCCCTCGTTTCCATCATGGCAGATAATTGTAACAAGAAAAGAACAAAATGGCATCATCTTTCTCACCTCTAACAAAGAACACCATAGCCATCCATCTCTTCATTCTTTCTCTCTATATTCTCCTTCTCTCTCACCGCAACTTCCATCACCGTAACAAACATCTCATCATCACCATTCTTTTCTCCATAACGTAAAATCTGCAACCACACAACCATCGCCTTCATACACTCCATCCCTTCCAGTAATCCATGACCAAACTTGGCTCTCTCTTAACAAACTGACAGCAACAGAACCATTCTTTCATAAGCAGCCACCATTCTTGATCTCTCACACTTCCATCTTCTTCGAACAAAACTCCAACAGAGCTCCTTTCATTCTGATTCCACAACTCTTCTTCTCGTACCTATCGCTTGCGATCTAGCGCAGTTAAAACCGATTAAGACTAAGGCATTGAAGTCAAGATTTCACGGCGAGATTTACGATTTGGAAATTCTATCGTCTTGTGTATTCGAAGAATCATCTTCTTCGTGGAGTTCCCAAGGAGTTACGGGTTGTTCTTGCACGATCCCGCACGTACTGTAACAAACACGTGGAGATTGGATTTGTTTATGAAGCGTTCTCGATTTCATCCGTTTTCGGATCTTAATTTTGTGCTCAAATTTCGCTATGCTTGAGTAGGTGTTCATAAGATCTAACATCAGATTCGTGTTTAGTGCGAAAATCCGAGTAAGAAAGTGGTGGCGGTGTGTTGATTCAGCTCGTGATAGCCGTCGTCGGAAGAAGAGAGATTGACCGGAGAAGATGGAGGATTCCGGCAGCTTCTCCGTGGCCCTAGGCGTGGCTTACCATTACAGGTACATGTCCATTTCCCATAACGGCCAATCCGATCTTGCCACGTGTCCTTGTTATTTATTTAATAAAATGAAAACCTGAAAATATAACTTAAGCATTTTGTCCTATTGATTTCATGTTACATATAAAGACAAATAAAACGTGACACGAATTTAAAAATAAATCTCAATAAAAAATAATAAGATTTTTTTTGTTATTTTGTTTGGACCAAAATGGACTTAGTACAAAAACAGCATTGGACTCAGCCAAAATGCAAATACTGGACTCAAACAAAAAAACCAAACTGGGCTTAGTGATATTCATTCTGGGCCTAGCGAATTGCTGCTCTTACCCCCTGCATTCCAGGCCTATGCGCCATTTTCAACAGGAATTAGTTCAATTCAGAATTCTGCTTCGCACCCCCCTGTTCATACTTCACAATTTTGACATTTAGTTCAATTTAGCTCCCGATTTCGATTATTTCGACACATAAAAAATACATAGAAAACATATGCTGACATTTTAGGATATTAGAATATTATTGACATTTTTTAATATATTTTATTAATATCTTTTATTAATTCTAATTCATTTCTAAATAATACATTTACATGAATATTGGAATAATCATTTCGATTTGCATTCCTCACATGTTCATGCATTTTCACGTGTATTTGAGCATTGGTTTTATCGATTTCGATTTGCATTCCTCACATGTTCATGCATTTTCACATGTATTTGAATATTGGAATTATCATTTCGATTTGCATTCCTCACATGTTCATGTATTTTCACATGTATTTGAACATTGGTTTTATCGATTCGATTTGCATTCCTTGCATGTTCATTCATTACCTTGATATGAGTATTGGTTTTATCGTCCGATTTGCATTCCTCACATGTTCATGCATCATTACTTTGCTATGGACATTGGTTTTATCGCTCAATTTGCATTCCATGCATATCCATCTGATTTTTTCTTGCAGGTTTTGGTTGAGTTTGTACACCCACGTGTGCACCATTCCTATCTTGTTTTGCTTGTATTATCCCGTTCTTGCAGGCATTGTCGCTTCGGATACATATCGACACGTATTCTGCTTGTATTGATGCTTTGAGCAATTCTCACCGGTTTACTTTTGTTGCATGACTGCAGTACTTGAAGTATTCCGGATTATTTCATTAGCTTGCGTTGCTCTCCGGATACTATATTCGTTCGGTACTTGCTACACTGTTTATTGCATTCTCTTACAGCTTTCCTAGATATCATGAGAAGTAGGGCTTTACAGCTTTCTTTTGCCATGAGAAGTAGGAATAGAGATGCATGAAGGGGCTTCCGTAGTTGGAGCATGTTCAGGAACCCCTCTGGTTTATTTAAAGACCTATTTAGGGCAATTCTGTGTGCTAATTGTGTTTGGTTTGTTTTAAATCCTCCATCTGCATAGGGAGGTAATTCTCAGTAAGTGTTTACATTTGTGCTTGCATAGGTCAGAGTGGTTAGGACGCCCGACGTGGTACCACTAAGCAAAGTCCCGCTTTTTATATTTCCTGTCATCGAGTCATTGATATATGGGCAAGCGGAAGGTGTCAGCAACGAACCCCCGCACAGTTCTAGTCCAGGTCACCAAGACACGCGAATCGTGTGGCTTCCTTTATCGAGTCAATAAAAGTGGCAAGAGTCCCCTATTCGACTCTCCACGCTTCGGGTTCGCATTTATGCGAACTCGCATCATTTGCTCTTCAACAGAATTGGATGTGTCGGCCTCGTTGACTCACGTATGCTCTCATCGTCGAGGCTATGGGACTTCCTCCTTTCCTGCGCTTGTGTGTCATTTGTTTGTTTGCATTGCATTGTTTGCGTGCTTTTGCCAAAGCACTTGCTTGCTTCATCCCTTGCATCCCTTGGTTCCACAACCAAGACGGATATAGATAGCTTTCCCGTAGGGCTGCTCGGTTAGGATAGATTCTCGAGCCTAGACATTAGGATTTACATCCTTTGCATGTTGACATAGGTAGAGATTCCCTTACATCCTCAACCATAAGTCCAATCTTTGCATGACAACATTAGGGCTAGTACTAGTTAGTCTCCTTTTTGTTTTGCTAGTTTCTTTTTGCATCCATGCATATAATAAAACTAAAAATTGTTTTCTTTTTCTTTTGCAAATAAAAACACTTAATAATGGTTTGAACTCCTTTCACAAGGTAAAAGCAACCAACCAATGCAACCTTTTTTGCCTACGGGTTTTCATTTTGTTTTTAAATTATTTTCATAATTAAAAAACACATAACCCATCAAAACTTGTGAGCCGAACTACGGCCCTCTGACTTTCCCATTGCACGCGGGAATACGTAGGCATCTTGTCACGGGGCTCGACCGAGCGAACTTTGTAAATACTTCCTTCTTTTCCCCGTGTTTTCTTTATTTTATTTTCTTTCGCATGCATTTTCTTTTAGCATACAGATATAACAATTAAGCAGTAAATAGATATAGCACACCCATTAGACAGGAAATAGAAGTGGATACCGTAGAGTACTACGGGCGTGTGGGGTGCTAGTACCTTCCCTTCGCGTAATAGATTCCCTTACCCTATCTCTCGGTCGCAAGACCGTGCCTTATCCCTTTTAGGTTTTCGCGATGCGTTTGCCTTTCTCCTTTTACGAGATAAAAAACGTTCGATGGCGACTTCATTGATACAGTTATCGGATGATGTTCAGCCGGTTGTTTCACTATGAAACTTAGCAGGAGGAAACCGGAAGCCCCGTCTATCAAGAGGTCAATGTGCGAAAGAGGATAAGGATCCTTTGGGCACGCCTTGTTAAGATTTGTGAAATCTACACACATTCTTCACTTCCCGGTCTTCTTCTTGACCATGACCACGCTGAATAGCCAAGTCGGGTATTGAACTTCTTGAAGCAACTCGTTTTTCAAAAATCATTTAAATGAATTTTCAAAACAATGAAATCGCGACCTAATTTTATTTGTTCTAGAAAGAACGGGGAAATATAGATAAAACCCACAAAAATTGGATAAGGCGGTCTACAAGACCAAAAAGCATGGATTCGGGAGTCGGTTACGCAAGAGGAAGGTATTAGCACCCCTTACGTCCATCGTACTCGATGGGACCCATTTAGTTCGTGCATGTTTGTGTGTTTAAAGTAAAAATGCTATCTTCTAATTAATGATCAAGAAATAAGAAAGAAGGAAACTGGATTTGTTTATTATTATTTTGAGTTTGACACGGTTTTGAAACTGGCGTGCCTACGTATTCCCTCGTGCAATGGGAAAGTCAAAACTCCGTAGTTCTTGTTGAAAATGTTTGAATTGGTTGTGTTGATTTTAGAAGAAAATGTTTTTGATTTTGATAATCGCATATGAGCGAAAAAGGATTTGAATGGGTTGAATTGATTTTAGTTGTGGATGACAAGTATCAAAATGTTGGGATATCCTCTAACGATTCAATACTCGAGATTGGTGATTGAGGTCAACCGATCATCTCTCATCCAAAATCTTTATTATGAAAAGAGTGAGGTGAAACAAAGTTCACTTTTATTAAGTGTTATGGAATAAAATATTTAAGTCATTGGGTTACCCTCTAATGGCCCAAATACTTTACATTTTAATTAAATCGTCGGACGAACCTCTAACAATTTAATTAAATACCATACCACTATGTTTTTTTGTTTTTGTAGAAAAATTGATTTTGAAATAGCAAGTTTAATTAATTATTTTTTGACTTGAAAGTGTGTTGAAAATTGCGGCGTCGGACGTAGAGAAATGATATTTCGGGTTATGATTAACCAAGTATATGGACTTGATTAACCTCGTGAGGATAGGTGCTCCTATCCCCAACCATGACACCCTGGTGCATGGTGATTAGTATATGGACCAATTGTTTTTTCGGGTTATGATTAATCAAGGCAACGAGGGCCTTAATTAACCTCGTGAGGATGGCCATGCCCATCCCCAACCATGAGACCCTTAGAGAATTTGGTGTGGGTAACCAAAAATGAGAGAGCGGAGGCGTTGTTGTTTTTATATTAATTTGAGAGTGGAGTGTACAATCGTGTAATAAACATACAAACGCATAATAATAAAGCGGATAGTAAAAGAAAATAAATTAACACACAATACAAACCGGAATTTAAATAATTATTAGTATAGATTTTTTCTACTTGATAAAAAATCAACTAATAATTTAATTGATAATTTAGCAAATAAAAACTACCTTATACTAATTATTATTTAATACATCAATATATTTAAAAAAAAAACTTGTATAATAATAAAATTTAAAGAGAGAGTTAGAAAATGGGCCTGATTGGAGCTTTAATCTGGGGGGTGTGAACAACAATCTGAGCCCAAGCCCAAATCAAGGTGTAATACGGTGAACTGACTTTTTAGGATTTTTGTATCCAAATGTGCGGATAGCAAGAGTCGCCACCGACTTTTATTTTTATCCAATTAAGGGAAGGTAAAAGTACAGAAAAAGACCTTCGTTAGATTCTGAGTACGGGAGAATGGTTATGAAAAGGGAAGGTATTAGCACCCGTTTTCATCCGTAGTTATCTACGGGCTCTTAGTTGCTTTATAGATCACTTTGAAAATTTTGTGCTTTCTGTGTGTTTGAAAAGATATTTTGAAAAGGCATTTCACTTTGACTTTGTAATGATTCATGTATGAATGTGTACAAAGTGTTCGGAAATGTTTCGTTTTGAAAAGAGTTTGAACTTTGAAAAAGTGTGAGGTGTGAAAAGTATTTGATAGAGCAAGCAACTAGGAGACTTATTACCCACTCAGAATGGTCGTTTTCGTATTTCTACATTCCTTTAGAATAGCGCTAGCCGTACCATTAGTTAGTAGGTAGCTCTATTCGTGTTGGATGTAAGAGGGACAATCGAAGGGACATCGGATGGTCATTGAAGGCAACTTGTAGGAGATATCCTAGCACATTCGAAGGGACTATCATCATTTTTCGTAGGCGACAATCGAGGGTCAAGATCATGTTTTTCGTAAGCGACATCGTGGGTCTTATGATCTTTATATCGAAGGGACTATGATGATTTGATTTGAAAGGCAACGGTGCTAGAATACCTCTACGTTCGAGGGACATGACCATTTGAATTCGTAAGGCAACGAGAGAGAATTACCCTAAGGGGTGCGTGTGTGAAAGAGTGTGTTGATTTCAGAATATATTATCTTGAAGATTAGTGGGCTAAGTTCAATTATTATCTTGCCATACACGCCTAATTACTAGCAATTGATAAAGGTGCGGAAAGTAAAATGCGGAATGTAAAGATGCGGAAATGTAAACCTACGCTATTACATGGCTTTGGGGCAGATACATAATCAGAAAATGCGGAAAGTAAAAGTCCTAAAATTAAACTATTACAACCCATATGCAGTTACATTGTTGGAAAATAAAAGAAAAAAAACGGAAGAAACGTCTGTATCGGATCAACCTGTGAAAAGATGAGAAAATCGGAAAATATGATGAAATCGAATAAGAGGAAAATGTTAGCAAAAATGCAAATTTTAATATGAGAAAATTAATGCATGCTGGAAATAAGATAAATATGCTAAGATAATTTTTTGGGATTTTTTAGATGCATTTTAGTTATTAAAAACTAATTTAATATGATTTAAATGCTAAAATCAAAATAAAAATAAATATGCATGCAAAAAGGTATTTTTTAATTTTATAAATTAAATAAAGATTTTATAAAACTACTGTAAAAAGAAAAATATTTTTTGAGGGTTTTTTAATGCTTAAATAAAAATATAGAAAAGAATTAAAATATGATGAAAATATTAAAATATAGAAAATATGAAAGAAATTGAGTTTGGAAAAAGAGAAAACCAAAGTTGGTCCTGGCATGATTCGAACCCACGCCCTGGACTTCAAACTTCCAAATCCAATGCGCTGACCAACTGAGCTAGAGTGCATCACCGTTGGTAAACCGGAACGGATGGATTTTGGACAGACGTCACTCCCTGATGCTCCAGATCACGCGCCAAGCTTCGTCTTCCTCGTTTCAAATTTTTGAAACTTCAGCGTCGGCTTTTGCTCGACGCTACAGCCCTGGCTAAAACACAAAATGCAATACACATAATATAAATTAATTTTGAAACCATGGTTCGATTCCAGACGTTGTCCCGAATTCATTGGTACCAGTCTCGTGGTCCAATTTTTCCGTTTAAGGAAAACCCTAAATCGTGGTCAAGAACCCTAATTATGGCATATCGAGTTCCAGGCCATAGAAACACAATTAACCTGCCCAGATCGCTTGCAAACTCATCACTAATCACAAAAACAACAATAAAACATGTTAATAATGCATGAATAATGAAACACGATTTTGAAATTTTTGAGAACAAACCGATTCGTGATTTCTCAATTCTGGGTGGTTTTGGACAAAGTAAAGGTCTGGATCGATTCAGTGGATGGTAAGGAATGTATTTGGATACTCAAAACCACTTGAAACAGGCTGAATCAATGACTGCCAGTTGCTTGAAGGTCACTGATTTTTTGAGTTTGAAACTAGGGTTCTTGAGCAATTTTTCTGTTCTCTCTTGATTGATATGCATTGTATATATATACTGGAAGGATTTGAGATTAAATTTGGAAAGATTTGATCAATATTCAATGATAATCAAATTTGATTTTTTCATGAAAATCAAATTTTCAAATTTGATCAATTTCAATCCAATCTTGCCTTTTTTGCTTCAATTCTGATTTGGCTAGCATTTGTGAGTTAATTGGACATCAAGGAAAGAATAAAAATCAATCTTTCAATTAATCTTGATTTTATACTTTATTTTTGAATTTAATTTGTATTTAAATGAATAAATTCCAAATTAAATAGAAAAATAAATCAAAAATTCGTGGCATTGGGCTTGGATATTCCTAATTGCATGAGGAACAAGTTAGGATGAAGAAAAAATAGGCCCATTTGCAAAAGATTTGATTTTTAGAAGTATCTCTCTTTGTGCATTCTTCCAAAATTGCCCAACTTGTGAATGGTGCAACTTGCTCAATTTTCCACATTTTTGAGAGTTCTTGGACTTTTTGGAAAGCTCTAAGAGTCCTCTAAACAATGTCTTTGGTTTCACTTCAATTGGAGTTACCATGCTCAATATATGTTCAAAACAAAAAGTTGACTTTTTGTTGACTTTGAAAAGGACCTGTAATGTTTTGAGCTATACCTCTCAAATGAAGCATTTTTTGGACATTCTTGTGAGACATGAAATTGTAGAGAATTGAATTTCCTTCAAAACAAGAGGTGGTGGAAAAATTTCGAGAAAGTATGAGAAAGTTATGATCACCAAAGTTCAGCTTGACTTTTCACCTAGAAACCCTAATTTAGAAAGTTTGACTTTGTGCAAATCTTGAGTTTTCTTGATGAATCATGATCAACCCTTGATCAAATGATGAATATAACTTCAAAATGAGGATGTTGACAAAAATCAAGTTTTGATCAGATGTCGACCACAGCTGACTTTTGACCAATACAACCGATTTTCAACCATCCGAGCAATTGTCCGAGGAACTTGACTGGAAGCTTGAAACTTGACATGGAGAATCTTTGAAGCATATGAGGAAGCATGAAAACCATTGAGGTGTTAGAAGTCCATCCGATCTCGAGAAGTGCCAAACCCTAGCTTGGGTTGATTGTATAGGAGTGTTCATCCGATCAACTCGAGGAATCCTCGAGCATGGATGTATGGAATGTCTTGAGAAACACGAGGGAAAATTTTGGGTATGACAGCTGCCCCTGCTCAATCTTCTTGTACCGAAGGGATAGATTGGCATGCTTTGCTTTCGTGACCGGAGGTAGAAGATGATCGAACACCGAGTACACCCAAAATTTGCACTGCTGGTGATGATGCGAATGGGCTTACGATGCCATCTGGGAAGTTGGAGACTTCACTGGGAATGAGTCGTACGCTAGACTCGAGACGGTTGTAGGAGATGGGCTTAAGATGCCATCCGGAAGGATTGATGCCGGGAGTGAGCCGACGCCAGGCTCAGAGGCTTCGGAAGGAGACGGGCTTAGGATGCCATCCGAGGGAGTCGACGCTAGACTTCGCTCGCTTTTGAATGAAGTTATTGGTGTATTGGTTTTAACCAAATATGCAGATTCGAAAGTGGAGAAACGCTGACAAGTAGTCGGAGATGGGCTTAAGATGCCATCCAAGGCAACCGAGTCGCACGCTGACTCGTCGTAGTTGCCGCTGATAATAAGAGAAGGTCGAATAGTTCTTCGCGGTCGATCGCCCGAGGGGCAAAACGTGGATGTTTCTCAGCATCGGTGTTGATCCACCGCTCGTTATCGGAGGATAACTTGTGATCGTCGGATAAGGTTTCCGCCCTGCGGTATTAATCCTGGATCCGTTGTTGGAGAACAACGAGGTTGGTCGTTCAGATAGTTTTCCCGTCTGGTTTCGGGCATTAATCTTGGACCTGCTTGTGTCAGAAGTGACTTTCACCTGCTTTGAAGAAAACAAGAGAAATTTTGATAGAATATTATTAGTCTTGTGCAAAGTATGATGCATGATGATGCGTATGAATGATATATGCACAAATTATGATATTCATGAATAATGTATGAATGATGGATGCTGTGGTATTTCAAAACATATCCATCTTGAGAAAGACGGGAATATCCCGCTTGAGAAGCTCTGACTTCTGCTTGGGGATGAGACGGATCGGAAACCTTGAGAAGGAATATAACTTTGAATTCTCCGATGCACTATCTGACCAAGTTTCGAGTCTAGATACTGTTGTGGATGGGAGAGACTAAAGAACGTGCCGCCAAAGATCTTGTTTATGGACCCTGCTGGGGAAGATTCAAGAGGCGCTTCATAGGGAGAGGTTAGGAGGTGCTCTACTGGGGAATTTTCGTGTAGCTTGCTGAGGAGTAATTGATAGACTGCCTGGTGGCCGGGTTGGAAGGATCTGGAGACCGTCGAAACCTCTGGCTAGGGAATAAAGGATGTAAGTTTCCTCCGATGCATTATCTGACCAAGTCTCAAGTCTAGACACTGCTGCTGCCGGGGAAAGGGAATTGTTGAAAGGCATCCTGCTGTGGACGAATGTCTTTGCTGGAGATAAAGTCATAATGATGAGGTTTTAAGACATCGGACTCGGTAAAAGGGAATCAGACTGATGGGGAGAATTTGTGAGTGATATCTCTCGGGATTGTACTGCAGGGAATGCATTGGTGACTCGCCATCTCAATTCCCGGAGCTGTAGTAATTACTTTGTATGTTCACTTTTCAGATGTTTATAACAAATTTTTATTGTTTGACGCGATAATCATTCAAAGCACGCTTGACTTTATGCAAACAACAACAAACAAAATTGTAAAGAGAAAGAAACTTGCATTTATTTGAAAGATGGCGATGGCCGAGTAGTTTGTACAAGAGAAAGGTAAAAGGTGGGAACAATCTCGTTAAGTTCCAACTATGCTAGTACTCATATATTTCAACTATCTCATCTCCTTGTCACGAGAAAGTGATTGAATTGATTTTCGCCATTTGAACTTGAATGTCGATAGTAGTAGTCCAAGATAGGTGATATGGACGAGATATAGTCGTACGCTTAAATCCCTAACTTTTGCTCTAGACCGCCTTTCGGTTTTCGCCCACCGATACCTTTTGCCCAAGCCGCTTTTCGTGTTTTCGACTGCGGTGTACATATTTTGTATATATCCTTAACTTTGCCCGAACCCTTTGGTTCGCCAGATGCCCTTATTTTTGCCTAGGTTCGCCGACCCAGGGTCTCTTTATGCGTAGTATTTTTGACTATGTCTGCATTCACTGTGGTGGGAAGTCTTCACCGTCCATGGTGCTAAGTATCATAGCTCCGCCGAAAATACTGCCTTGACTACAAATGGTCCTCATAGGTGGGAGTCCACTTGCCCCGATCACCTTGTGGAAGAATGATGCGTTGACTACTTGATCACCAACTTGGTGCACTCTGTGCTTGACCTTCTTGTTAAATGCTCGATCATTCGCTCGATAAATCTGCCCATGGCGTATGGACGCTAGTCGCTTTCATCAATCAAGTTAACTGTCAAGGCTAGTCTCGATCCAATCGCTCAACTCAAGGCCCCGGAGGACTCGTTGAGGTATCCAACCTCAATGGGTAAGACGGCCCATACCGCATACGAGAGAGAAGGGGTTGCCTCTGATGTCCGTATCAGAAAAGCGATAACCATGAAGAGCGAATGGTAACATCTCATGCCAATCTTTGTAAGTCACCCATCTTCAGATAATCTTCTTAATGTTCTTGTTGGCGGCTTCCATCGCGCCATTCATCTTAGGCCGATAAGGAGAAGAGTTGTGATGCTTGATCTTGAATCATGCGTAGTTCGGTGATCATCTTGTTGTTGAGATTAGAACCATTATCCGTGATAATCTTTTCGAGTGCCATATCGATGATGAGGTTATGCTTGATGAATCGAACCACCACATTCTTGGTAACAGATGCGAACGAGGTCGCTTCTACCCACTTGGTGAAATAGTCAATTGCCACAAGGATGAAACGATGTCCATTGAAGTCGGGCTTGATTTCTCCAATCATGTCAATGCCCCACATTGCGAAAGGCCAAAGAGCGGTTAAAACATTCGAGGTACCGAGGTACGCACTTTGTCTCACAGATATCCGCATTTGTGACAAGATCGAGCGTAACGGTGACAACCGCTTCCATGGTGGACCAATAGTAACCTGCTCGTAATCTTCTTAGCCATCGTATGCCCACCGGAGCGAGTACCAAATGCGCTCTGTAACTCTTCCATGATATGTTCACTGTCGTCCACAGTAGTAAGCACAAGTCATGATTGCGCTTGTATAAGATGCCGCTGTCGAGGAAGAATTTGATGCAAACCTTCTCATGAACTTTTATCATTGATGATGCCTCATGGATATTCTTGAGTCTCAAGATACCTCTTCACATCGTAGTACCAAGGTTTCTCTTCACAAGCTCACAACAATACCGGTTCGTCAAACTTCTCAATGGTAATCGTGAGCCTCGTTGTCCCATCTAACCTCGAACATAGACGATATAGTAGCCAATGCGCCCGCCAACCGATTCTCTTCTCGTGGAATATGGTCAAAGGTAATCTTCAAGTAGGGATCAAACTCGAACATGTTCTCGATATGGAATGAGATTCGATGCTTCGTATCCCATTCGCCTTAATCTGATCGATCACTAAAGTCGAGTCTCCATATACTTGCAAGAACTTGATTCTTAAGTCAATAGCGTTTTAATACCCATGATGCACGCTCAGATTCGGCCATATTGTTGGTACAACCAAACATAATCAGGTGAAAGGCGATGTCCGCAGGGATGTGATGATGGCGCCAATGCCATTGCCGCGTTGAGGCTCCATCAAAGACCATGGTCCATCGATCCTTGTTCGTGTCCTTCGTCTGGGCTCGGTTCTTCGCAATCAAGAATAGCAAAACATCTTCGCCCGAAACTCGAATTGCATAGACGATAGTCATCACGGCTTGATGAGCCAAATGATCGGCACTACACTTCCTTTGATCGCTCGAGAAGTGTATCGATGTCATATTCGGTCAAGATCATTTGCCATCTTGCTATTCTTCCGAGAGAGTGGTTTCTCAAAGATGTATTTTATCGGATCCATCTTAGAAATCAACAAGGTAGTATGGGTCAACATATACTGCCTTAGCCAAGCAGCCCAAGCCAAAGCGTTGCAAGTTTTCTCAAGTGTGAGTATCTTGTTTCACAACCGGTAAACTTTTGCTAAGGTAGTATATCGCATGCTCTTTTCGACTGCACTCGCCATGTTGCCCCAACACACACCCCATTGAGTTCTCTAACACCGCCAAGTACATGATGAGAGGTCTTCCTTCGGCAAAGTGCATCGGATAGAGGATTCAGGTACTCTTTGATTTTGTCAAAAGCGATCTGGCAATCGTAATTCCATTCCACTACTTGATCTTTCTTAAGTAACTTGAAGATTGGCTCACAAGTAGCAGTCAGGTGTGCAATGAATTTGGCAATGTAATTCAAACGGCCCAAGAAACCTCTCGACTTCTTTCTCAAGGGAGTCGGCATCTCTTGTATGGCTTTAACCTTGGCGGGGTCAACCTCAATACCTCTACCACTGACGACAAACCCTAGGAGCTTACCGGATCTGACTCCAAAGGTGCACTTGTTAGGATTAAGTCTCATCACTTCTTCAATCACAAACAGTCAGAAATGATCAAGATGTTCTTCCTCCGTCCGGATCGAGCTATCATGTCGCCGACGAGACCCTATCTCGTGATGGATCATGTCATGAAATAGTGCCACCATGGCATCGAAGTAGCTCATTTTTCAAATGGCATAACCTTGTAGCGTAGTACCCCATCGTAACAAAAGTAGTCTTCCATGTCTTCGGAGCCATTTTGATCCGATTGTAACCGGAGAAACCATCCATGAAGGAGAAAACCTTATGTCGCGGTGTTGTCAACCGTAACATCAATATGAGGAAGTGGAAATCATCTTTCGGACTTGCTTTGTTCAGATCTCGTAATCCACACATTCGCATTTTGCCATCCTTCTTAGGTACGGGTACTATGTTAGCGACCCATCGGGATAAGAGGTGACCTAGAAAACCGCATTGAACCGCTTCATAACTTCGCTTTGATTTTCTCTCGACATCTCCGGACGATACGACGAACCTTCTGCTTCACCGAGAAAACCTTCTTTAGTTGGCAATCGATGAACCACAATATCAATGTCTAAACCGTGCATGTCTTCATATGACCAAGCAAAACCTCAATGTAGTCTTGTAGCATCCGAACCAACCTTTCTTTAACAATGCTCAAGACCCGCCCTATCTTGATCTCTTTTCTCGTCTTCACAAGACTCCAAATTCACAACTTCAAATTGCTCTTCATGTGGTCAGATAACTCGCTTCTTGTCAGTAGTAACTGACAAGTTCTCCCGGCACTTCACAATCTTCCTCACTTTCATCTTCGCTTGGTAGATCGGATTATCAAGTCATATTTAGCACTAGCATATGTTATTAACTAGATTCGAGTGATTCTCAGTATCACGTGTGTGTAAGAACACATAGCCTTGAAGGGTGATAAAGTAAAAGAAAGAAAACATAATTGAATGCAAAAGTCCAACGAATTTATTGAATGAAAATACGCAAACAACAAATAAAACCCTCGCAAACGAGCCATGATGCCCCGCAAGGCACTAGGCTTTAGAGTTTATTGTTCAAAACATAGAAAATAATGAAAAGCAAACAAAACAAGAATAGTTACTCCCGACTAAAGGAGATTGGTATGACGCCTTCGGTCTTCCAATTGTCGAGTCCGTTGTCGGAGTTGGAAAGATCCACTTGCCGATGTCGAAGTCGTTGTCGCCGCCTCTATAGCATGGATTCCACTGCTGATACGGAAGGGAAGTTGGCCGACGCCGCTGCGATCATCTTCGACCTTGATGGTGAAGCCTAAACCAGCCTTGTCAAACTTGAAAGGAAGATCGTGAGCTAACCCAAATAGCACTACCACCCTCTTCAACCGCAGCTGAGCATCTTCGTGGAGGCCATCCGGGAGGAACTTGTGTAACTTCAGAGGAGGAGAGTCAACTGTATGACTGGGACTGCTTCAAAAGCTTGACAGGAGTCTCAAGAATTCACCTCCATCTCGAGATATCGGAATGATCGAGATGATCGACCATGTATTCTCTTCACCACACATCGTAACAACTTTCCCTTCACCGGTATTTCACCGTGGAGGTAATCACCCCATGTATCCAAGGGCGCCCAAGTAGGTAAGAGTAAGTCGGACGGATGTCCATCACAAAGAAAGTAGAGTCAAAAGTCCGGGAACCGACTTTGACAGTGCGTAATGAGCTCTCCAAGCATCGCTAGAACCATCAAAAGCACGCACAATAATGTCACCGGGTCTCGTAACCAACCCTTCGACGTCAAGGCGATCAAAAGCGCCTTCTAGGATGTTCAGAGCGTGTATCCACCAACACATGAGATAATGTAGTACCCTTGCATTCAACAGAGATGCAAGGCTTTGTTGTGTTTCTTTCCGTAGAGTCAAATCAAGATCGAGAAGCCTAGGCCGTTGTTGGCAAGCTAGCAATACAAACTTCGAACGGTCAAGAGTAGTGTCTCGGCACGTGAGCATTCTTCAAACTTCACCAAGGCGTTAGTATGAGCCTCGAGCACAAGAGCAAAGCAAGCATGGAGATCTTGACGAGTCCGCACAACTGCTCCACAACATTGTAGTCACTCTTCTTGATAATCTTCGCATTTCTCCATTTCTTGTTGGAGGTGTCTTCAAGAACTTCCTTTGGTACTTCCTCGAAAGGTGATGAGTCATGGTTCTTTCCCACCGGCCGGGATGTTGGTTGAGTAGCTGGAATGCGAACTGGAGTCGCACTGTCTTTTGGAGGAGAGATATCTGGAGAGAATACCCTTCCGGTTCTGGTCACCTTACTCGATCCGGTGATGTTGTCAATGTCAGGAATAGAAGCTTCAGCAGTAAGATCTTCAATGGTCAGAGGGTCTTGTTTGATGCCATGATAGTAAACATCAGATCCATAATCCCAAGGAATAGCTTTGTCGGAGGAATACGGAACTGGTCTTGGAGAAGTGATAATGAGAGGTGCCACTCTAGGCACAGGATCAGCAGAGGAAATCCTTATGGTGTTAACATCAGCATAGTCTTCTGGGAAGTCGTCACCCCATCCAGTTGCTTTAACATCTTCAATAGGAATCTTGTAACTTTCGAGAACGGAGTATTTCACCATGTAGTCATACTTTCCTCTTGGCTGCCCCAAGGTATCCCATACAGATGGTATAGTTTCATTCGCATCTTCGATCTTCAATTTAGACATATCTTCACACAACTTCTGCACAGGTGGTTTCAAGAATAGTATCTCACGGTTATCCATCATGCACTGAACACGTCTTCTCAACCAAGCACAACCATCAGGCGCGGAGGGGCACCAACGACAATCTTCTGGGCATCCCGATTGATACCGCTTAAAGAAGTTCTTCTTAATACCATCGAGGAATGGTCAAGTCATCTATGTTGAAAACATAAGTATCGCCACCAACAAGATGGAACTCTTGTCATGGTTAGGCATAGGAGCGTTGATCACATTCGAGTCTCAACAGAGGATCGAATTCAATGCTTAGCTTCAATCATGTCTTGAATCTTGTTCTTCGTGAGCCCAACAGCTTGTCGTCGCCCTGGCTATTGGAGGTAAGCACACTTAGCATTAGGATTGTATTTCGAGAGGAAGTGTTGACATTCGAGGAGGATCCCTCAAGGTGATCACCGCCAACATGTGTTGCAAGGCTCATGACAATGGCATGTTGATTCAGAACCGCCTCGCGCTGCTCTGCTACGCTGTCTCGCCGAGGTTGCGCCGATGTAGGATCGAGATCACAACGCCCCCACATTGAGCGCGGTCGTTCTTGGCTCAGCTTTTCTGACCATACACAGCATTAGCTTCTTTCTTACCACCAGAGGATCTCTTCGCAGCATTTGAAGATGACTCTACATGAATCTTTCCACTCTTGATACCAGCTTCAATACGCTCGCCTGTAAGTATTAGCTCGGTGAATCCGGCTGAAGAATTTCCAATCAGATGATTGAAGAATGGACCCGACAACGTTCCCATGAACATATCAACCAACTCCCTATTGGACAAGGGTGGTTGAACTCGGCCTGCTAAATCTCTCCATTTCTGAGCATACTCCTTGAACTTCTCATCACGACCCATAGACATGCTTTGTAGTTGCATGCGAGTGGGTGTCAATTCAAAGATTGTACATACACCGAGAAAGCATCGCCAAATCACCCAAGCACGGATACGGCCATTCTCTAGTCGATAATACCACCCAACCGAGTTCCGGACAAACTCTCTTGAAAATAATGCATCCACAACTTTCTCTCAAAGGGGTTGATCTTTCGGACATAGGACTTCAAATGCAGCGGACAAGAAATGCCATCATACTTGGCAAAAGTAGGAACTTTGAACTTAGGAGGAATCACAACACCGTGAACAAGACTCGATCATCAAAATTCAGCCCGACATTTTCGCATTCTCCACAAGATTCAAACGGTCTTCAAGTTGCTTGTACTTGTCATCTTCATCGTAGTATCGCTATGATCGTATTGATCGCCTTTCCTTTTTCAGTGCTCACGATTGCCTTCGCCATCACCCTTGTTACTCCCTTCATTCTTGACATCGCTGTCGAGTACTCAATCCGACTGACCACTCTAGGACCACCTTTGTAGCGTCTGCCCATGTTGAGTAGACCCACAACCTTCTTCTTCTTGTTGATGAGCTTCTTCAGATCTTCTTGGCCTTGGACCAAGCTAGTGAACATCTGTTGAAACTGAGCATTCTGAACCTGGAGATCTTTGACAGTCTGTTCGAGAGCCATTGCTGCTAAAATAAATAGCAAGAGGATAAGAAAACCAATCTCCAATGTACCTGTGATGCAATGTTATGCTATGCAATGTTTATGCGAATGCAATGCAATGTTTTCAAGGACTCTAAGGATTTAAATTTGTTAAACAAGCAATGAACAAACATTTATTAGTTCTCTTTTTATTCCTTTCTTTTTAAGTACAAAAGATAGTTCAAAATAATAAAAGAAAAACATAATAATCCAAAAGCTTCAAGTCTCCCATGGGCGCTTCCTCTTGGTGCCGAGGTAGGCGTTGATGTTGCGCTCCTCGTGAAGTAGCTTGGTCAACTCTAGCACTTTCTTCTCGCTTGCATAGCACTGAGCTTCAAAGGTATCCCTCTTCTTTTTAGTGAATCCGTGATCTCTTCAAGTCTTCAAAATCGTAGGCATGTCGATGGAGAATAGTATAGGGTACGTCACCTATAGCAACAGGTTCCATAATTACGGGTAAAACAGACGTGAATGGCATCATGAGGTTTTGAGCTCGAGCTCGCACCCATTTGAGGTAAGGATCCCAAGGAGTGGGATTTTGGTGTCCCAAAGTCTTGGTATCAGTCTTCTTTACCATGCCCCAAGCATGTATGAACCTTCGTCGGTAATTCTGGAGATCATGGTTGTAGTCGAACACAATGTCTTGGAGAAGCATATCATGAGGACCATCTCTTCGAGCAAAACCAAACTGACGTAGAGCTAAAGAGGGGTTGTAAGTAATACCTCCCCTAATACCAAGAAGCGGTACATTAGGGAATTCTCCACAACGCTCAATGAAGATGAAGTCCTTTTGAGAGAAAAGACTCCAACGGATATCTGAATGAGAAAGTGACATTAGCCTTTGAGACCATTTCAACCTTTGTTCGTTCTTCAAAACTGATGGAGGGAGGTGCGAAATAAACCACCTAGAAAGTAACGGTACACAACACATGAGAGTGCCTTGTCTCTTAGTAGTACGAGTGTGGAGAGAATGTAGGATGTCTCCAAGTAAAGTAGGCACTGGATTGCGGGTAAGGAACAACTTGATGGCGTCGATATCTATGAATTGATCCGAGTTAGGGAATAGAACCAAACCATAAATTAGCAAGGCCACAATGTTTTCAAATGCATGGAAACTCATGACTTTGAGGAATTCTCGAGCTTTCTTAATTAGGAACTTGGAAAGTAAACCCTTAACTCCGCTTCTAGTTTCCCAATTGGCTTCAATATCTGAGCGCTTAAGATGTAAGGCTGAGGCGATGTCTTCGTACTTAGGAACTTTTTCCAAACCGGTGAATGGCATTTGGTCAAGAATCGGTATCCCAAGTAACTTAGAGAACTCTTCCAAGGTAGGAACCAACTGATAATCTGGAAATGTAAAGCAATGGTGTTTTGATCAAAGAACTGAATAGACATGCATCATATCTTCTTCAAACCGAGATAACCAAATCAAGTAGATAACCATGTCTTTTGATGAACCGAGCATGGTCGGAATCTCTCAAACCAATTTGAATGAGAAGGTATACCCACAAAGTTGATTCGGATAGTTTTTCTAGAAGCCATAACACCTACAAAACAGAGCAAAGATAAATCCCTAGGTCCTTGAAATAGTTAGAAATGATATGCAATGCGGATGATGTCATGATGTCATGTATAGCACACACAAACAAATCACACAATGAGCCTATGGTTTAAGGCTTGCATGAGGTCTAGGTGATTACCCCACCAAAAGTTTTGAGTTGGTTCATCCTGTCCTATAATAGTAACCGGGTTCTAGGAATCTCACATCATTGATCTTTCTCGTAGGCGCTTATTTCAATACGACTACCAAGTGGTCGATCGAAAATGTCCCAAAAGTCCGATCTCAATGAGCGTAGCATCGAGTATCAACCAACCTCGGTCACACCAAAGCCGCCATCTCACTACCTTCTAATGGCCAAGATGGGTCAATTAAGGTTCTAAAAGTTTAGTTAGCGCCGATGACACCACGCAGAAGCCAAATACTATCCTCAACTTGGGAATGAGGAGTATCGGACAACCAAAGTGTCACGCTAACGTAGCCATCATGTTGACCGTGTAGTTATACGCCTAGCGGTCGCAATGATCTAATGCCACTTACCTAAAAGGAAACCCTGATCCGTGTAGGATCCCCAACAATATAATACCCAAGCAACCCTTAAAAGTAAAGCAAGCAAGTCAGTAAAGCAATAAATGTGATCTAGAAATCCTTAAGGCAATTCTCTTAAGGGTGTCTCTCAGAGTCGCCAGCTCAGAATACTTGAACTGACTTTTAGGATTTTGTATCCAAATGTGCGGATAGCAAGAGTCGCCACCGACTTTTATTTTTATCCAATTAAGGGAAGGTAAAAGTACGTAAAAGACCTTCGTTAGATTCGAGTACGGAGAATGGTTATGAAAAGGGAAGGTATTAGCACCCGTTTTCATCCGTAGTTATCTACGGGCTCTTAGTTGCTTTATAGATCACTTTGAAAATTTTGTGCTTTCTGTGTGTTTGAAAAGATATTTTGAAAAGGCATTTCACTTTGACTTTGTAATGATTCATGTATGAATGTGTACAAAGTGTTCGGAAATGTTTCGTTTTGAAAAGAGTTTGAACTTTGAAAAAGTGTGAGGTGTGAAAAGTATTTGATAGAGCAAGCAACTAGGAGACTTATTACCCACTCAGAATGGTCGTTTTCGTATTTCTACATTCCTTTAGAATAGCGCTAGCTGTAACACCCCATCTAAATACCCCGATTATATTAATTAAATTAATACCTAAATCATCTTTAATCAGAGTTAACATGATATAATTAGGGATGTCACAATTAATAAATAAAATAAACCTTCATTCAAACAGTAGCCATGCTACACTGAGGATCAATATCTTCAAAATAATTCAATATAGATAAGACCATGTCTTACACAGCGGAAAACATCATAACCAAAAACGGAATAATTCCATCATTATTATTCCCAACAAAGTTTTAAGTAAATAATAACCCGATATCTAATTCCTCGTCTAACATTCCCCAGTGTTACAATCTAATCAGAGCATGACACTGACTCGCGTACTAAACGATAAGCTCTAGAGCCGTCCTCACCGACTCCTCAGCTGCTATCTTTAATCTGAAATGGTAAGTAAGGGTGAGACTTCTCATAATTAAAGCATATTATAAGCTTCTCAATTAACAATATATTTCAAGCATATTAATCCACCCATTTCAACATAATTTCATATTCAATACACATTCACAACCCTATAATCATCATGCATAACCATCATCAATCAGAGAATAGTAACACTGGAAGACATCCTAACATGTTACCATTCCACACAATCAAAATGCAGACTCAATGCATGCGGTACCGACTTCGGACTAAGTCACCCAACACCGATCCATCATCAACCGGACAAGAACCATCGATTCGCCTGCACACCATCGAGTCAAGAATCCAGCCTAACCACCCATCCTCACTGGCATCGGTTATCGGAATCCAAGTCAAATTCGCACAATGGGAATTAACTTCACCAAACAATGCATATGCACGCACATCACTAGCATGCAACATCAATCCTATGTTATACATTCATTTAACATAACTGAACCTCAACAATCAACATGATATATCAACTAATCATGCATACATCAACATCAGCATAAACATGCAAACCAATCAACATGATATATCAACCAATCATGCATACATCAACACAGGGTTATGACCACATCGACATCATAAAACCTCATCAACCACAACATGATATAATCACCTATCATGAAACAATTCATCACAAAGCATAATATGCCAAACACTTACCCTTCAATCGGTAAGACTATCACCAATATATATCACAACAACGACAACTAAGATCAACAGCCATCAGGCATATACAACACCAACAAACACATGATATAAATACAATCATGAATACACCACTCATCATAAACCGAATCAAAACCCAAAAACATGATATTCCAACCATCATGCATATAAATAACAACAGCATAACACGCTTTACATTCACTCAGTATTAATATATCCATCACCACGTAAATTTATCGATACAACTCAATATGCTACAAAAGTCACCTATTTCGAATTTGGCCCATTTTCAAAATAATTTCAAGTTTTGGAAAATATTTTCATTTCATAAAATAGAGCATTAAATTTAGGAAATAACGTCCAAAACGGCGCTCAAAACGGACTTACGGTTTGAAAGTTATGAATTTTTGAAGTTTTGAAAAATTGGAAAAATGCACCGAACCTTGCCTACCCGTAACGGAACCGGTTCCCGAAGTTAAAATGCCCGTCCTCGATTTTGAATGGGGAACCGGTTCCATATACGTGAACCGGTTCCGAGTTTATTTTTCGTGTTTTTGCCTATTCGAGAACCCTTCCCACCTGCAGAACCGGTTCCTACGTACTAAAAAGTGATTTTCTGCATTTTTGACAGCATTCATCCATTCCCATTCAAACTCAAACATACCCATACGAACTCCAACCATGGGAACACTAAAACACATCATTTTTCATCATCTATTTCATCAATCAACATATTTCCATCATCTATTTCCATCTACTGACACTCTAATCATATTCTATACATATTCTGACACAATCAGACTCAATCTGACACCAACTGACACTCTTAGGGACACATTCATGGAACCCTAGAATTTCACAAACACAATTTCCTAACATGCTATGATCTATAGAATCAACATCAAAACTTATAATAAGCATTAATCAGTCGAAATCACCCCTTACCTTGTGGGTTCTTCGATTTCTGACGCTCCTAGGTCTTTTTCCCTCCTTTCCTTCTCTTCTCACTTCACGTATTCTTGTTTCTCCAAAAATGATTCTATTTTTCCTTCTTTTCCTTATTTTATTCCTTTTATTCCTCTTATTCCTTTTAATCATAAATTAAATAAATCAATAAATGTGAGTAGAGTCTTTTACTCCTCACACCCCACTTACTCCACATACATTCAATAAATCCATAATTAATCTCAATAATTCAATATATTAAATAAACTATGCTCTCAATTAATTTAATAATTAAAATCATAATTATTTAATTACCGAATTATTTTCGGGGTGTCACACTAGCCGTACCATTAGTTAGTAGGTAGCTCTATTCGTTGGATGTAAGAGGGACAATCGAAGGGACATCGGATGGTCATTGAAGGCAACTTGTTAGGAGATATCCTAGCACATTCGAAGGGACTATCATCATTTTTCGTAGGCGACAATCGAGGGTCAAGATCATGTTTTTCGTAAGCGACATCGTGGGTCTTATGATCTTTATATCGAAGGGACTATGATGATTTGATTTGAAAGGCAACGGTGCTAGAATACCTCTACGTTCGAGGGACATGACCATTTGAATTCGTAAGGCAACGAGAGAGAATTACCCTAAGGGGTGCGTGTGTGAAAGAGTGTGTTGATTTCAGAATATGTTATCTTGAAGATTAGTGGGCTAAGTTCAATTATTATCTTGCCATACACGCCTAATTACTAGCAATTGATAAAGGTGCGGAAAGTAAAATGCGGAATGTAAAGATGCGGAAATGTAAACCTACGCTATTACATGGCTTTGGGGCAGATACATAATCAGAAAATGCGGAAAGTAAAAGTCCTAAAATTAAACTATTACAACCCATATGCAGTTACATTATTGGAAAATAAAAGAAAAAAAACGGAAGAAACGTCTGTATCGGATCAACCTGTGAAAAGATGAGAAAATCGGAAAATATGATGAAATCGAATAAGAGGAAAATGTTAGCAAAAATGCAAATTTTAATATGAGAAAATTAATGCATGCTGGAAATAAGATAAATATGCTAAGATAATTTTTTGGGATTTTTTAGATGCATTTTAGTTATTAAAAACTAATTTAATATGATTTAAATGCTAAAATCAAAATAAAAATAAATATGCATGCAAAAAGGTATTTTTTAATTTTATAAATTAAATAAAGATTTTATAAAACTACTGTAAAAAGAAAAATATTTTTTGAGGGTTTTTTAATGCTTAAATAAAAATATAGAAAAGAATTAAAATATGATGAAAATATTAAAATATAGAAAATATGAAAGAAATTGAGTTTGGAAAAAGAGAAAACCAAAGTTGGTCCTGGCATGATTCGAACCCACGCCCTGGACTTCAAACTTCCAAATCCAATGCGCTGACCAACTGAGCTAGAGTGCATCACCGTTGGTAAACCGGAACGGATGGATTTTGGACAGACGTCACTCCCTGATGCTCCAGATCACGCGCCAAGCTTCGTCTTCCTCGTTTCAAATTTTTGAAACTTCAGCGTCGGCTTTTGCTCGACGCTACAGCCCTGGCTAAAACACAAAATGCAATACACATAATATAAATTAATTTTGAAACCATGGTTCGATTCCGTGACGTTGTCCCAATTCATTGGTACCAGTCTCGTGGTCCAATTTTTCCGTTTAAGGAAAACCCTAAATCGTGGTCAAGAACCCTAATTATGGCATATCGAGTTCCAGGCCATAGAAACACAATTAACCTGCCCAGATCGCTTGCAAACTCATCACTAATCACAAAAACAACAATAAAACATGTTAATAATGCATGAATAATGAAACACGATTTTGAAATTTTTGAGAACAAACCGATTCGTGATTTCTCAATTCTGGGTGGTTTTGGACAAAGTAAAGGTCTGGATCGATTCAGTGGATGGCAAGGAATGTATTTGGATACTCAAAACCACTTGAAACAGGCTGAATCAATGACCGCCATTGTCAAGGTCACCGATTTTTGAGTTTGAAACTAGGGTTCTTGAGCAATTTTTCCGTTCTCTTGATTGATATGCATTGTATATATATACCGAAGGATTTGAGATTAAATTTGGAAAGATTTGATCAATATTCAATGATAATCAAATTTGATTTTTTCATGAAAATCAAATTTTCAAATTTGATCAATTTCAATCCAATCTTGCCTTTTTTGCTTCAATTCTGATTTGGCTAGCATTTGTGAGTTAATTGGACATCAAGGAAAGAATAAAAATCAATCTTTCAATTAATTTTGAATTTATACTTTATTTTTGAATTTAATTTGTATTTAAATGAATAAATTCCAAATTAAATAGAAAAATAAATCAAAAATTCGTGGCATTGGGCTTGGATATTCCTAATTGCATGAGGAACAAGTTAGATGAAGAAAAATAGGCCCATTTGCAAAAGATTTGATTTTTAGAAGTATCTCTCTTTGTGCATTCTTCCAAAATTGCCCAACTTGTGAATGGTGCAACTTGCTCAATTTTCCACATTTTTGAGAGTTCTTGGACTTTTTGGAAAGCTCTAAGAGTCCTCTAAACAATGTCTTTGGTTTCACTTCAATTGAGTTACCATGCTCAATATATGTTCAAAACAAAAGTTGACTTTTGTTGACTTTGAAAAGGACTCAGAATGTTTTGAGCTATACCTCTCAAATGAAGCATTTTTGGACATTCTTGTGAGACATGAAATTGTAGAGAATTGAATTTCCTTCAAAACAAGAGGTGGTGGAAAATTTCGAGAAAGTATGAGAAAGTTATGATCACCAAAGTTCGCTTGACTTTTCACCTAGAAACCCTAATTTAGAAAGTTTGACTTTTGTGCAAATCTTGAGTTTTCTTGATGAATCATGATCAACCCTTGATCAAATGATGAATATAACTTCAAAATGAGGATGTTGACCAAAATCAAGTTTTGATCAGATGTCGACCACGCTGACTTTTGACCAATACAACCGATTTTCAACCATCCGAGCAATTGTCTGAGGAACTTGACTTGTGAAGCTTGAAACTTGACATGGAGAATCTTTGAAGCATATGAGGAAGCATGAAACCATGGAGGTGTTAGAAGTCCATCTGGATCTGAGAAGTGCCAAACCCTAGCTTGGGTTGATTGTATAGGAGAGTGTTCATCTGATCAACTCTTGAGGAATCCTTGAGCATGGATGTATGGAATGTCTTGAGAAACATGAGGGCAAATTTTGGGGTATGACACAAGGCTGCTGGATCTTGTATGGGTGCTTCCATGGGTCAATAGGGTAGTCCACCATTCTGGATCGCTGGATCTGGCCTTCAACAGATCTGATGGCTTTGATGCAGGAGGGTGCAAAATAGATACAATACACATACATACACCAGATTTCGAAATGGGACCAAACAGGTGGTGACAAGTGTCACCACCTAAACTAACCCACATGGCCAAACATCCTTACAACTAATCCTATCCTAAAACTCATTTATATTATAATAAAAAAAGTACTAACTCTAATTAAAATAGAAAAAAGAACTAATACTAACACAAACAGAAATCAGTTTATATATATTTTTTTAAAAAACTAAATCAGTTTTAAAAACAGAATTAATTTATAAACAAAATCAGTTTTTTTAACTTAAATTATATTTTATAGAATAAATATTATATATAAAAAAAAACTAAAACTAGAAAAACATTCATTTACTAAAGATTAAATATATTAAACCAAATACTTAATGTTTAAAACAAACCAAGAAACCTAACCCACTCATCTCTCACGTTCAGAAATTCTTCACCCTCTCATTAACACGACCTCACTCTCATCTCATGCAAACCCGCTGCCGCTACACTCATCTCTCTCTCGGCCTTCTGCTCGGCCTTCTGCTATCTCTCTCTCGGAACTCGCCGCGATTCCGATCGTCTCTCCGATCCTCACCGTTCTCGATCGCTCCGATCCTCATCGTGTTCGCTCGCGGTTCCGTGCTTCTCTCACGATCTCACAGAAATCGCCTCTCATCTCTCTCTCACTCGATTACACTATTATTGTTATCTGATTTCTGAAACAAACGTTTTAATGGTTGTGTTTTACAGATTTGGTAACGGAAAAGAGGAACTGAGAAACCCTAACCCTAAGGGGTGACAGCGATGGTGATGATGGTAACGATGCGAAAAACGTAAAATAGAGGTGAGGAAGGGAGAAGGATGGCGACACAGTGTTCGCAACCTCCTCCTTCCAATGCTGAACCGGTATTACCTTTCCACTCTTCTTTCTGGCTATTTTCGGTTTCTTTTTCTGAAGGGGGATGATGGGAAATGATGATTTCGGGTATTGGTTTTGACTGTTCTGCGTTTCTGGGTTTATGTTCGTGTTTGCTATGCTGTTCTGGGTTTCTGGATTTTTGCTTTCTTGTTTGCTATGCTCTTCTGTTTTTCGAATGATGTTTGGGATTAGGGTTTCCAGTGAACAGTGGCTGCCTCGGTTCTAGTGCTTTGAATGTTTTTATAATGTCCTGTAATTAGGGTTTTCTCTGATGTCAGACTTTGGGATAAGGGCTGTTGGACAAAAATTGAAAACATTGGGCTTTGGTATTATGTTCTTTTGATCTGTTGGTCAGTAAACGAATATGCCAGCCTTGTTCCTTCTGTACTAGACTTTAGCAACTGATTTGATGGGCTGAAACCGATTTGAAACTGTTGGGCTTCTTGCTATTGTATTTTCTGATTTCTGAGCAGGTGGTATTGTACTTGCAGCAGCTTTAGTGGTGATGATGTTTCTGAACCACACCCCCCTTTTGTGAACCAACTATGTGTTGTGATTTGCAAAAGGGTAGGGTATTTTGGAACATGAATGAGAAACAACCCTTAGGATAAACTGATCCCAATCATTACTCCCTAATGATGAGATAAAAATATTGCTTTGAATCTTTGTTTGAGCTGCCTGTTTAACTTGCTAACCGATTTCTTTTGTTTGTTTCATGTATGCGAACGATGGTGCAAACTTGGGGGAATGGTGAAGGAAAGCTTTGGTCAAGAAAGCATGGTTTGAAGATAGAGCAAGAAAGCGTGGAAACCAAAGAATCAACAAAACTCCCAATAGAAAATAGGATTTAGGCATGACATTAGTAACATTTGCTTGTATGTTTGAATTTTATAAGTAGGATTAGGATAGAAGTTAGGAACTTTGTAACATAGCAAATATTTGAGTTATAATTTGTAAATATGACAAATCTTGTGACATTTGTACAAACTGAGATTAAATGAATGTCGAATTCGGAAATTTGATTCTACTTTATAAACGGATATTCTTTGAATGTCATTTTGAATCCGAATAAGACTTTGGAAATTGAATGATAAGGAAAGGAATTTGAATGTTGAATGAATTGGTTTGGCTTTTGGATTGAAACTTGTATTTTAGGATTTGACAAATTGTAACATGTAACTTGATTTGTATCCTTGTACGATAAAAAACCTTAGAGCAACTTTGGAATTCTTGGAATTTTATGAACACAAGCTTTGAGAAATATGCACCTAATTGAATTCTTGATTGTGTATAAAAGTTGGAAATTCATTATGCATCAAATATCCCAAAAATTTGTCATGAACCAAAATTAAATTGGTTAAAACAAACCATGTTGAAATATTGATTAACAACTGTATCCAATTCCACTTCAATCTATAATTCCAATCCGTAGTCTTGAATCAAACGAGTGGTAACATGGTTGTTGCGTTTTTTAGAACTTGAATCCCCTAGTATATGAAACTTGAGAATTAAATTCTAAATGCGAAGATGGTTTGATGACTCAGAATTAAACAATACTTGAATTCTTTTGAATTTCCCGGCCATAAAGCTTTCATGTTGATCCGCTCATGTAAAAATCCCGAGCCTTTTGCCACTTGAAACAAAAATCGAAACTCTAAGTTTCCAATAAAGTTTTTGATTCAAAACCTTAGTCAACTTGGCGATTCCATGATTTCTTTAAGAAACGAGTGATAGATTCCACCTGAAATTAATGGGATTATCACCGCATTTGCAAATCGAAACATATTCGGTAGTAGAAAGAGATTTGAAACCAAACGAATTTCATAAAGAAACTTCTAATTTTTATTGAATGCCTTGAATCTCGTGGGCGATGAACGCGACTGGAAAAGATCTAAACATGCGGCAACTTGACATTCGTAAATCTTGTAAACAAGTCCTCTGGATGAATATTTTCACATACATCAACTATTGCCAAGAACGAACAAAGTTGACGAGCAAACCAAATGCACTAGAACTTGAATTGTTGATCAATAATCGGATAACCATAATCCACCCTCTTACATCTTGAACAATGAACTCGAAACAACAGCAAATCCGAAACTCGTGATGAATTGATCTCTTGAGTCAGGAGGTAATGATATTCAATATAACAAAAATTCTGTAGTTCCATCAAGAAAAGACCATTCATTTCAACAATCGAACATCAAGCCCCGAAAACCGATAGATATGAAAGGATAAGATTCAATATTAAACCTTGTCGTTTTCAAATATCCTAGATTGGTTGAAAGCACCACGCCTTTTCTGTTCAACGGAAAATCTTTGGGAATCAACTCCAACCCGTAACCATAGAACCAGTGGTATGAATGCATGTGAGTGTCATGATAAATGCGAAGCCTAAACCAGATAAAACCGAGATAGGAGGGCAAATTTTGGGGTGCAACAGTTGCCCCTATTTAATCTTCTTAAACCTGAAAGTGAGATTGGCGATAGCCTTTCGAGCTTTCAAGGTAGAAGAAGATTAAATACTACAAGAACCCAAAAATTTGCGCTCCGAAGAACAAATATTTATGCTTTTTGATATTATTATTTTTTTGACCCCTTTTTTTTTGCAAAGGGTTTTGGTATATCGAGAAACGAATGCGCTTAAATAAGCGACTTCGCAGACTAGAAATGAAAACTGATAGATCTTTGGAACGAGCATACTTCAATAAGTTGCTTCAGACATCGTAAACGAAACCGCATGCACCTTGGAACGAGCATACTTCAATAAGTTGCTCGCAAATCGTAAAGGTAAGAACTCATAGATCTTTGGAACGAGCATACTTCAATAAGTTGCATCGCAGATCAAAATGAGAACAGAAGATCTTTGAACGAGCATACTTCAATAAGTTGCTTCGCAGATCGAAACGAAACCGACGGATCTTTGAACGAGCATACTTCAATAAGTTGCTCAGATCGAAGGTAAGAACTCATAGATCTTGGAACGAGCATACTTCAATAAGTTGCTTCACAGATAAAAATGAGAACAAAGATCTTTGGAACGAGCATACTTTAATAAGTTGCTTCAGATCAAAACGATGATGATCTTTGGAACGAGCATACTTCAATAAGTTGCTTCAGATCGAAAGGTAAGAACTCATAGATCTTGGAACCAGCATACTTTAATAAGTTGCGCAGATCAAATGAGAATGATGATCTTTGGAACCAGCATACTTTAATAAGTTGCTTCACAGATCGTAAACAAAACCGCAGATCTTTGGAACGAGCATACTTCAATAAGTTGATCGGAAAGGTAAGAACTCATAGATCTTTGGAACGAGCATACTCAATAAGTTGCTTCAGATCAAAAATGAGAATGATAGAGTATATGTCGTAAAGATATTAGACACACAAGAGGAGACCGACCGAGCGCACTCAATCGGGAGAAGATATATGGAATGGTAAAATCACGATCAAGACTAATTCACGGGGAAAAGAGGCCAACCAAATAGACTCTAGCAAGGATTGCCAGGCTATGTTGGACTTTAAAAGTTTGCGAATATGCAAGAAATACAATATCCCTCAGGCCGAAGGCGGGGTGTAATTCTTCAAGAGTGGCAACTATATGAATTACCACACACCAAGTATGGATACTCAAATAACCGAGAAGCAAGAAAGGTTAGACACCGACTCTTACTCGCACTCTAACGACAGAGGCAAACACGGGTAAGAATACCAAAAATAAGAATTTGCAAAAAGCAAGACGCTTGGTAAATGAATTGAATTGAACGGTGTAGGAGACCGACACAGGGGTCAAAAATGAAGATAGCAACAACAAGAAGATATGTCTTGAGGAAACTTGACACGGAATACCACTTGGGATCTTTTTTGGATAGAGTTTTCTTCGGAGACGCAAAAAGGTACTCGAGAAACACTTTAATCTGGCTTATGCTTAGATGCATGTTTGAGATTATTTTTTTTAGCGTAATGCTCCATATAAATGGAAATGCTACGCATTTTTGAGGATGCTATGCAATGTAATGATGCATGTTTCAATATTTCGCCTGGGACTATAGGCAATTGTGAGCTGCTGAGGAGACATCAACCATCCATGAATTGAATATAAATCATCTGGTCTTCGTCAAAGAGATGATAGTTTGGACCATGACAGGGGATTGTAGAATAGAAGTATCCTTTCAATGATCAACATCACCGGGGAAGTAACTCTTGGAAATTGACATTCATCTGGGATGATGACCTTGTTGCATGGAATTCCTGACTTTAGTAACCCAGGATTTCGAGCTCTCGCATAAGAGGAGTCGACAATATCTTCTGGCGCAAGTGATCCTTTGAAAATGATCTTGCTGGTGTAAGCCGCTCTTTGCGATCTTCCGCGACGACGAAAGAGTGATAACATTTGAGGGAACACATATGCCATAGATAACTCTTATTGGAGGGAAAGGAGCTTTGTCAGTTGACCGATGCCCATGCGCATGATGCCCTTTCATTCTAGAATCTTCGCATAACTAAAACTGTAAAACAGGAGACATGATAATAATTCTGCTATAGTGATCAACTGATTCATTCGTTAACGTGGTGTACCCGAAATTCCGAGTAACTTCAGAAATTATGCCACGTGCCGTTGGGGCACTGATGTTTTTATATGCAAAGTTTATTAAAAATATCGGACGTTGTTTTTGCAAACAAAACAGTTAAAAAACATGAAAATAAGACAGAGATAAAATAATGGAAAAACACAGTTTGGATGAAAGTAATTTTATTGATTGATTAGCCCGTAAATGAGCATTTACATCAAGAAGCAAATCCTGAAGAGAGGCAATTGCTTATACATCAAAGTTAAAAGAAAAGGTGACAATAAAATCATGGATTTTGTCGAACTCTGAATCCGCCGTGCCCTTTACAACTTCAACATCCTTTAACATCGAGCTATCCGAAATGCTCCGATTAGACTAACCCTCAATCCC
This sequence comes from Vicia sativa, assembly GCA_021764765.1. NCBI lineage: Eukaryota > Viridiplantae > Streptophyta > Magnoliopsida > Fabales > Fabaceae > Vicia > Vicia sativa. Next base: position 4,119,509 of record CM038792.1, read on the forward strand.
TCTGGATTATCAAGTTATTGTAGATAGCTGACCAAAACAGGTGTCGTGCAGATCGTAGACGTTCGCTTTGAATCCCTAATTTTTTCCTGGACCGCCCTTTCGGGTTTTCGATCCACCGGGATACCCTTTTTTCCCAAAGCCGTCCTTTCAGGTTTTCGACTTGCCGGGTGTACAATCTTTTATATTTATCTCTAACTTTTGCCCGAATCTTTTGATTCGTCGGGATGCCCTTATTTTACCTAGGCTAGTTCAACCTAACGGGTCTCTTTTTATGCGAAGTATTTTTTGACTACATCTGCATTGATTGGGTGAGGGAAATCCTCTTCGTCCATAGTTGCGAGCAACATAGCTCCTCCTGAGAAAACTTTCTTCATGACATACGGTCCTTTATAATTTGGAGCCCACTTGCCCCGAGCGTCCGTATTGTTGGGAGGCAAAATTCTCTTCAGCACAAGGTCACCACCAGCTTGGAAATTCCGAGGACACACTCTCTTGTCGAAAGCCCTTTTCATACGCTTTTGGTATAAATGTCCATGACAAACAGCTGTCAATCTCTTCTCGTCAATGAGATTCAATTGATCAAGTCTATTCTGAACCCATTCAGCTTCATCGAGTTGCACATCTGTTAAAATCCTTAAGGAAGGAATTTCAACTTCCACGGGGTAGGACTGCTTCCATACCATATACCAAGGAGAAAGGAGTTGCCCCTGTTGACGTGCATATTGAAGTGCGATAGCCGTGCAAGGCATATGGCAGCATCTCGTGCCAATCCTTGTAAGTGACAACCATCTTCTGTACAATCCTCTTGATATTCTTGTTTGCCGCCTCCACAGCACCATTCATTTTTGGACGATATGGAGAAGAGTTATGATGTTTTATCTTGAAACTGTCACACAGCTCTTTCATCATTTTATTGTTGAGATTCGAGCCGTTATCAGTAATGATCTTCTCGGGAACCCCATAGCGACAAATGATATTATGCTTGATGAAACGTGTGACCACTTGTCTAGTGACACGAGCATAAGATGCTGCCTCAACCCATTTGGTAAAGTAGTCAATGGCAACAAGGATGAATCAATGTCCATTAGAAGCGGTGGGCTTAATTTCTCCAATCATATCAATGCCCCACATTGCAAAAGGCCATGGAGAAGTCAAAACATTCAATGAAGAAGGTGGCACGTGCATCTTATCAGCGTAAATTTGACATTTGTAGCAGGTTTTAGCATGGTTGTAGCAGTCATTCTCCATGGTGGACCAATAATAGCCTGCTCTCAAGATCTTCTTGGCCATGGTGTGCCCACTAGAATGCGTCCCGAAGGAACCTTCATGAATTTCTTCTATAATCTTATTTGCTTCGTGTCTATCCACGCATCTGAGCAAAACAGAGTCATAGTTCCTTTTGTACAACACACCCTCATTGAGGAAAAACTTAACCGAGTACTTGCGCAGGGCCTTCTTATCAACGATGGAAGCATCATCAGGGTATTCTTTCGTCTCGAGATACCTTTTGATGTCGTAGAACCAAGGCTTTTCATCCGTCTCACCTTCTACTTTATAGCAGAACGCAGGCTCATCCAACCTCATTATAGTGATAGACGGGGCTTCATTTGCCCATCTGACCTTAAACATGGATGACAGAGTAGCCAAAGCGTCTGCCAAATTGTTCTCCTCCCTTGGGATGTGATCAAAAGTGATCTCGTCGAAATAAGGGATCAACTTCAAGACATGCTCTCGGTATGGAATCAAATTCGGGTGGCGGGTCTCCCAATCTCCGTTGATTTGACTAATTACCAGGGCAGAATCTCCGTATACCGCTAAGATCTTGATTCTCAGATCAATGGCTGCTTCGATTCCAAAAATACAAGCTTCGTACTCGGCCACATTATTGGTGCAATCAAAACAGATTCTGGCCGTGAATGGAATATGAAAACCGGTCGGAGAAGTGATAACGGCACCAACACCATTTCCTAATGCGTTTGAAGCTCCATCGAACGCCATCGTCCTCCGTGAACCTGGCTCAGGTCCTTCTTCAGGGCCAGGAATGTTACAATCTCTGATATACATAATGTCCTCATCAGGGAACTCAAATTTCATCGGCTGATAGTCATCTTCTAATGGTTGTTGAGCGAGATAGTCTGCCACCACACTACCTTTGATAGCCTTCTGAGTAGTGTATTGGATATCATATTCTGTCAAGATCATTTGCCAACGGGCTACCCTTCCTGTGAGAGCCGGCTTCTCGAAGATATACTTTATCGGGTCCATTTTGGAGATCAAGAAAGTAGTGTGAGTCAACATGTACTGTCTGAGTCGTTTTGCTGCCCATGCGAGTGCACAACAAGTCTTTTCCAATAATGAATACCTCGATTCACACTCTGTGAACTTCTTGCTCAAATAGTATAAGGCGTGCTCTTTCCTGCCCGTCTCATCATGTTGACCGAGCATACAACCCATGGAATTCTCCAACACAGTCAAGTACATAATCAACGATCTACCTTCCACCGGGGGTGAGAGAATTGGAGGTTCTTGTAGGTACCTCTTTATACTGTCGAACGCCGTCTGACAATCATCGTTCCACCTGGTTGTTGGATTCTTTCAACACTTAAAATGGGTTCACGTGTAGTCGAAGATGAGAAATAAACCTAGCAATGTAATTCAGTCTTCCCAAGAAACCTCGCACTTCTTTTTCTGTCCTTGGCTCTGGCATCTCTTGTATCGCTTTTATCTTTGCAGGGTCAACCTCAATCCCTTTCTCTCTCACAATAAAGCCTAAAAGTTTCCCTGATCTCACCCCAAAGGTGCACTTACTCGGGTTTAACCTCAGCTTGAACTTTCTCAATCTTTCGAATAATTTCAACAAGTGAACCAGGTGTTCTTCTTCTGTCTGGGACTTGGCGATCATATCATCAACGTAGACTTCAATCTCTTTATGCATCATATCATGAAAGAGAGTAACCATAGCACGCTGATATGTTGCCCCTGCGTTCTTCAAACCGAAAGGCATCACCTTGTAGCAGAAAGTTCCCCACGGTGTAATGAAAGTAGTTTTCTCCATATCATTGGCGCCATCTTAACGGTTGTAGCGAGAAACCATCCATGAAGGAGAATACTTTAGCTTGGGCAGTATTATCGACCAAAATGTCGATGTGCGGGAGAGGGAAGTCATCCTTAGGGCTAGCTCTATTCAGATCCCTATAATCAACACACATCCTTACCTTGCCGTCTTTCTTCGGCATCGGTACAATGTTTGCAACCCATGGGGGATAAGAAACAACTTTTAGGAAACCTGCTTCCATCTGCTTCTGAACCTCTTCTTTGATTTTCCTTGACATTTCTGGATGTGTTCTGCGAAGCTTCCGCTTACCGTGGGCAGCCTTCTTTGAGGGGCAATTTGTGCATAACGATGTCAGTATCTAACCCGGGCATATCTTCATAAGACCAAGCAAATATGTCCACGTACTCATGTAACATTTCGACAAGCTTTTGCTTAACTCCATCTTCTAAAGCTGCCTCGATCTTGACCTCCTTTCGAGCATCCTCGGTTCCTAGATTGATCACTTCTAGAGCCTCCTGGGTGCGGCTGGATGACCTTTTCTTCTTGCCTCAACATCCTGGCTAATTCTTCAGGTAATTCACAGTCCTCTTCGGCTTCTTCTTCATCTTGATAAATCGGTCCGTCGAAATCATAATGAGCCACAGCGGAATCATCGTCGACAAAATCCGGGATCAACGAAGGATCGCATCTGCGTGGTTGGTAATTTTATTTTTATTATTATTTTTTAATTAATTTTTTAATAATAAAATAAAAAGAAAAAGACAGAAAGTTTGTATAGAAAGAGAGTAAAATTTGATATTGTCACCTTTTTAAAGAATAAGTGAAGAAAAACAAAGAGAGAAAAATTTGAATGCAAAAAGGACGTCCTTTATTAATGATAAACTTGAAAGTTAAAAACATGGTGGCCCTACAGCATGATCACTACGTCTTGGGCATAACGTAGGAATTATGGCATGACATAAAAACAGAAAATTACTCTTCAAAACGGGTAACCACAACGACATCTTCAACGAACCAATTTGAAAGCTCACGTCCTGGAACAGTTGGGTAGATCCACTTGTCCACATCACAGCCACTGTCCGCTTCACCATCAATAGCATCAACATCTTCAATCTGGATTCCACCTTTGACAAACTTGACACACAGGAGGAGACACCCCTTTGCTCATTGGGGTGGAGACTGGAACCTTCATTCCGGGAGCAAAACCCAAACCCCTCTTATCCGTCTGGGTAGGAAGCTCTAGCACTCTTCCCCACCCTTCGGGGTGTCCTGACTTGACAATAGCCTGAGCTTGCTTGTAGGATGCCATGGAGACTTCACCTTTTTGCAAAGGGATCTTATCGACTGATACGGCCTCAAAAGCTTGGCATGGAGTTTCGTGGATCTCTCCTTCAACTTCAACATATCGAACGTTGCTCAGATGACTGACGACATAATCTTCTTCACCGTAAATGGTGACCACCTTCCCATTAATTAAGAACTTCAGCTTTTGGTGCAAGGTGGATGTCACAGCACCAGCCCCATGAATCCAGGGGCGTCCAAGCAAACAACAGTAGGAGGGATTAATATCCATGACGAAAAAAGTTGCATCAAAAACTTGCGGGCCTATCTTAATAGGCAAATCCACCTTGCCAAACACTGACCTCTTTGACCCATCAAATGCCTTAACTATCAAATCACTGGGTCTCAGCACAACCCCTTCATAGTCTAACTTTAAGAGAGTAGATTTCGGAAGAACATTGAGGGATGATCCCGTGTCAACCAGCACACGGGACAAAGTAGTTCTCGCTATCTCCACAGAAACGTGTAGCGCTTTGTTATGCTTCCTTCCCTCGGGAGGTAAATCAAAGTCAGTAAAACCGAGACCATTACTTGCTGAAATGCTGTTCACAATGCCTCCAAACTAGTTAACTGAGATCTCTTGGGGAACAAAAGACGTTCCCAACATCTGCATCAGAGCATTGCGGTGAGGCTCAGAATCCCTCAACAAAGCTAAGATAGAAATTTTGGCGGGCGTCTGGCCGAGTTGGTCGATTATCTTGTAATCGCTCTTCCTTATATACCTCATCAGCTCTTCAACATCTTTGGTCATCTCAGGGCTCAGAACAGGTTCTGAAATCTTCGGTGTTGACTCACCCCCAATCATGACTCCTTTCCCTTTTGCTTTAGCCTTGGCCAAAGCTTCAGGACTTTTCTCAACTAGATTGGGTGGAGAGAGAAGATTCGTCCACTTCGGGTAATCCGACTTTCTTCCGCAATGTCATGCACTGCAGGCTCAATTCTTCCAATCTTATTTCCATCAGACTTTCCTCCTTCAGAGGTCTCCACATTCAATTTCTTGTCGTCACGGTAGCACTCAGACCCATAATTCCACGGAATGGCCTTTTCACTAGTGTAGGGGACTGGACCCGGCAAAGTAATGATCACAGGAGGTTTCTTAGTCGGCACAGGGATTGTAACGGGAATCCTTCTTGAAGTGACGGGGATAGTAACCACGTCAACCTCAACTTCACCATTCTGCACATCGAGTTCTTTATGGATGAACTGAAGAGTCCCTTCAGTAATTAGACGCTGAATCTCGTTTCTCAAATTATCACAACCTTCAACTTGGATTAAACATTGTTTACAACCATCATCACAACCAGGGAAATCTCCCCTCAACAACAATTGCTTCTTTATCCAACACAACGGAGTGGTCAGACCATTAACATCCATTATCAGGTTCAAACTTCCATCTTCGCAAATTGCATTAACAGCGTTCCCACCATGAGGAGGCAATGGGTGCTGAATGACATTAGGAGTAGGAGGAGGCCCAAAGTTGATTGCCTCAGTGTCTAGCAAATTTTGAACCTTGTACTTGAAAGCATAGCAATTTTCAATGGAATGCCCCGGAGCATTGGAATGATAGGGACAGCGGGCATTCGCGTTGAAGTACTTCGGCGGGTTATCAGGGTCGATCTTCAGATGGCGCAATTCAATCATATTCAGATTCTGCAAGTGGGCAAACACCTCTGCATAAGACATTGGCAAGGGGTCAAACTTCCTCATGGGTCTTGGATGGTGTTGTCTCGGGACAACATCCTGTTTTGGAATACTAGCGGGAATATTCACAGCAGCGACTTGACGATTGAATTCCTGGCGCTTCTCTTTCCCTCTTCTCTCATACAGTGTGCGCTTGACTCGCCTTCTTTCTTCTTCTGGTAACCACCAAAAGACTTTTTGGCGCCACCAACTTGATTCTTGTCGGTACCAACATCCTGAATCTTTCCTAACTTGATCCCCATCTCAACTCTTTCACCAAACATCACCATGTCAGCGAAAGTACTGGTCAGACTGCAAGAGGCGTAGTATGGCCCGTCTAGTGTGCCGGTAAACATTTCCACCATCTCTCGTTCTACCATAGAGGGTTGAACTTTAGCAGCTACCTCGCGCCACCTTTGCGCGTACTCCTTGAAAGATTCAGTTTTCTTCTGAGCTAAGTTGTGCAACTGGGTCCTCGTAGGTGCCATATCAGTGTTAAAGTCATAGTGTTGAACAAAAGCTACAACCAACTCTCTCCAAGTTCGCACCTGGGAGCTATCAAGACCCATATACCAATCCAATGGTCCATCAGTCAAACTATCTTGAAAAAAGTGCATCAAGAGCTTCTCGTCCTTCGTATAGGCGGACATCCTCCTAAAGTAATACCTCAAGTGAGTTTTAGGACAAGAGTTTCCCTTGTACTTTGAAAGCTCTGGGATTTTGAATTTTGGAGGAATCTTCACTCCTTGAACCAATCCCAAGTTGGACATGTCGAAACCCAAAACCTCCTGATTCTCAAAGGCTTGCATACGCTCTTCAAGCATCTTCAACTTTCGATCAGCTTCGGTTGGCTCCTCGACATTGGAAAACCAATCTTCAAAGTTATCTTCATCATGCTGAGGAACCGGAATCTGAATAGTCCTCCTGCCTGGTGGAGGAACCAATACAGTTCGGCGGCGGGGTAAGGGGAGGAACCACCGCATCATGATTCATTTGAGCAGCCTGGTTCTCTCCGGCAGGATCAGTAAGACCGGCGTTAACTTCCAAGCTAATTTCAAACACATCATTCCCTTGAGCGGCTTCTTCAGTAGTGGCTGCAGCGGGCCTCACAACCAAAGCTCTCATCTCCTCTTGTTGCAGAGCCATGTTTTGAATTATCTCCATCAACTGCCCTACGCGAGCATCCATTCTTGTCCCTAGAGCAGCCATGTCAGCTTCCATCTTCTCCATCAATTTCTTCAAGTTACTTCTTGTCGGGTACCGATGAACGACGAAACCTGTAGTCTCTCGTCTGTGGAGAAGAAAATCGACGGTAGAAGTAAGATGACTGATCTCAATACCCTGTTATGCATGATATGTTATGGGAGTATGCATGCATGCCCATGATATGTTTTTGTACTTTTTATTTTCAGGGACTCTTTGAAGACTCGTTAGTTAACAATAAACATTAGAGAAAAGACTGATTAAACTGCAATTCAACGAAATCTCATAGAAACTCAAAGTGTTAGGTGTGACTACATGGCTGTTCAAACTCTAACAGAGCAACAAGATCCATACTGGAATTTAAATCATTACATTAAATTCAAATATTCAAATAAGATGAATTGCTAAAAAAAAACTAGAAATGTTGTCCGCGACGAGGCTTCAAATCTCTAGTTTCCGCCTTGAACCTGTTCACCACGTCTTGACAAAGGAAGAGGAATTCTCTCACAGCAGGAGGTATCTGGTTGCCTTCGAGGTCTTCTAGGGCTGACCTGAGTCTCCAAGGTACGTCAACAATCAAATGGTTACACATGTCAACCATTCCACTGTACTTCCAATAGAAATGCCCATTCTGTTCTTCTAGAAAGGACACCATTTCATCCTTTTCATCCAACAGACGATTCAGCTTATGGATCTCATCAATCCAACCTTGACATTGCTCTCTAAGGCCTTCGTAAGCATCCCTATTACTATCTCTTTCTTCCCTCGCAATATTCAGCTCTTGAACTTTTTCAGCTAGTTCAATCGCTTCCAATTCTCGGGCGATGCAGACTTCTTCTTTCGCAGTTATCTCATTTTCTAGCATTTTATTGGTTCGTGCTAGAGAAGCTTCTAATTTTGAAATCTTTGCTTTGAGACGTGCTTTCAATGCTCTCTTTTCTTCAACGGCCCTTTCTTCATCTAGATAAGCTTGTCCCCTTTGTTGCTGAGCAGTCTTCAATTGTCGACGGAGGTCCCTTGCCCCACTTGCAGCATTTCTCAAGTCTTCAGAACATCTCATCAGGAGCTCTTCATCCTCTTCATTCTGTCTTCTTCTTCCCGCTAATTCTTCTTTTACCTCTTTGAGGTTGGCTTCCAAATTTTCAGCTCTGAGAAAAATGCGAGAATTAGAGCTTTGTAGCTCCAATCTTTCCTCCTCCATCTTCCTGATAATTTCCTGAAGCCTCATATTCTCCTCTATCGGCACATGAGTGATTACAGGTTCAAGATGATCAAAAGGCACCTCCACCAAGTAAGGCAGTTTGACTTCTTGAACTCTCTCTATCACCCACTGGCGATAAGATCTTCCATCAATTCCGCCCCTCTTGATTAGCTCTCGGCTTTCCCTATGGATCTGATCCCAAGCTCTTCGGATCTTCAATACTGCTGCGATCCTTTTACCAAGCTCGTACAATGAAGCTTTCCAAGTGCTCGTGCCTGGTTCATTTTCCATCGGATACCCCAATTGTCTTGTTGCAAGTCTTGGGTTATAATTGATGCAACCCATAGACCCAATCAAAGGAACATTAGAATATCCACCACAGTGAGTGATAACATCAACGAATCCCCAACCTGGAGAATGCCACAACACACCATCGGCTGTTAGCGAAGCCAATTTTTGAGACCAAGATAAGTTTCTCAGGATCCTCTCCCACGGTCCACTCTAAGGGATATGAGATGTCAACCATAAATACAGCAGTGGAGAACAACACAAAACCACCCCTCGCTTCTTCAGATGTCTCTCATGGAGATGGTAAAGAACATCAGCCAACAATGCTGGAATAGGGTTCTTTGACATGAATATACCAATAGCAGACGGGCCCAAATAACCAATTTCATTAGTTGGAAACAAAACCACCCCAAAGATGAGCAACGCAAGAATGGAGCTGAAAGTCGGCCAATCGTCTTGAACACTCAAACTCAATAACTTTTCCTCCAAGTTTTGCCTAAGAATACCTTTGTCTGTAATCCAAGGTGCCACCTCCCTTACAGGAAGAAACAAGGCAGCAGCTACCTTAGCCTTATCCAAGTCTTGCCCTATGTTGAGGAAAGGAGTGTCGTCCTTCAAAGGCCAATTAAGAATTCTCTCGAACTCCTCAATTGTAGGAACAAGCTGAAAGTCTTGGAATGTGAAGCATCGAAGAGGAGGATCATAGTATTTTGCCAAAGCAATCAAAGCTTCCATGTCCACATTGGTAGTCAAAAGATCTAGGATGTTCCCAAACCTCTTCCCAAAATAAGCTCTTACTGACAGGCGGAATTCTTTCACTTTGAGTTATCAGCCTCCCCAACTTTAGTTCTTTGAATTTGAGACATGGGACGATCTTCACAGTTGGATTCATTCTTCCTTTCTGCTTACTGCACCAACAAAATCTATAAGGTTCCCTGAAAATAAAAGTTGTATGCTAAATGGTTGTGTGCAAATGTATGCAATGCATGTTGCAAATTAAATAAAACTGGTTCATAGGTTCGGCCGGTCATGCTTTCGACGTCTACCCAACAATTCCCCGGATAAGGCTAATCTTATGTTTTTTTGCTAAATATTTCTTGGGGTCTCAGATCCCCTTTTACAAACACTATCATCGCGCGAGAGGCCTACGTGGCGACAGTATTTGTAAAAGTATACCCCAAGAAACGACTCTTAATGGGATGCTCGAAATCCAAAATTTGAGCGTTTGGTCTCGGTTAGGACAACATGAACAAACTTAGAGTTATAGGTCATTTGTCCAAAGATTGATGTCCTGCGCTATCGCGGGCCAACAACCTCCTTAAAACAACCAACTCTAAGCCGGAGTCTTCGCTTCGGGCCAACAAGACAATGGAGTCAGGTGGACCTAGGCTACGCAACCTGTAACACCCCCTTCTATTTACCCGCGTTTTAATAATAATCAGAGTATTTTAAATTTAACCAAGAAGGCGTCACAATTTAAATCATAAAATTTTAACCAAAACAGCGTCATGCTTCACTGAAGAATACTCATCCATTAAATCGTACTCAAAATTATGTTTAACAGCGGAAATGAAACATAATTAAACCGAATACTTTACTCAACAGCTTATTCCAGATAATAAATCAACATAATTCCAAAATTATTAAAATATCCATTAAAGGATTCCAAACAATCGCTTTTCCCAGTTACATCTACGAGCACCCACATTGACACGCGGACTAAATCAATCGACTCAATGCTAGAGCTATCCTCACCGACTCCAATGCGCCTAATCACCGGATCCGAAATTGTTGAGTAAGGGTGAGATTCCAATTCAATATAACATGCATTATACGCTTCTAGAATACAAATAATAAAGACACGTTAATTCATTAACCAAACACAAGTCATAATCAATGCACAAGGCGCTCACACAATGAACATGTATATAATCAAACAATGGAAATTGCAACACCGAAACCATCCTAGCATGTTACAATCCCATATGCAATGCGCACTCTATGCATGTGGTACCAAACGTGAACCGCGCTCACCCACCGCCCGCTTACTCGTGGAAAGACAAGGTAATCCATGATTCACACCGAGTCAAGAATCCAATCCATGATTCGCCCATAACCACCGGGTCAAGAATCTAGCCTCACTACCGCACCAAGTAAGTCTATTGGCTCGCCACCACCGCACAATGGGAATGAACCAATTTAATAAATGTTCATGCATGCATCATAAAAGCATGCAACATTAATTCAACTGAATATGATAACAACATAATTCCACATAATTGCCAATATCAACATATATCGCATGATAACAACATAATCATGAACTACTTATCACAAAGCATAAATATGTCGAACGCTTACTCCTCAATCAGTAAGACTATCACCAGTATACACAATAACAACCACACATGATATCAATACAATCATGAATAAACAACAAGGGAACCAACACATATGCATTAGTCTTCATTCACCCTGTCAGATCAATCTAAACCAATTCCCAGACTTTGATCTCAACATAATTCCCTTAATGTCAATCACCAAATTATCGTATTCAATCATAATAAATAATCATCACAACATGGTAAGCATTAGCATTCATCCGATAACTCAAACCATTCTTATTAATTATCCATCATCCTTAATTAATCCATACTTTTCAAAATCGGGAGCTCGGCTCTTTTAAAAATAATTTTCGAGAAAATAATATTTTTCCTTTCCAAGAGATAACGTTTTAAATTTAAGAAATAACGCCGAAAACGGCACTCGAATCGGAGTTACGGTTTAGAAAATATGAATTTTTGAAGTTTTAGAAGTTTTTGGAAAAATACACATGGAACCCGGTTCCTACCCATACAGGAACCGGTTCCTGTGAGTTAAAAATACCTCGCCCCTGGTTTTTGAATGGGGAACCGGTTCCTACCTATACAGGAACCGGTTCCTGAGCCTATTTTTCCCAGTTTTGGCCAAATTAACACTGGGAACTCGGTTCCTTCCCACAGGGAACCGGTTCCCACGACCTGTGACAGCATTTTTGCTACTTTTTGACAGCATTTTTCATTCTTACTCATTTCCAAACTTACTAACACGATTTGGTACATTAGGAACATCATTTCATCATCATTTCACACCAATATAACATCACACAACATAGTTTATTCATCCCTATCAATTATCTGACATATTTATGATTCCTAATTCCAACACCGACACAAATAGGGTTTATTCCTATAACTCATAATCATCATAATTCAAATTCTCTAACGTACCCAATTATCCCTATGATTCCCAAAACCCATAAGGCATATTAACCGAACGAAATCACCCCTTACCTCGCGATGATTCTTCGATTTCTCTTGGTGTCGGCTTTTCCTCTCTTTTCCTCTTCTCTCCAATTCTACGTGAGAGCAGTTTTCTCCAAAAAAACCTATTTTTCTTTTCTTTTCCTTTTTATATTCCTCCTAATATTCCTTCACTTATTCCAAATAAACAAATAATTAAAACTTAGTAACAGTAGAGCGATTTACTCCTCACACCCCCTGTTACTTTGCACACCTCCAATCCTTTCTTCATTAAATGACCCAATTAATCCAAATAAAATTAATACTTAAGACTTCATTTAATTAAATAATTAAATTCCCACTTATTTAATATTTTAATTAAATCGGGGTGTCACACAACCCCTCTATTCCTAAAAGGTGACCTAGAAGCCTGGGTAGTGGGCTTATCTATGTATCAATGCCCATGAATTCCCAACACAATAATATATCAACAAAATAATATACAAAGTATAGAGGAAAGTAAGCAAATAAACAATAGATAAGCTTAAAGAAGAAAGCGATAAACAAACACACAAACATGCGAAGAACTAAACTAGGGTTGACTCGCTTAGTCAAAAAGATTTTAAAATCTTATTCCCCAGTGAAGTCGCCAACTGAAGCAACTCGTTTTTCAAAAATCATTTAAATGAATTTTCAAAACAATGAAATCGCCACCTAATTTTATTTGTTCTAGAAAGAACGGGGAAATATAGATAAAACCCACAAAAATTGGATAAGGCGGTCTACAAGACCAAAAAGCATGGATTCGGGAGTCACACGCAAGAGGAAGGTATTAGCACCCCTTACGTCCATCGTACTCGATGGGACCCATTTAGTTCGTGCATGTTTGTGTGTTTAAAGTAAAAATGCTATCTTCTAATTAATGATCAAGAAATAAGAAAGAAGGAAACGAGATTTGTTTATTATTATTTTGAGTTTGACACGGTTTTGAAACCGCGTGCCTACGTATTCCCTCGTGCAATGGGAAAGTCAAAACTCCGTAGTTCTTGTTGAAAATGTTTGAATTGGTTGTGTTGATTTTAGAAGAAAATGTTTTTGATTTTGATAATCGCATATGAGCGAAAAAGGATTTGAATGGGTTGAATTGATTTTAGTTGTGGATGACAAGTATCAAAACGTTGGGATATCCTCTAACGATTCAATACTCGAGATTGGTGATTGAGGTCAACCGATCATCTCTCATCCAAAATCTTTATTATGAAAAGAGTGAGGAGAAACAAAGTTCACTTTTATTAAGTGTTATGGAATAAAATATTTAAGTCATTGGGTTACCCTCTAATGGCCCAAATACTTTACATTTTAATTAAATCGTCGGACGAACCTCTAACAATTTAATTAAATACCATACCACTATGTTTTTTTGTTTTTGTAGAAAAATTGATTTTGAAATAGCAAGTTTAATTAATTATTTTTTGACTTGAAAGTGTGTTGAAAATTGCGGCGTCGGACGTAGAGAAATGATATTTCGGGTTATGATTAACCAAGTATATGGACTTGATTAACCTCATGAGGATAGGTGCTCATATCCCCAACCATGAAACCCTGGTGCATGGTGATTGATATATGGACCAATTGTTTTTTCGGGTTATGATTAATCAAGGCAACGAGGGCCTTAATTAACCTCGTGAGGATGGCCATGCCCATCCCCAACCATGAGACCCTTAGAGAATTTGGTGTGGGTAACCAAAAATGAGAGAGCGGAGGCGTTGTTGTTTTTACATTAATTTGAGAGTGGAGTGTACAATCGTGTAATAAACATACAAACGCATAATAATAAAGCGGATAGTAAAAGAAAATAAATTAACACACAATACAAATCGGAATTTAAATAATTATTAGTATAGATTTTTTCTACTTGATAAAAAATCAACTAATAATTTAATTGATAATTTAGCAAATAAAAACTACCTTATACTAATTATTATTTAATACATCAATATATTTAAAAAAAAACTTGTATAATAATAAAATTTAAAGAGAGAGTTAGAAAATGGGCCTGATTGGAGCTTTAATCTGGGGGGTGTGAACAGCAATCTGAGCCCAAGCCCAAATCAAGGCTGCTGGATCTTGTATGGGTGCTTCCATGGGTCAATAGGGTAGTCCACCATTCTGGATCGCTGGATCTGGCCTTCAACAGATCTGATGGCTTTGATGCAGGAGGGTGCAAAATAGATACAATACACATACATACCCCCGGCGGACCCATCAGAGATGGTGTTGAGGGTATGCCGGGTAAGCCTTACTTCGCGAACCTCCTCAACTGCTTTCCCGTTATTCTTTGAAGGTGATCTGGAAGTATTTCCCTCCTTCGGAGGCGGGCTACGCTTCCCGGATTGCTCTGGGTTATCCTTAAAGTATGATGAAAGTTTGCCCTTTTGGACCAGTCTTTCTATTTCTCGACGTAGAGTCGTGCAGTTTTCTGTCGAATGGCCCCAAATTCTATGATATACACACCACGCCTCTATATCCTTTCCCATCACGGTATTCACCGGCCGAGGTCTCCATGGAACAATAAATAAATTCAAATGATTCACATCCTTCAAAATATCCTCTTTGCTTGCATTTAGGGGAGTAAAGGTCTCATCGTCCTTAATCGGGCGACGAGATGGATGTTGAGACCCTATTTCCCATGGACGTTTCCTTTGAGGCTGGTTGTCCCGAGGACGGGTCTTTTGTCTGGTACCTTCTTCTCGACTCTTGTCTTTCTCTTTAGCATCTCGAGCTCTTTTCTTCATATTGCTTTCCTCCACATAGCATTCTTCCTGGGTGATTATCTCATACATGCTCTTAGTCGGCTTTTGAGCCAAAGACTCGTTGAATTTCCCGGCCCGGAGTCCGTGTTGGATTACCGCTACAAATATTTCTTGGTTGGGATAGGAAACCTGTATGGTTTCTTCATTAAAATGAGCCATGAAATCCCTCAACGACTCTATCGGCAGCTGCCTCACGCTGAAAAGTGATGTATTCGCCACCTTTTGGAGGCAATTTGCTGAGAATTGCTGGATTATCTTCTTATTGAAGTCTTGGTAGCCGATCACGGAGATGCGGGGTAGGCCCATGTACCACCTTAACGCGGATTCCCTGAAAGTGACAACCATCAACTTGCATTTCAAAGAATCACTGGCCCCTATCAAGGCCATGGTATTATTGACATAAATGATATGCTCCTGAAGGTCTGTTTTGCCATCAAATGTCACCAAATGTTCTTGCTAGAATAATTCTATGAGTATGTTAGGGATTCAGAGCTGCAAGTTAGATTACTTGTGCTTCAAGCTAATTGTCTTACTTATCCCTCATTTGGGAGCCCTTTATATATAGGCACAAAGTCCTTATTAATTGCTGCCTGTAACTGCCATGCATCTTCATTAATCATAACTGAGCTGCTATAACTATCTGAAACCTCCGTCGCCACTAATGATGAAGGATAATGTAACGCGCGCTGTCATGTTTAAAGCGGTTGTTACAACTTTAATGAGTCGGGATGGACGTAACCTCCTGGAGCCAGGATGGTCGTAACCTCCTGGAGCCGGGTTGGTCGTAACCTCCTGGAGTCGGGGTATCAGCCCAGTGGAAACTTCATTACCTTCTACCGACTTAGTCATCGGCCCAAACTTAGACTGAGTAGTCGGAGTATAGTCATACCTCAGATAATGGATTTTATGTATGTACATATATATATATATATATATATATATATATATATATATATATATATATATATATATATATATATATATATATGATGTTGCTAGGTACTTATGATGTATCAATACCAATTAACATTGTGTATGATGTTATTCTAGATTTATATTATATGAGGTCATGATACACGAGGAGGAGAAGCAAAACTAGAAATTTACGTAAGCGTGACAAATTTAAGAGTCGTGGCAAGTCAAGAAGCAAATCAAGAACTATAAAAGAAATTATATGCTACCGTTGTGGTAAGGCGGGTGTCACCGCGTGAAAACTACCCAAGCGTAAGGAACAATAGAAATACAACAGAGTTGCCACTGAACTTTATTTATTATAAAGGAAGGGAAAATATCGATAAAACCCACGAAAGGTATTAGCACCTCTCACATTTGTTGTACTCAACATGATTCATTTAGTTAGTTTTGCGAATGAGTGTTAGTGTATTTTAGTTTGCAATTCTCTTTGTATGTTTTGCATCGAAATGGACACAACATACTCGTTTCGAAAAAAAAGGGTTTCAAGTCGAGTGAGGGTAAAAGGAAACATTTCATGAGTTAAGTTGATTTTATATGGAGTCGGGTAACCGTTTTAGAAAGGTGTTTACCGAGCGCTTGTTTACCAAGGCTTCACAAATACGTGCACCGCTTTGCCGTTTGTTTTCCATTTTATGAAGATCCATCTTTGCGAAATACGAGTAAATATTTGAACAAGGTTTGCACTGAGCACTCGTTTACTTGGGATTCACATGAATGTGCATCCAATTATCCCTTTATTCTAAGTTTAATTAAAGTATTTTAAATTTAAAGACTAATAGCAATTTGGAACAAAGTGCAATTCATCTTGGTAGGAATCCGATGTTTCATTCCATATCAAAGCAAATTGAAGTGTTGAATACAAGATGCATTATAGACGAAGTTGTTTTCAGTTGAAAAGATCCATTTTGACGAGAATGATTCAGATATGATGACAAAGACTTTGTCTGTAACAAAAATGATTAATTGCATAAAGAAGGCATGCATGATGGAACAGTCTTAAAGTGGGGAGATTTGTAGGGCGGGTTCAATCTTAAAGTGGGTCCCATCATTTATTTAAAAAATGGAAGAAAAGTATAAAAAAAATTATGTGAATTGTTTTATTATGACCCATCAATTGATATGTATGTAAAAGATTCTTTAATCTTAGGACACAACAACAAATAAGCAACTTAATAAGGATTTCTACGATAAAGAAGAGGAAAATGCACAAGTGGTAGATGAGTGTAGCAAACATTATGAGTTTGAGCTACAAATTCAGCATGTTATTCATATCACTTAGTTAATTTTCTCTATATTCATGTTGAGTTGTTTTACCTTTCCATAGAGTTGTTTTAGATAATTTTCTCTATATTCATGTTGAGTTGTTTTGCCTTTCCGTAGAGTTGTTTTAGAATATCCATATTTTGAGGATGTTTTTCACAATTCCGTAATCGCTAAAATTATATATTTAATTTTAGTTAAGTGTTCACGTTATATATAATAAATTGGTCCAATTACGTTTTATTTAATGACATCATGAGCTTTATACACTATATTTTTAAGACAAATAAAATTAAGAATCTAAAAAGCATCGGTGAGAAGCCTCTTTCTTAAACAACATTGTGTGTTTAGATTAACTATATCTAATTTAATGTAACTAATGGAATTTATATGGCTACAAAATTTATTATTCATATTCGATTAAGTAAATTTAATTAATAGTTGTGTAGAAATAACATATACATGATAGAGAATTTGAACCCTCAGCATCTAATTTGTATATAATAATGTTTTTACTTGTGTGACTAATGATAAATTATATGTACAAATAACTTTTCTATATTACAACCATTTTTAAAATTAAATAAAATACTAATAATCTCTCTTTGATCAAAGGTTGAACTCTTAATTTAAAAAGAGTTAATTCTAATGATTAGAAAATTTTGAATGTTACTATTTAATGTGTTAAAGGGACAAACATGACACAATAATCTATTTAAGATACATTAGTTTATCATAATAATTTAAAGATGTTTTCACAACTTTTCAAGCATTAAAAAAAGGTAATTTGTTTTAATTTACCATAAATTTTATACATATAAATTAATCATGTCATATTCTATTTATAACATGTAAAAAGAGAAAATATGACTAAAACTCTCAAGATTGTTCATTTTATGATTTTATTTATTTATGTATTTTCCCTTGCAAGAAACATTTGTGGTAAGACGCTTTTCCATCTTTTTGAAATTTGATCTTTACTTTTAATTTTGAACACAATTTTTATTGTTTTATTAACATTATTTTTATATTATTTTTCCATTACAGCTTTAATTGAATGTAAAACAGATGCAGATTGTAAAAAAAAATTGCCTAAATGTTGGAAGTGCATTGACAACAAATGTACATATGTTAATCCTGCACGAGTACTAGATCCAAAAGAGTAAAAAAACTCAATACATGAAAAAACGAGTTCTTATAAAATATACCTTATGTGAAAATACTCCTTAGTTGACATTTGGTTATTGTACTAGCCCCCAGTAAATGTATTTTTTTTCTTTCATAATTTCACCATAACATACATTTGAGACTTTGTACTCTAATATATTGGCAATAAAGTGAAATAAGACACTTAGAATATTATTATTTATTTATTTCTCTTTGATAATATATGTTAGTCATTCATCTCGTGAAGATCATTTTTCTCTCATGAGAAATTTCATCCAAACTACGCTTACAAGTTAGTGTTAAAAGAAGTGCATGTCTTGTTGGTATCAATGTTTAAAGTAAGAGGGTTTGAGCAGGCTCAAAATTTAGTTTTTCTATTTCATTTCTTAGAAGCATTTTAGTTATCATCCTTCTTTCTTTTGTCACCTTCAATTTTACTTACCTTATTCTTTGAACTCGTTTCATCCTCTTTTATTAGTATGTAGTTACATGTAATACCTTTTATAGAGATGTGGGTTTCCAATTTTTTACGTGTTTCCACAAAGAAGACAATTTTCCATAAAAATCATGCTTGATGATTGGTTTATCGCCATTGTGCATGATCAACATGATTAATATGAAATTCTTTGTGCGATAAGATTCGACGGAGTCGAAGTTGAATGTATACCATAAAGTAGTCGAATACAATTTTAATTGAACTATGTAGTTGTCGAAGGAGTTAAACTCGACAGAGTTAAAACTGAACATTTATTGTGTAACATTTGATTTAGTTAGAGATTATTTGGAGTGTAAGTAATCTCATCTATAAATAGTGCGACACCATTATTTGTAATAGAGCAAGTGAACAATTCAGTTAGAATTTAATAAAATTCTCTTCTCTTTTCAAAACCCTAATTTTCATATATCACTTTCTCTCTATATAAATTTATATCCTCTCAATAATTTTTTGTGCGACATAATCATCTTGCAACCAATGAGTGGTTGAATCACTCAAGTGAAGAGTAAAGAACGATATGAACGATAAATTAGAAAGATTTATTCTCATTCAATCAAGATTGATTTGGATTATCTCCAAGATTTGGATTAATTTCAACATCTAGTATCTAGATCACTAGCTACGGTTCTTGGGAAGCATAGAACAATTACTTTTCATATGAACATGCATTTTCTGGCAAATCTTTCAATCTTGAATGGTAAGAATTATGAGAATTGGTGTAAGCAAATGAAGGTTGTCTTCTGCTATCAATATCTTTGGGATCTTGTGAAAAATAGAGTGACAACAGTTAGAGAGAATGCTACAGATAAACAAAAGGTTGCACATAAAGATTTGAAGAAATAATATAAATCTCTCTTTATAATTCATCAATGTGTTAATCCATGAAACTTTGAGAAAGTTGGTGATGTAGACTCAACGAAGGGAGCATGTGATATCCTGGAGAAATCATTTGGAAATGCTGAGAAGTGAAAAAGATAAGGTTACAAACACACAAAATAATGTATGGGTTGTGTAATACGGTGGGAGAACTGACTTTGGTTTGTTTTGCGTTTGATCGCAAATGTTGCGGATAGTAAGAGTCGCCACCGACTTTTCTTTTATCCAATTAAGGGAAGGTGAAAAGAACAAGAAAAGACCTTCGTTAGATTCTGAGTAAGGGAGAAGGTTATGAAAAGGGAAGGTATTAGCACCCTTTCCATTCGTAGTTGTCTACGGGCTCTTAGTTGCTTTAGCTCATCTTTAAAATTTGCTTTTTGTGTGTGTGTTTGAAAATGTTTTTTGAAAAGACATTTCACTTTGACTTCGTAATAATTCACGCTGGAACGTATACGAAGTGTTCGAAAATGTTTCGTTTTTTTTAGAAAGGGAACTTTGTAATGATTCACGCTGGAATGTATACAAAGTGTTCTGAAAATGTTTTGAAAGTGTAAAGTGTGAAAAGTGTTTTGATAGAGCAAGCAACTAAAAGTCTATTACCTACTCAGAACGGTCGTTTCCGTGTTATTTTACTTTCTTTTAGAATAGCGTTATCCATACCATTAGTTGGTAGGTAACCCTATTCGTTGGATGTGAAGGGACATTCGGAAGGGACATCGGATGGTCATAGAAGGCAACTTGTAGGAGTATCATAGCACATTCGTAGGGACGATCATCACTTTTCGTAGGCAACAATCGATGGACTAGATCATGTATTCGTAGGCAACATCGAGGGTCATCGAGGGACTATGATCTTTGATTCGAAGGGACTATGATGATATGTTTGTAGGCAACGGTGCTAGGATACCTCTACGTTCGAGGGACTTGACCATTTATTCGAAAGGCAACGAGAGAGAATACTCTAGGGGGTGCATGTGTGAAGAGAGTGTGTTGAATTTAGATAATTTTTCTTGAAATTTAGAAGTGATCTACATTCGTTTTTATCTTTCCATACACGCCTAATTACTAGCAGTTTATATGGGTGCGGAAAGTAAATTGCGAAAAGTAAATCCTACGCTATTACATGGTTTTGGGGCAGTTATATGATTCAGGAGTGTGGAAAGTAAATCTTAATTAAGCTATTACATCCCATGAGCAGTTACATAATATTGAAAAAGGATGCGAGAAAATTAAACTTAAAACTATTACAACCTGGAAGCAGATACATAATAATCAGAAAAAGAAAACGAATTGCAAATAATAGAAAATATGTTAGTGAAAAAGATTTTTGAGTTAGGATAAAGTTTTTAGGGTTAGTAAACCTAATTACATGAGAAAAATAATTTTTTTGGAATTTTCTGGATTGATTTTAGTATGGAGAAATAATAATAAGTCAATTTTTTTATTAATTAACAATTAATTAAAATATGCATGCAAAATATAATTTTTTCATGTCAAAAATTAAATAAATATTTTTCTGACCTAAATGCAAAAAGAAAATATTTTTCATGATTTTTTAATGGGTTAGAAAATTATTTGAAAAGAAATTAAATTAAGAAGGAAAATATGAAAAAATAAGAAAAAGTGTTAGTTTTGAAATGTGGTAAAAAAAATATTTATGGCAGCCAAGGTTCGAACCAGGGACCTCCTTCCCACACGCGCGATGTCTTACCACTGAGCCAAACTGCAGATCGTGTTAGTGATATGAAACAAAAACAAAATAAGGGCAATTAGTTCTTGAGAACCAATCAAAACACGCGCCAAGAACACCTTCTTCTTCGTTTGAATTTTCAAACCTTTAGCTACGGTTTTTGTTCGTAGCTAAAGCCTTTACCAACGATTTTTCCGTAGCTATAACACCTGTGAATCACAAACCTAAAAAATATGCAATATAAATATGTTAGGAAAGCATGAATCGACTCGGTTTGGTCTCCTGAACATGATGGTGCCCATGGTTTGATCCAATTTTGCCTAATTCGAAGGATCCCAATTTGAAGCTCAGAAAATCTAACAATGGCATGTCACGATTCCTGCTCTAAGCTTCAATTAACCAACCCAGATAGCTTCGAAACTTTGTTCTAATCACAGATAAACAATCAAAACATGTTAAATATGCATGAAATTCAAGAATCGATTTTGAGAAAAGAAGTGTAAACCGTGATGTGCAATTTTGTGTTCCTGGATGTTTTGATGCGTGGTAATGATCTGGTTTGCTTCAGAAAACACCAAGGAATCGATTGGTAACCTTTGTTTGGCTTGAATCGATCCACAACTATGGCTGCTAGTTGCTTGTGTGACACGGTTTTTTGATGCTTGGGTTAGGGTTCTTGAGGCAAGAAATTCGTCCCTTGTGTATGTAGAATCATTGTCTATTTATATTGTAAGGAATTGGGTCAAGAAAATACCATGCCATTCAATGAAAAAAGATTTGATTTGGAATCAAACCAAATATTTCTTCTTTTGAGCCAATTTCCATCAAATCACTTGCCAATCATGATTATTTCGAAATAATCAGATTAAATGGCTTGCTTGGACCTCAAGGATGAGAGAAAATCCATCTTGCAATTAATTTTTGATTTTCTATCTTTTATTTTAATTAAATTGGTTTTAAATGATTAAAAATCCAAAATAAATAAAAAAATAAAAGATAAATTCGTGGCCTTGGGCTTGGAGGTTCCAATTTAGATAAGGAACATGTTTGAATCAAGAAAAGTTAGGCCCATTTGGAATTTTTTTGATTTTCTCAAGTATTTCTCTTTGTGCACCTCCTCAAAAATGCTTAACTTGCACAAGGTGTATCTTGCTCAATTTTTAACATTTTTGGGTGTTCTTGGACTTTTTGGAAAGCTCAAGATGTCCTATAAACAACCTTTTTGGTTTCATCTTCATTGAAGTTTCCATACTCATGAACACTTCTTTACAAAAAGTTGACTTTTTGTTGACTTTTAAAATGACCTGTAATGTTTTGATCCATAACTTCCAAATGAAGCATTTTCCGCCCAAGCTTGTGAGACATGAAGTTGTAGAGATTGAATTTTCTTCAACATGAGCTGTGTTGGAAAAATTTCTGACAAAGTATGTGAAAGTTATGTCTGGTCGAAGTTCTGTTGACTTTTGTCTGAGAAAGCCTAATTTAGAAACTTTGACTTTTGATCAATTCTTGACTTTTCTTGATGAATCCTGATCAACCCTTGATTAAATGATGAATATTACTTCAAAATATTGATGTTGACCAAAAATTATGAAGTTTGACTGTATGTTGACCACAGTTAACTTTTTGTCCAATACAATTGGTTTTCAACCATCTGAGCAATTGTCTGAGCAATCTTGACTTGTAAGGCTTGAAACTTGACATGGAGGTTCTTTGAAGCATATAATGAGGTATGATGACCACTTGAAATGTTGTATGTCCATCTTGACTTGAGAATGGCAAAACCCTAGTTTGGGTTGATTGCTTAGGAGAGGGTTTATCTGGTCAACCCTTGTGAAATCCTTGAGCATGAACATGTGAAATGTCTTGAGAACTGAGAGGGAAAATTTTGGGGTATGATAGGTTGCTTCAAGCGGAAGAAAACGAAAGTGTGTCTAGTTTCTTCACTAGGATTATAGAACTGCTAAATCAAATTAAGACGTGCAGACAAGTGTTTGCATCAACATTGATAATTTCAAATAGCTTGAGGTCACTGGCTCCAAAATTTGATCATTTGGTAGTTACCATAAAATAATATGAATATTTTTCAAGCATGACAAAAGAAGAGCTTTGAGGGACGATTGGATTTTATGAACAAAGAATGGCCTGGAATATTTGCAAGCAAGGCGAAAGGCAATGTAGCTCTGCAAACACAATTAACAAAATAAAATAAAGATAAAGGAAGATGGAAAGGTAACAGAGGTAGAGGAGGTTCCAACAATTCTAATGGTAGAGGTAACCAACAAGATGGAAATTCGTCGAATCAGAAAAGACTCTCAAACCAAAGCAATCATATAGGTGGTGGTGCGGGTAAAGGAAGAGGTGGTGGAAGAAAACATGATAAGATTCATATTCAATATTTCAACTGTCA
Organism: Vicia sativa; assembly: GCA_021764765.1. Classification (NCBI taxonomy): domain Eukaryota; kingdom Viridiplantae; phylum Streptophyta; class Magnoliopsida; order Fabales; family Fabaceae; genus Vicia; species Vicia sativa. The sequence goes on from CM038792.1 coordinate 4,143,245, forward strand.
GAAGCATGATCATTATGCTAGTGTTTGTTCTGAAAACAAAATAAATAATCAAGTAATTGATGCAAGACTTACAAGACACGGAGCAGAAGAAAAGATGTTGCTTATGGTCACGGAGAGAGATGAAGAAAGATTCAAGAACCAATGGTATTTAGAATCAGGCCGTCCATCACACATAGTTGGAAGGAAATAATAGTTTGTCAATATAAGTCCCTCAATGAAGAACAAGGTGAAATTAACAAATGACAATACCCTAGCTCTTGAAGGTATTGGTGATGTTATGATTATGAGGAAAGGTGGAAAAATTCAGTAATTTTCAATGTATTGTACATACCACGTGTTATGGACTGCCCAAATACTTATCGGGAAGGTCACTCCATCTCGAGGCACAATGATCCACCGAGATCCAATAACATATTGGGGGATCCCATCTGCCCGTTTCATGCACCACACGGTGTTTCCCGCTCGACACATGTCGAGCAGATCCGCAGTTTGTCTCTCTAAGGACTATGTCGGTTATGTCTCCTTTACTCAACATAACGACTAGTTATGAGTAATACCCGGTTTGACCTAGTCAGCTTGGATAGCTATATTCTCGGATCCGCGTATCCATGCTCAAATATAGCAACCAATGAGAATCCTCCTAAGATCATTATATAAACCCTCATATTCTTGAGGGCAAGATATCACATTCTTACTCTCAAAACCCTAATATTCACTATATTCATCTTAAACACTTGCTTACTTTAGCATCGGAGTGCCTTGCATGTACACCACCTCTCCTCAATATCAACCGTGCTCAAAGGATCTTCGTCTGTTTCGGCCATCTCCAGTTATGATTAACACACCAGATCAGTGGCGCCATCTATGGGAAGCTATCTTCCCCATCTTCATTCATCATCCAAATATCATAAGATCAAAGATATTTCAAAACTCCCATCGAGATGACTGATAACAAAGATCAATTCCCCTCTGGCAAGATCGTCTTCTCACCTGTCCGAAAAACAGACGGGAGTGACGTCTTCCCTCATCTCAAGGACCTCATAGATTGCAGGGACGGCATGACCACCTCCCCGGATTCCGATGATGCTGGTGATCAAGATCCCTTATTGGATAACCAGAAATCCAAGAACCAAGTTGACGACCTTGTCATCACTCATTGCTCGACATAATTGCCGACCAACGCGGACCCAACATTAGCTGCAATCCTGTCTGCCCTTAATCATACCATCAACCTCCTCCTCCAACAAGGTCAGCTCATCGAGGCCCTGAAAAAGAATCGTCTGCTATCTCCATCTCATAAACCCAAGAAGGCCACCTCCCGCAGCCCCTCGCCTAGAAGACCTCCTTGGAGTCAGGGTCACCCCGATTGATATTTCCTAAAAAAGAGGGGACACACCCCTCCTCGAAAAAATCGGGGATCTCCTTTGCACAAAGTCAAAGAACAAACAACATCGTTCTCACGACCGTTCTTCGTCTGGTCTGGAAAAACCACCTAGGCTCGGGCAGTACGATGGCACTACCGACCCAGACGAGCACATAGAGAACATTGATGCCCTTCTCTATTCCCGTGGAGTCCAATGAGCCATCAAGTGTCGCCTTTTCCCTACGACCCTAAGGAAAGGAGCCATGACATGTTACAAAAGATTGCCCGATGGATCCATTACATCTTGGAAGCACCTTGGAAGATTATTTTCAGACACTTCACTACATCCCGACGACACCCTAAGTCGGAGGCCTCCCTAGAGGCCATCATCTAGGGTAAAGAAGAATCTCTCCGAACCTACATTGAGAGGTTCAATGAATAAGTCGTCCAAGTCTCAACAACGAACGACATGAAAAAATATCTCCTGAAAAGAGGATTGCGCCCTCGCAGCGACTTTGCGAAGGCCGTAGGCATTGAAACTCCGTCGACATTGGACGTTTTCCTCCTGAAAGCCCAGGCGTACATCCAATATGAAGAGAATGAGGTTGTTAATTATGTTTGTGACACCCGACATAGGGAGAATGTCAAGAGTTCGAAGAGCTAAGACACGTCGACGTCCCATCGAGGAGGAGAAAGAAAATGGGAGGATAAACCTCATGACTCTAGAGACCACAAGGGGCCGGTAGGTCGATTCAACGACTTCACCCCTCTCACCATATACCAGGAGAGGATCCTAGCCGACTGTGCAAACTCCAAGTTCAAACAAGGTGGGGTCCATTTTCCTCCGCAGGCTCTGGCAAAGCCGGGGACGGATAAAAGTAAATATTGCAGATTTCACAGAAGTCACGGGCACGTGACAGATGACTGCATTCACCTAAAAGATACAATCGAGATCTTAATCAGAGACGGGAATCTAAAGTAATACAAGAAGAAAGATGCTGCAAAAGAGGAAGCTCCCTCGTCCAGTGAGGTTGAGGAAGAAAAACCTGCTGAAGGGTCTTTCATGCCCGTAGCTATGAGCATATCTAGGCCAGAAGACTTCATCCTTATTGACCTCGATACTACTCCGACCTACTTTTCTACCCATAGCCCCTGGGAGTCTTTCCCCACAGCCATGGTCATCTCCGGTGGAGGTTTTACCAAAAATACCATTGGATCAATCAAGAGGAGCTCATGACCTCATCAAATCGAGTTCAGATTTGGGCGTCACCCTTGACAAAATTCAAGGAAATTCACACCCACTGGCCTTTTACAAAGAGGAGCTACCTAGGGGCGCCCCCAATGCAAATATTCCCCTACTAGTGCGCGCTTGAATGGCTAACTTCGACGTTAGGCGCATATTGGTCGACCAAGGGAACTCGAAAAATATCATGTACACTCAGCTCTTTCGCATGCTACAACTTAATGAGACCCACCTGACACCTTACATTGGCTCGGACCTGCAGGAATTTAATGGATCCACGACAAAACCATGGGGGTACGAAGATCTAATCGTGACCTTCGATGCCAACGATACAGGCATGTCGATTAAAACCCAGTTCTTGGTTGTTGATTGTTAGTCCCTATAGTTGTGCATTTTTGGGCGACCCACTCTCGCCGAGATGATTGTAGTACCATCCACGGTACACATAAAGATGAAATACTACACGGCAAACGGGAAAGTGGCAACACTACATGGAGACATTCAGGCCGCTCGAAGATGCTTTGAAGCATCGACGAAGGACATGGATTCTATTAATCTCCAACCACAAGTCAGAGGCAAAGTTGACCTTCCAAAAAGCTCTCATAGGCCTGAACGCCCCCACCAGGTCGATGCCATCGACCTCGACAATTGTTTGGAGCCCGAGGACCTGGAAGAAAGAAGAAAGAAAGGTAAAGCTCCAATGATCGAGGAAGATGAACCCACTCCAAGCATCTCGGAAGGATCCTCGAAGTAGCACATGCAACCAATCCCACACGGTGAATTTGAGCTAGTACCGCTCGACAACGACCTTGCAAAGGAGTCAAGATCAGAGTAGATCTCCCAAAGCTAGCCCAAAACCAGCTCAAAGCATGCTTGAAGGACAACCCGGACCTCTTCGCCTATAGCTCAGCGGAAATACCCAGTCTCGATCCAGAAGTCGCATGTCATCATCTCACTGTAGGTCCTTCCCTTAAGGCCGTAGAACAGCGCATGAGAAAACAGTCCCCGGAGAAAATCGAGGCTGCCGAGCAATCTGTTAGGGACCTTCTAGAGGCCAATTTTATTTCGGAAGCCAAATATATTACTTGGCTATCCAACCATGTACTTATGAAAAATAATAATGGAAAATGGCACATGTGCATTCATTACTCCGATCTCAATAAGGCATGTCCTACGGACGCCTATCCCCTGCCTAACATTGATAAACTCGTTGACAATTCCACAGGTTTTAAATTACTTTCATTCATGAACGCCCATTCGGTCTATAACCAAATTCCCATGGCTAAAACAGACAAAATTTACACGGCCTTCATGACCGAATTGGGCAACTACCACTACAACATGATGCCCTTTGTTCTAAAGAACGCTGGCGCGACATATCAACGAATGGTGAACAAAGTTTTCAAGGGAGAAATCAGAGACATGCTCTAATTGTACATGGACGACATGATCCTAAAGTACCAAGAGGAAGTCGATCACGCCCTACACCTTAGGAAAGTCTTCGATCAAGCCAAGAGAGTCACAATGAGGTTCAACCCCGAGAAATGCACCTTCGGGGTTCGGGCCAGAAAGTTCCCCGGTTTCTATACCACCAAGAGCGCGATAGAGGCTAACCCCGACAAATATCGGGCATTCTAGGAATTACCCACTCCAAATTCCAAAAAATCCATTCAAGTTCTCAACGGGATGCTCACCTCGTTATCACGATTCATCGCAAGGCCGGCGCAACACGCACTCTCATTCTTCAAACTACTAAGAAAAGAAGCTACATTTGAATGGATCAAGAAGTGCGAAAAAGCCCTAATTAATCTCAAAAAAACTATGTCCCAACCCCCCGTATTATCACGACAAAGAAGGAAGAGGTCTTGTATCTATATCTAGTTGTGACATCCGAGTCCGTCAGCACGACCCTCATCTGAGAGACCGTAGAGGGACATAAACCAATCTACTTCATGAGCAAAGCCTTATAAGGACCCGAACTAAGATACCACCAGATCGAAAAGATAGCCATCACACTAGTCAACATCGCGAGACGACTCTGCCACTATTTTTTGGCATACACCATCATAGTTCGAATAGATCAACCCATCAAACAGCTGTTAGGTCGTTCAGATATGGCTGGACGAATGCATAAATGGTCCCTGGAGCTATCCAAGTTCGATATCAGGCACGAAAGCAGAAAGGCTCTCAAAGCCCAAGTCCTCGCCGATTTCGTGGCAGAGATGACCTTCCTCACTTCCTACAACTTATAAGTTAACCCAAGATTCACGACGATGCCAATGTAAGCTTTCTCGAACCTAGAGACCTCATCCCCATTCGTTTGAAATTTCAGATGGATGATGGAGCCTTCCGCGCCATAACCTTTCTCCATCGTACTATCAACGGCCCCTTTCGTCGCTTCCATGTAAGAACTCCCTTGCGCCATCCTAAACAAACCACCATCTGCCTTCCTCTCACCATATAAATGGTGAAGCATGTGATCCCCACCTCCCTCCTCCACCAAAGAACCATCTAACTTCCTTATAAACTTTCCAACTCCCCTAAAAGAATTTTGATTTTCATCACTCCTAAAAAACATAGGAATGTTCGCAAAAATCTTCCTACCAATCCAGAAAAATGTTATCCATTTTTAGAGCAAGTACTCTTTGATCACTGACGTTGAAAAATTTGATGAACCCGTATTTTTTCCCCTTCCAATCTCTTTTTGGAGGAATTATGACTTCATCAATATCCCCCAAATCTTTGAACTTATTGTTCATGCCTTTAGCATTCCAACCATATATATGATGAAAATGGTTGTAACTATGGGGCTTTCTATCCCACTTCCCCTCGCTCTTCTTCTCTCTGATTGATGTTAAACTTTAATCCATCCACCATTATTCTTATGATTCTTGTTGTTATTCTCCATTCATTGCGCCCTGCCTGAAAGAATGTTAGAGAGAAGGGAGACACTCTCTAACATTTTTTATTTATTGTTTTTTTAGTATACTATTGCATATGGTTCAATTTTGAAATAGTTAAAAGGGGTGATAAATATTGAATTGTAACTTATTAGATAGGTGAAAAGGGTAAATTTAAAATAATAATAATAATAAAAATTGTAAAGGTGAAAGATAATTATAGGAGTAACCGATAAAGTTTTTTTAAAAAGTAAATAGGGATAAATATGTTTTTGGTCTTTATAAATATCTAAAATTTCATTTTTAGCCCTATTAAAAAATGACATATTTTTGTTCTTACAAAAAATTTATTCATACAGTTTTCGTTTCTATTATTTTCTAAAATTTTGAAAACGGCTTAGTTATTCTTAAATTTTTAAATTTTTGAATAATTTAGAATACTATCAAATTTTTATTTATCAAATTTTAGAATTTTTTAAAATGAGAAGAATTAAATATGAATTTTTTAAATTTCAAAAGATATTGATAAAGAAAATGAAAATCTCGACTTAGAAATTAAATTTTGAGTATTTTTAGGAACTAACTTTTTGTAATTTTTTGTGCGGATGCTCTTGCAAAATTTGGGGCTACTTATGGTAGAGAAGTGAAGTTTAAGAAAGTGTTAGTGTTTTAAGTTGGCATTAATTTTGGTAAAACTAGGCTTTAGCAATGTCATGATAAATGTCATGACATTCAGAGATTGAAGATAAATCCTACCTGCTAAGGATGTTAAAAGACATTTAACCGAAAGCTAAAGATGTGTGGAAATTTGAAAATCGATGTCATCACGGATGTTATGACATTCGTGACATTCTGCTCGAGAACTGCTTTTTTCCGAGATTTTCGGAAGTTTGTTGAGCTGCTATTTTATGTTTTTCTGTTATTAGAAAGCATGCTCACGTGGCTACTAGGTTAATCTTAATTAGACCTAAATTGGTTGTTGAAAAGACCATGTTTTTAGGATTAAATTAAGTGAACCCTAGCTATCTTTATGGAAGCCCAAACAAGTTTCGGACGCTTCTATAAAAGGAATTCCCTTACAACCGCGCCCGAATTTATTGAAGATATAGCAGGTTGTTATTTGTGTACTGTTAGGATTAGTAACAGTTGTATTTGTGTAATTCTAGTTTCTCTTGTGAGCCAAGCAATTATCAATTGATAAGAGTCTTGGAATAGGATTTGTTTGTAAGGGTAGTTTATCACTCAAAGCTTTGAAGCACGAGTGTTTGTCTCTTGATTGAAGCTTTGAAGCAAGATCAAGATAGTTTATTGAAGTGTGTCTTCACAATTCAATTATTCCATAGGTTGATATCACCGTGATTGAGGGGAGTGAGTAGAACTCGATCTAAGTAGGACTTAGGTTGAAGTTGCATTGGGTAGGTTTTAAGTGAAGGAGATAAACTGTTGGTTTATTCTGAATTAATTCTACTAATAGTGAATTTCCTCCTTGGTAGCCCCGGATGTAGGTGTAGTTAGACACCGAACCGGTAAACAACTTATTGTGTTCTTTATCGTTATTTATATTTACCGTAAATTGTTAGCAGTGTCGATAGTGTGTCATAACATTCTCTGACATCACGATCCGCTTCCGTGAATTTCAATTGGCATCGGCGTGCACCTGTTATTTCCGGTGAGATCTAGGATAATAGTTTCGCGAATGGATAAGGAAGGAGGATTTGGAGGTAGACCACCTATTCTGGATGGGTCTAATTATGATTATTGGAAGCCTCGTATGGTTGCCTTCTTAAGATCAGTGGATATTAAAGCTTGGAGAGCTGCTGACAAAGGATGGAAACATTCCACCAAGCTTGATAAAGATGGGACTGCTGTCTTGAAACCTGAGGAGGAGTGGAGCAAAGAGGAATAGGAGCTAGCTCTGGGAAACTCTAAAGCATTGAATGCCCTATTCAATGGTATTGACAGAAATATCTTCAGACTGGTCCATCAATGTGAGCTGGCCAAGGATGTTTGGGGCACTCTCAAAACTACTCATGAGGGGACTTCCAAGGTGAAGATGTCTAGACTTCAGATGCTCACCACCAAATTTGAGAATTTGAAGATGAAAGAAGATGAGACTATTCATGAGTTTCACATGAATATTTTGGAGATTGCCAATGCCTCAGGAGCACTTGGTGAAAAGATGTCAAGAAAAGTCGGTGAGAAAGATTCTCGATCCTTGCCCAAAAGGTTTGCAATGAAAGTGACGCAATAGAGGAGGCTCACAAGACCTTGAAGGTGAAGAACTTATTGGATCTCTTATGACTTTTGAGATGGGAATCAGTGAAACTGTTGATAAAAAGAACAAGAGCATAGCACTTGTATCCAATACTGAAGAAGGATGCAAGGTGGAAGATGAAGAGAAGATATCTAAAGCTATAGCTATGCTTGAAGAGCTCAACAAGCTCATCAAGAGCATTGATCCAAAGTCAAGGTCAAATGTCAAGGACATTTCATCGACATCGCGGATCTTATGACTCAAAGAAGATCCAAGTCAAGAAAAGTAAGTCAAGGAAAATCCAATGTCATGAATGTGAAGGATTTGGACATATTAGAGGAATGTCCCACCTTTCTAAAGAAACAAATGAAAGGAATGGTCATCACTGTCCGATGGTGATTCGAAGTGAATCGAGGAAGAAGGTGCCAAACTTGTCACCGCTTCTCTGAGTGTACAATCGATATGGATTCTAGTGATGAGGAAGTGTCATTTGAAGAGCTTGCTGAAACCTACAGGAAGTTGTGTATAAAGAATGGTGACGTGTCAAGAAAATTAGAATCGAAAAACCGATTGAGAAGAAGTCGGAAGGTGAAGAGGTGAGAAAAGGAAAACACGCCACTATAAATCACCTCAATAGTGATATTGTAATGTTGAACTTCAAAATTGATCAGATGTCTAAATCTGTCAAAATGTTGACATCTGGTACTGATAAGTTGGAAGAAATTCTTCATCTTGGACAAAATGCAAGAAATAAGCATGGTCTGGGATATGTGGCTGAAAAGAAACCTGTTGGTGACATCAAGAAGAAGAGACATGGGAAAACAATGTCAAAACAGGTGTCACAACATAAAATAGGAAATGTGTCTGGGTCAGGATATGCGGAGGTCAAGAAATTTGTTAATAACAAAAGGAAGAACAGACCTAATGAACCAATGTCAAAACAGATGTCACAACATTGGGTTCAACATCAAAATCATAGAAACTTGAACAAAAAGTTTCAAAGATGGAGATGTCATTATTGTGGAAGGTTTGGTCACATAAAATCCTTCTGCTATAGGCTACATGGATACCCCAATCAGACTCCCTATGTTAAGCCTAAGAACATCAAGGTACCCTACACTCAAAAGTGGAAGAAGAGGACTGCAGCTCTGATAGCTCACACTTCTCTTAAAGTGTCTGCCAAGGAAGATTGGTATTTTGACAGTGGATGTTCTAAGCATATGACTGGAGACAGAAATCTTCTTAAAGATGTTAAACCTCATTCTGTCAGTTCGGTTACTTTTGGAGATGGAGCTAAAGGAGAAATCAAAGGTATTAGAAACTCAAACTGGTCTGGAGTTCCAAACCTAAATGAAGTGTTGCTGGTAAAAGGTTTGACTGCAAATCTCATTAGCATAAGTCAGCTATGTGATATGGGACTCACAGCCAACTTCACTAAATCTGAATGCCTTGTAATCAATGATGAACAAGTAGTGATTATGAAAGGAGTCAGATCAAAGGGTAACTGCTACTTGTGAGAATCTGAGAACACCACTCTGCTCTCTGTGTGCTCTACAGACAAAGATGAAGAGGAAGTGAAGTTGTGGCAACAAGAATCTGATCATCCACATTTCAAAAGAATGAAAAGGATCAGTTTCATAAAGGGAGTCAGAAGGATACCAAGATTTCACATGGACAAAGGGAGAATCTGTGGTAAGTACAAGGCTGGACAGGAAATCAGAATATCACACTCAATGTCTAGACATCTGACCACTCCTAAAGTACTGAAGCAGAGTACTAGGATCTGGCATGAAAGGATAACCAAGTATCCTACTGTCAAAGGATACAGGAGAAGAGTCCTGGATGAAACCCTCTTTGTCAAAGGAGGAAAGGTCATGGTGTTTCAAATTTATGTTAATAACATAGCTTTTGAAAGAATACCTGACACAATGTGAGATATATTGACAAACAAATGCAAGCTGAATCTGGAATGAGCCTCATTGGAGAGTTGATTCATTTTCTTGGACTGCAAGTCTCACAGATGGAAGACTCAACACTTCTTCCACAGAGCAAGTATGCAAGCAACTGTGTCAAGAAGCTTGGAATGAAGAATGACAGCCACACTAGGACTCTTACCCCTCCACACTTGAAGTTGTCCAAGAAATCAAGTGGAGAAAGTGTTAGTCAAAGCTTGTGTAAAAGCCCTTTTGATGGATGTTTCTTCTTGAGAAACAATCTTATTTCTTGGATCAGCAAGAAGCAAAACTGGTTGGGTTTATACAATGTTGAAGTTGAATACATAGCAGCTGGGAGAAACTGCTTTAAGATGATCTGGATGAAGCAGATGCTGACTAAGTACAATGTCATGCAGGATGTCATGACATTGTCCTGTGACATCTTTACTAAAGTTCTTGAGACTAGTCAGTTTAGGACTCTAAGGGGCAAATTGGGTATTTGTCAATATGAAGAGTTGTAGCAATTAACTGTGCCTACAACAAGGGATGGAAGGGACCTTTTACTTCAATTATTTACAAGTGGGTTATTTAATTATTTTCATCCTTATTTTAAAAGGTCCAAGAATAGGAAGAGACACCCACATATAATAGTTTCTTCATTTGAAAGTAGTATCACTCTTTCTTCACCCAAAAGAAACTCTGAAATCCTCTACCATTCTCGCTCTCCTTCTCTCAAAAACCATCAGCGAAACATGTCTTCATCATCTTCATCATCTCAAGAATCAGGCTCTTCATCTCCCTCCATGGCTGAAGTTAGGGCAAATGCTGAAGTCATGCATACTGAAGCACTGAGGGTTACTCCGCTGCGTGCTATTTCCACTGACCCAGAAAGAGTCAAGAAATTACGCACAAGGAATGCAAGAAGGTCACAAGCATCTCCTTCTGGTAAGACTTCTGTACCATCATCTTCAGTCCCCCCAGAAACAGTAAACAGAGAGGGGTCAAGGTCTGTGCATATAGCCATAGCTAGATTAGTAACCAGCATCCTAAATGAGGATCGGTCTGTGCCTGGGGTCTCAATACCTCTAAACTATAAGTCTGCTAGCCCTAGTTTAGCAGTTGATCCAGATGTCACTAAGAATGTTGAGACATCTGGTGATCATGATGCTTCCCCTGCCAAGAATAATGTAGATTCTTCAGTTAAAAATTCTGAAGTACGTGTTGATAATGTCTGTAATGAAACCCTTGCTAATAAGGACGATGTGATTTCTGATAGTATTCTTGAGGAATCCCCAGCAAAATTTGCCTCTGTTAAAGCCCCTGCTGACTATATTTCTGATAGTATTCTTGAAGAATCACCAGCAAAGTGTGCCTCTGGTAAAGTCCCTGATGACTACATTTTTGATAGTATTTTGGAAGAGTCTCCTGTTCAAGAACCTGATCATTTAACTGAACCTCCAGTCATTGACTTAGATGAAATGTTCTCAGACAATGATCTTATTGCCAATGTCAATCCAAGCATTGCAAAGAGAATGATGAAAAGGAAGGGAAAACAGGCAGTCACACAGAGCCCTGCTAATGAGAAAGACACTGAAGATGTGTGCAAGACTGAGAAGTATCACAAGGCTGGACCCTCTACAAGGAGAAGTAGAGTAAAAACTGTTGGTAGTGGCTCTAAACCAAAGAGAACACCAATTGTGAAAAAGAGGAAAGAACCTGAATCCTCAGAGTCAGACTCTGATTTTAATGTTGAAGAGAATGTCACAGACATTCATCCCAGAAAGAAGCAAACTTTTGAGAAACTGCTCAAGGTGCCTGAAGTGGCCATTGATAACATTTCTTTTCATCATCCTGAAAATGTTGGAAGATGGAAGTATGTTTGCTTAAAGAGGGTGGCTCTGGAAAGAGAGTTAAATAAAAGTGCTCTTGATTGCAAGGAAATTGTTGACTTGATTAAGGAGGCTGGTCTGATGAAAACAGTTGTGAGTTTCTCAAACTGTTATGAAGTTTTGGTGAAAGAATTTATAGTTAATCTATCAAATGGCTGTGGGGATAGGAACTCTGCTGACTATCAGACTGTATATGTGAGGGGAAGGAAAGTCAGGTTTTCTCCAAATATGATCAACAACTGGTAGATCGATAATGCTCACCAGATGGAGGAAACCGACAACAAGATCTCCAAACCATCATCGCCAAACAAGTAAGGCAATGGCCTCTAAAGGGAAAGCTCTGCAAGCGAGTGTCAAATTGCCATCCCGCATAAGATTGGTGCTGCTAATTGGGTCCCAACCAATCACAAATCCACCATCTCTAATGGACTGGGAAGATTCATATATGCAGTAGGCACTCAGGCTACATTTGACTATGGATCCTATATATTTGAGAAGACACTCAGCATCGACAACTATGCTATCAAAGGACCCATAGCCTTTCCTCCTCGTGTGGAATTATCAACGACCAATTCCACGATATTCTAGCCGAAAGAGATGTAGTCAAAGAGCCCCGCTCTTGGATTCCACTATAAACTATTTCAAGGCAGACATGTTCCAGACATTGTCATGACATCTGGTGAGACATCCAATGTCAAGGCAACTTCTCAAAAGGCAACAGTCCTAGCTGTGCTAAGAGCTACCTGCAAAGAGCTTGAAGCAAGGAAACAAAGCCTGGAAGAGCTGATCTCTCAACTAGAGCAGGACACAGAGGTTGAGGATGAAGGGATAGCTGCTGAGGTTGGTGATTGAAAATGAGGATGTTGGATGGCCCATCGTGAAGAAGGCTCTAAAGATGTTTCCTTCCACAGTGCTTCTTCTGGAGAAGAAAGCACTTGAGTTGTATCCCTGTGCCCCTGTTGCTTCTGTCTTTATTCTGTCAATTTGGTTTTTTTTCTTCTTGTTCTGTTTTTTTTTCAAATGGTTGTGTATTCTGGATGATTGTAATCCTTTTACTGACAGATATGTAATGCCATGACAAAAATGTACCCCTAAACAGTGTTGGTACCTTCTTTAATTATATGCTTGTATGCTTGGGGTACTTGTATTGTTTCCTTTGGCCCTTTATGGCTAAAAAGGGGAAGAAGAACTATTGTGTGACAGTAGTATGGGCTTTTGGGGAATTGTGGGAAATTGTGGGATTTCTGTATGGGTAGAATTTATCTTATCTCTAGGTTCTAGTTTCTTTAAGCTTAGAACTAGTTTGTCTTCTGCATATACTACGATGTGTTAAGTAGTTTTAGCCAAAATGTGCCAAATGGGAGTTTGTTAGTGTTTTAAGTTGGCATTAATTTTGGTAAAACTAGTTTAGCAATGTCATGATAAATGTCATGACGGAGATCAAGATAAATCCTACCGCTAAGGATGTTAAAAGACATTTGAAGCCAAAGTTGGGAAATTACAGAAAAGCCCGATGTCATCACGATGTTATGACATTCGTGACATTCTGCTCGCAGAATCTTTTTTCCCGAGATTTTCGTGAAGTTTGTTGGTGCTATTTTATGTTTTTCATTATTAGAAAGCATGCTCACGTGGCTACTAGGTTAATCTTAATTAGACCTAAATTGGTTGTTGAAAAGACCATGTTTTTAGGATTAAATTAAGTGAACCCTAGCTATCTTTATGGAAGCCCAAACGAAGTTTCGGATCGCTTCTATAAAAGGAATTCAACCTTACAAGGCGCCTCAAATTTATTGAAGATATAGCAGGTTGTTATTTGTGTACTGTTAGGATTAGTAACAGTTGTATTTGTGTAATTCTAGTTTCTCTTGTGAGCCAAGCAATTATCAATTGATAAGTGTCTTGGACTAGGATTTGTTTGTAAGGGTAGTTTATCACTCAAAGCTTTGAAGCACGAGTGTTTGTCTCTTGATTGAAGCTTTGAAGCAAGATCAAGATAGTTTATGAAGTGTGTCTTCACAATTCAATTATTCAATAGTTGATATCACGTTGTGATTGAGGGGAGTAGTAGGAACTCGGATCTAAGTAGGACTTAGGTTGAAGTTGCATTGGGTAGGTTTTAAGTGAAGGAGATAAACGGTTGGTTTATTCCGAATTAATTCTACTAATAGTGAATTTCCTCCGTAGCCCCGGATGTAGGTGTAGTTAGACACCGAACGGGTAAACAACTTATTGTGTTCTTCACTGTTATTTATATTTACTGTGTAAATTGTTAACAGAATGTCAGATAGTGTGTCGTAATATTCTCTGTGACATCACGTATCTGCTGCCAGGAATTTCAGAAAGATTTTCGGATGTTTATTTCTCACTTGATTAATATCATTGTAGATGTTTGATTCTGAGGTTATCCTCGTTGTAGTTTTTCCCTCTTTTTTTTGGGTCTCTGGCCCTCCGTTTCACTAAAATTACATACATAATGATTTTGTAGGGATTAAAATATTCCAGAATTTTTATAGAGACCAAAAATAAATTTTGTTAATTTTTAAGGACCAAAAATTTATTTAACCTAAATAAATAAGATGCACAATTCAAGAACACCCAATTGTCTTTGAAGTGTGATTTAATAAAGTAAGACTTATTTATAATTTGATTTAATTAACATTTGTTAAAATTGAAAAAATACAGAAATTCACTTATGAAAATTAGAATTAAAGTTTAATCTAACTTATTTCTAATCTCTTCTAAACCAAAATCAAATGAAACTTGAAATTTTTCAATATTGAGAAAAGAATACAATCTTTTTCCATCACTTTTTACTTCTAAAGGCACAACCTTTCTTCTAAAGCTGCATTCATAGAGGACAGAAACGTACAATAGTTTCTCAAGTTGATAACATCATTGTGATGTACCCATTAATCATGAGTTTGGACTCATAACAACTCACTTTGACTCTTGCTTAATTGGATAAAGATATGCATAATTCTCCTAGCTAAAATTATTAGGGACAAAAACAAAAATGAACTCTACATACTATATGTGAAAACTACTTCTTTTTGTTTTAAAACTTTATTCATGCATTTTAATAAACCAACTAAATCCAGAAATTTACCATGAAAGTTGTAAAAATCAGTACCTAAAAAGTGAATAAAAACACACAAAATTCTGAGTGAAAGTTTTTTTTTTTTGACAAGAAATTCTGAGTGAAAGTTAAAAGCAATATAAAACAAGCTTGATATCTGAAACCCTAAAGATATATACTATCAGAAACCTATACTGACAAAATGCAGAAACTCTCAATACAGTACTGTATTTTAACTATCTAGAAAGAAAGAGATTAACAGATATGTAACCACAAGAAAGAAGACAAATAATAACTACAAAATTATAAGCATCTTTCTGATTCGTTAGAGAATTTTTGACAAATGTTTATATCAATTTTTTCTCATGCAAATCTCTCAATTCACACACATAAACCATCACCTTCACGAGAATATCAAAGTCTTGAGAAAGAGATTGAGAGATCGAGTTGACAGGAATGAAGCCTGGTCCGAGATCACACACCTTTGAGCATCTTTTGAGTTCACAGTGAATTTGACAAAATCACAGCATCTCGCAAAATCAAAGACATCAAAGAAGTTGAGATAGTTACCTCGAGCCAAACAACATTCCTATCAACCATAATCTCTCTTTTCAATTCATTTCAGCATATATGATTTTCATCTCAGAAAAAATCATAACCTATTGAATCATAGAGAAATATATATACACACAAACTTATATATGTGTAAAACCTAACCTAAGGTGGATTCTTTACACGTGTGATCAAAGCTATTCTTCAATCAACGGTCATTTTTCACTCTTTATTTTTTAGTACATTGGCATCTTTTATCAATATTCTCTGTGAATACAGCCAACTTAATTAGGACATAAATCATGGAATTTAATATTATCATTCATTTATATTAAATTATTTCTTATTTAAAATTATTATTATTATTATTATTATTAGTATTACATGATATTCCTCGATCTTTCCTATTAAAACTTTTTGTGGCAGAATTTTTCTTTTCAAAAAGTATTATATTCTTTGCTTCATTTGAAAAGTTCATTTATCTTAAGATTCTCAAGACAAAAAGTCTACCTATTATTTAATCTTATTGATTCTTAGCAGTTTGGCATGTAGTTTTTTATTTTTTGTAATTTTTGTAAACGGGTAAATACGTAATAAAAACTTAAAGCATAGCACTGTGTAGATCATAATTGATAAGGTACATCTCAATGATATTAATTTGTCCAAATATATTATCTAATCATTACGATTTTAACAAATTAGTTTTTTAAACTAATAAATTAATTCTTCAAACTATAAAATATTTGCATCATTATTTACTTTTTTATAGGTAGTGTTTATTATTGAGGTGGAATTTCTATATTTATTTATTCATTTTTTTTAATTTGTTATATTTAATCAATATAATTTTTTTTAAATTTATCTCGTTCTCTCGCTTATTATTTTTCACTTCCGATATTTAGATTTTTAGTTTAAATCAAAAATTTATTAATTTAAAAAATATAGATTTATATTTTAAATACTCTAATATATATTATGAAAAAATTTATTTCTAATTGATCATAAATGTAAAATAGAAAAATATTTTATTTTTATGAAAAACTTATTTGATCATTTTTTTCAAAAATTTAATGAAAATATCAATTAAAGAAACTTTTGACAATAATAATAAGAAATAATTACACTTTTAAATGAAGATTAATTTATAAAACATGAAAAATTATCGTATATAGATTCTTTATGAATTTTATAGATAAAAATATAAGTTAAAAAATAAACATCTAATTAATGAGAAGACCACCGTTTAAATTTAAAATAGGAAGACTAATTTCATAAAATTGATGAACCAAAAATATAATTTATTTTTAAAATAATAATCATTATTAATATTATTATTATTATTATTATTATTATTATTATTATTATTGTTGTTGTTGTTACTTTTATTATTATAATAAATCATTTCAAAAATAGAAAAGTATTTACATTATTTTTAATTTGAATGAGTTATTTAGAGAAGAGGATCAAAATAGTTAATTATTTTTAAAATATATTTATACCATTTCTTCAGATAATTATACTATACAAAAATATAGTCTTTTAATTAAAAAAAATCATTATTGTTAGCAGAAAGAACTAAAAAAAATTCATTACATGCATGCTTATTTTCCAAAATCCTCTTCCCTTTCTTCTCCAACTTTTATTTTGTATGCATAGTGCAGTGCATGAGACCATTAATGAGTCAACTTGAGAGGACACGACACGGCATGGCATTGCATTGAATTGTGCATCACGAGCTCGATTTGAATGCGCTGCAGTGAGTGTAGGTACTGTCACCCTGCATTGCATTTGTATCTCGAGAGGGGGGGCCTGTAAAGCAATATATGATCCACGTATACTCTCTCCTGACGTGGCACCTTTTCATTAGTTGGAAGATGAAAGTGTGTCAGAATCAATTTGCTCAAGGAAATTATATGTTAATGATGATAAATAAATGGGTCACACCTACACTCAATCACAGTCCACAGACATTCTGAAAACCAAGGACATAACTACAACAACACATAACAGTTCGTACTTACTCGGTACAACTTTTATTTCTTTCACTCCAATTTTCAATTTACATTCAACAATTGTTTTAAATTCAAATTTGCTTTTCAAGAGTCATTATTTTTCTTTTAGTGTATGTTTGATTTTTATTTTGGAAGATATATAAAATTAATTTCATAGGTGTTTTTATCAAAAGTAAAATTAATTATGACATTTAAAATTGTTTATATTTGAAGATGTCAAGGGAAATCACCACACAAAGAAAAGTCAATGGAATTGAGGACCACAATGCCATGAAAGGATTGGCAAAACCCTCGATATGATATCATCGAAACCATAACTCTAGTGACAACGGAGGTCCCGATAACCCAATGCACCTTGGAATATCTGAGGGCGCGAGAAAACAGACACGTAGTACAGGTCGGTGGAAGATGTTAGTTTTTCGGGTATATATTGATCCTACCACTCATCAACACGAGAGAACGTATTCATTGGAGTCGATCAAAAGGCAATCATGTGGGAGGGAGGTGAGTGTATGTCTCACTATTGTACTTTCTGTAGATTTATGTGCTTGTAGGTAATGAAGATCATCTTATGAAGTTTTGATGACGATAACACATGACTATAGCTTTCAACCCTAATGATAATTAAAACATTTTATGACTTATCAGCAGAGGACTCAAGATCAAAAGGCATATACAATCAATATTGTCTAGCAAGAGTCTTCAAGTCTATTTGTGGAAAGATGTGAAAGTTCGTCAGGTCATGTCTATCGACCTCTCTAATTGAACTGAGTACGGTAAAAATAAGGTAGTATCTTATGAGTACTAAGGCAACTCTCACACACACACACTTAAAAATCCTTTTCAAAATATTTTTATCACACAAATTATTTTCAAAGTCAAGTTAAGTGATTAAGAAGTTGTTCAATCTCTTTCCAAAGTCTTTTTGAACTAACCAAACGATTGGATATTTAAGTAAATCGATTAACAAAACTTTTTCTATTATCTAATGGATTAGAATGTTATGCCAATCCATTATAAAATAGTCAATCGATTAATCAAGTGATGGGGACGTCACATTAATGACCTATAACAGTTATTTATCCTATATTTCCTTTTCGTCATGCAAATTATTTAAAAATATGTTTTCTAATCTATTAGAAAATTGTGCTAAGTTATTAGAAAAGTGTTTATCGATTACAAAATAAAATAAAATAAAAGAACAACCTATTTAAGTCTTGGAACGACTCTATCCAAATCTTCCTATTTCGATCTCACAAACGATTATATTTGTGATTTATAATCGATTAGAATGTTTTTCTAATTAATTAGATAATCAATTTGGCTCTTGGATAATTTTATTTCTTCGTGCTTTCAACTAATATATAAGGGGTGGTCTCTCTCACTTCAAACCACTCCGCTTTTCATTGGTTTCATATTTCTTTAGAATTTATCTTTCTTAATCTCTTAGAAAATTTTCTAATTTCACTTGTGGTTACCTAAGTGCTTTTGAGTGAAGCTTTTGTTGGAATAATATAGCAAGTGTGAGTAAGTGAGGAAATATGTCCCACATTGGATAGAAATGTGGAGACTTAAGCATATATAAGTGGGAGAACCTAGTCACCTATCACCTTAAGGTTTTAGGTAGACAAGTGGTGTGTCTCTCACAAGGTGTTTGTTTCTCAACTTTATATCAATGCTCCTACTATTAAATCCCTCTAACAACTTTATTTATGAGAAATTGATCGCGACTTTATCGTCTATTAATCGGGAGACTGCAAGTGTACAGTTCTATCGCGTAGTTTTAAAAGATATCGAACCCACAAGGACTATAAATCGATCTATTGTTATCCTAAGTTACTATATATAGCTAAGGCCAATAATTCTTTTGGATGATGATTAAAGAAAAATATTAATTAAAGGATATCGGTATGTAATTCGTCTAACTTAGGGGATCCGAATTTCCACTGGCTTATTTCTCAAGTTGATAAAAAAAGTCTTTTCAGCAAACAATATTCATCTAAAAATCCTATCTCAAACTCTCGCTCTATTGAATCAGATCATGTAATTAAATCCTAACGTATGCTCTCGCTATCCCGCCGAATTTAAAAACACTTTTTGAAAATAAATAAGGTTTAATCAGTTTTAAAATGTTTTCGCAGTCTTTAAAATTAATACCTAGTATCCACTATCCGGTTTAAACCTCAAACTCTCGCTCTGTTGGTTTCTAACCTTAATCCAGTTTATTTAACCTCAAACTTTCGCTCTGTTGGTTTCTAAACCTTTTAATGAATAAATTTGGATACCAAAGTCAGAAAGAGTATTTTTAACAACATAATATTATGCCAGTTTATTTCAGATTCCTTTGGTTCAATTAATTTACATACCGATACCTACTCGGTTTAGCCAGACATATTTATTAACTCAATCATGCATAAACAACAATATTTCATGTATTTGGGCATATCCAGAAACATACAAATAAATGGCATGCAAATAAATTTAAGCTAATAAATATTTAGGAACTTGAAATAAGAATACTGCAATTAATCTTGTTCTTCAAAAATACAGAGTACTCCACCACAGGTTGGCTGGATCTACCCTTGAAACTCTTGAATTCGAAAGAAGAAAATAAACAAGGAATAAAAAGCACTAGATCTAACGTAAGGTTAGATCAGTGAAAAGTACACAATAATTTCCAGTGTGGAAATTGTTGTGAGAAAATTATAACAGCTTAGAACTAAAAGAAAGAAAATCTAAAACTAAGAAACGAAAATGGAAAATAAAATAAAATTGCAAAACTGAAAAAAATGGAAATGCGAATAAAGAAAAACTTGAAATCGATTGTTCGGTAAAAATACTGACCCCTTCTCTGGGACTTGCACGTTCTTTTTATAGCTTCACTGTGCAACTTCCATTTGCAATCTTGTAGGAAAATGGTGATCGTGAAGAAATAAATGCCTCAAAATTCAAAGACGGACGCCTCGAGTGGGAAGTTCATGAGATAAGACGTGCGTCTCACTTTCTGTGTGGCAATTGGTGGGTCCCATTTTGCTAGGAGGCGGGAGCCTCCAAGGCCCTTGAGACGAGCGTTTCTTCCTGGACGTGGACGCGTGCTGGGCTTTTGCTTGGCCTTTGTGTAATTATTTCTCTTCTTCTTACCTCCTCCTTTTTGCTATCACACCCCATCTTTCATTTCTCTAGATTTTAATTAGATTTCTCCTCAATTTCATTTATTTGCTCAATTAGTCTTTATTTAATACAAATACCTGAAACATTAAAATAACAGCGTAATACAAAAATAAAACAAAATAATTAAACAAAAATACTAACATTATCTATGAGAATTAAATCAAACATGCTATATAAATTCGTGTTATCAGAAATATATTTTTTTTATAAATGGTCGTGATGGTCAGTTAAATTTTTAAAGGTGTGATTCCTTTAAGAGATCGAGTTCTTGGTACATGAGATCAACCTGTGGTAAAATTTGTTATTGGTTTATTAAGCTTTGTTGAAAAAAACTTTGTTTTGGTTAAAGAGATTAACCAAAAATATCTAATTGTTTTGATAGCATAGTCTAGGGTAAAAGTTTTCTTTTAATTCGGGACAAACCTGCTAAAATATCAAGATCATATTGTTGTTGGCTGGTGATTTTGATGGATTTATTTGGTTCGAAATGGTAAGCTTTATGTTGTTTAGACTTTGTTCGAAAGAAGGGAGTAAGGTCCGAAGGTTGCATTTCGTTTGAAAAGTAAGGAGATTCGAATGGGCCATTTCTGTTGGAGATTCGAAGTTTGAATTAAAGTTTTGATATTTACAATAAAGGAGATTTCGAATTCAAATAGGAAGCGTTGCTTCGCTGGAAGACGCGTGGAAGCCATAGATTGCAGAAGCCATGCAATCTTCGAACGTGGCATTATTCTATAACAAGACCGTTAGGGTCAAACTAGTATAAATAGGAGTCTTAACGTTAGGATTTCATGTGTTCATTATTGTACAAAAACTCACATATACTCAAAATACCAAGTGTAAGGGAAACGAGTTTGCAGAGAAATGTACGTATAGAAACACCATTGTTTATTTTCGAAGTCCAAAGTTCTTTATCTTTAAAGTTATTTCGTTTC
This sequence comes from Vicia sativa, assembly GCA_021764765.1. Lineage (NCBI taxonomy): Eukaryota > Viridiplantae > Streptophyta > Magnoliopsida > Fabales > Fabaceae > Vicia > Vicia sativa. Next base: position 4,164,577 of record CM038792.1, read on the forward strand.
CAGTTATTCCTTTATCTTTTAGTCAAATTTACACTTTTCGAAAACCTTTATTTCTTTTCCAAGTCCTTTACATTTCCTTTACAAACCATTTACATTGCTTTACAAAGTCCTTTACTTTTATTTCAAAGTCTTTTACAAAGTTTGTTTACATTATTTTGTCCGCATCTTTATGTTTTGATCTAATTCTGTTATTACTCTTAATCGAAGTTTGTATAATCTTTAATTGAACATTTATTTCATGTTCTTAAGAATTTATAGTGCTTTAGATAGAATGTTAAATATAAGTTTTAAGACAAGTTCAAACACCAATACTTAGACACATGTCCTAGGATCAATCTAGTCGATCCTGTAAGTTACCAAAATACTGTTAAATTGAAAGACTAGTTGTTGTTTACTAGAAATCACTGTAAACAATTATATTAAAGTCCGTGGGCATAATCTTTAAAAGTTCAAAGTCTAGGGTCCCCTACAATGGCCTAGGTAGCACAATGAGTAGTTCAAATATTTATTATTGACAGTAACGAAACTATCACTTCTGGTAATGACGTTGAAGTTGTTACTTGATTTAGGATTAGACTAGTTATTCCAATAGGATTCGATCTCCCTACAGTACCAATCATCAATGTGATTGGTGGTTCTGTGTTTGGTCGATTGTCTTAAGGAAAGGAAGTTTTCTTTAATGAGCTGTTTCAACTAGAATCCTACCACTTCTCAAATGCATATGAATCCAGACATTGCAAGTGTTTTCATGTAAAAATGAAAATGATAGAAAAATGTAATACTTCCTCGTAAAAGATTTGCACAAAAATGTCGCATTGGACGTGTCAATTCGATAGCAGATGTTTTTAGCAAATAATCACGAATTGAATTCGCTTGTGAATTAATTTGAAAAATCTTAGGAACAATTTGTGTAAAATAAATGTACGAAGAAAAATGATTTTGAATTAAAGATAAATTAGATTATTACCCGCGCGATGCGCGGTTATGAATTACTTTTTATTTGTTTATATTGAATTTAAATTATATTTAATATTTTTAAAAATATATGGTTAAAAGGTTCTATTATAATAATTTATTATGTATTACTACCTCTGTTCCTATATATAAGAGACAATTCATTTTTTAAATTCATTGAATAATTAATGTATTTGGTCAATTTATAGACTAGGTACATTGATTATTCAATGAATCTAAAAATTGAATTGTCTCTTATATATAGGAACGGAGGTAGTATAATATAGGCAATACTATAAAAGAAAAAGTAATATTTTATTTGAAAGAAAATATATATGTATGGAAGTTGACATTGATATCTAGATTTTAGTTTTGTATATTTTAATAATTCTAAAAGATATTACTTGAGGTCGTTTATTTTTATTTTGATTCTCATGTCTCTTTAACATTCATATGTGAGAAATAAATACTTTTATTCTTTATTTTTAATTTATTTTTTCATCGTAATATGAAGATTATAGTAGTGAAGTATATAAATATGATTAAAAAGTATTGCATACTCTATTATATTTCAATATTAATAAATAATGGCAAGTCTTTAGAAAGGTATTTGTTTCAACTTTTATCTTTGCTATGATTTTTTTAAAAAAATCAAAAATATTTAAAAGAGTTCGGATTCACGTGTCTCTTTTATTTAAAATGGATAGTGAGTTTATTTCTTTCAAAATACTTCTTAAAATAAATATACACTATTGTAATGAGTTAAATTCCGGACATATCATTTATATGTGTAAGAAAATTATAAATATATTATATAATATTTTAATTTTTCGCATGATGATTTTAAAACCAAACATTAAAATCGGTTATTTTCCTTTCATTGTAGAATGTGTTTTGACCTTTTAAAAAATAAAGATGTGTTTTGAAGAGTGCCACATAATAATTGTAATGTGGCGAATATAGAGTATGTAACATATGATATATATGATGTGTCGTAATATAATTTGATGCTTCAAATTTAATATATTATATAGATATTTGTAAGAAGACAAAAACGAACACAAACTTTAATAACGACGAAGTTTGAACAAAAGTAATGAACAAAAAAAGGAATGACATTAAACAAAAAAATGCAGTAAATAATATTAAAGCAAAGTGTTGAATTTAAGGAAACACAAAGACAATGACAGAATAGGACGTTGACTCGTACATATTTCTCACAAATTGTTTCGCTCTTTGACTTGGATACTCAGTGGTGGAGCTATAAATTTTATTTAGTCTGGGCAAAAATTTAAACTGCAAATTATATATAACATATTATATAATTTTGCCCATACTTTTATTAATTTTGCCCTTGATTTTATCTAAAAACAGCTATTAAATTAGAAAAAATACAAAGAAAATAGGAGTTGGGCCCGGGCACGTGCCCGGACTCACTGGATTATGGCTCCGCCTCTACGGATACTTCAATTCTATAGAGAAGGAGTATATAAATTTTACAACTACAATGCATCAATTTTCTATTTATACTAATCTAAAATTAACTGTCCACGACGGTCTACTCCCAAACATGTATCAAGAACAAGCGGTTCAACCGTCTGAAGTGCTTCCACGTCGCCAGAACTTGTAATTGTTGGAAAAACCATTACCCCGTGTTTGTAAATGCTCCAAGCAAATAACTTCTTTCAAGAATATCTAATCCAACACTCGTCGAAATATGTCAAAATATCTCTTCATTGAATTGATTCTTAGACTTAATAAATATACTGGTACTCCCTCTAGTCACTATTATAAATAAATATTCCCTCTAGTCACTATTATAAGTAAATATTCTTTTTTTAACTTCATTGACCAGAAGGAGTACTAGACAACTTGTGAGTCCGTCAAAACCAAGAAACCAACATTCTGTGAAAACTCTTCTCAAAATTTTGGACGTGTTTAAAGAAGAGTGGTCTTCCGAATTTTTATTGTAATTCTTCCAAACAAATGATCATCACGCTAGTAGAAACCACTTTCGTCAATGTGGTTGTTCCTGCCGAAGCTTGTTAATAAATATTTTTTAACACTTTCTCAACGTAACTTACTCTGACTTTCCCAGCTAGGATTACCAAGCTAACAATTCCCGTCTGCATTTGCTTTTTTAAATCAATAAAATCATCCATTTTCACCTGTGTTGTGCCATTGTTTATACTTTTAATGTCTTTCCTGGTTGAGATCTGCATCATATGATAAACGACAAAACTATAGTACTAATGGAGTTCAATTTCAGAGATTGATTTCACACGCAATAGTAGTACTAGCTAAGTACTCACGGAAAATTAAGTTGCTATGAGAAAATCAAATCTTATACATATTCGAAATAGTAATGATGATGTCAGAGTTGCCAAGGAGGATGTCTAATTTTCTTTAATTGCATATGCATAGTACAGATTTAAGCACAAAATGCTTTAGATAAACTTAAAAAATACTTGCACAAGTTGTCATTTCGATCCGAGAGCAAATGACAATTTTGGACGAGATTTGTTTTTACCCAATAACTTAATTTGGTTTATACGTTCTTGTTCCTCCTCCTGTTTCTTCCTCCTCGTGGCTTCTTCTTTCTGTCGCTGTAGCTCTTCTAGCTCTCTATATCGTTCCTCCTCCCTTCTTTGTCGTTCTAATGCTTCCTTTCTCTGAGATTCTTCAACCTTCCTCCTGTTTTCCTCTTGCATCCTTTCAATATCTTCTTTCTCTTTACGCTCTTGTTCCTGCAGATCGGCATAAATAATATTAATATACGCTTTTCTGATAGCTTCAGGCTTGATCCAAAAAAAGGAATTAATCAGAGTGCATGTATACCTCCTTCAGTCTAGCCTCAATATGAGCCGCTTCTTGTTCTTTTTCAAGTTGAGCAGCAATTTCGTCATTAAGTTTCTTTCTTCCCTCTTCTAACCGTCTTTGAATCTCCACCCACACCTCCTCAGATTTCAAGCTTTCATCAGCTCTCTTACGAATAGCTTCTTCAATCCCCTTTGCAGTCTCTTCTTTTATTAATTTCAATTCTGCTTCCTGTTGACGCCTGTGAAAACATACCAAATGTTAAGCAGGGAAATGGATACTCAAACACGGGGAATGTCACACATAAGTAGCCTCAATATTGTTTATCATCGGCATCTCACATAGAAACAAGACAATAAAAATGTCTGCTTCAATTTTTTCTCCCTTATACATTCTGCCCTTTTTCTTTTTACACTTTCCTAAACTACTCAACAGAAAACCACAATCAACGACAAACTAACCTCCATGGTGACAAAAGGCACTAAAAAATGGTTATGCTTTTAAGGCATACCTCTATTGAATCCTGATCCAAACAAATGTTTCAAAACTGGTCAACAGTAGATAAATGAGGCAGCCAATTTGATCATCAAACATAACAAGTTGAATTATAGCAGTACCCTCCTTCAGATAAGCCTGTGGAGAAGAAATTAAAGTAACATGCTGCAGTTTTAAACTAATTATGGAAATACTAGAATTTTTGAATTATACATCTTGCCAACTTAGTTGTTGTAAAATAGGTCAAATTCTTTTGTTAGTTAAGTGATAAAGGCATCAAGTCAATTGAGAAACCATGTTTCAACACATTATACTATTGAAAATAATATTTACTTTCATTGCCGGCAATTTCCTCTAATAAAACGCCAAGGTTAAGCTACAAATGAGAAGCAACAATGGATGAGCATCGCATCCAAAGGATTGAACTGAAAATAATGTTCAAACTTGAAAAGAACCCAATCTGTTAGCCAACTTAATTCCTAGACCCTTTGAGGTGGGTCACAAGGTCTCGTGTCTAACTATCTTTCTCAGTGTACAAAAAAAAAATGAAATTCTAAGCAACTTAACCTCCTAAATAGTTTCCTGCTAGATAGAGGAAAAGCAACATGGATCAAAAAACATCACCATAACACCCTATCATTTACTACGTTCTAAATTACAAGTTAGTTAGGAAAATTCACACAATTCAAAAAATGTGGTTAATGTTGAATTGAAAAGAGAATGAGTTAGTTTACAAAATTACCCTTCATAAATGGTATGAAAAAGGTAGATTAAAAAAATTGGAGGAGAGAGTAATAAATATTAAAAAGGTATTATAGAAAAAGAAACAATGTTCCATTGATATTGGAAAATGGCTTTGGGCAATTTTTTTCCCAAAGTGAATTAAAAGTGGAGACACATATCTTTTAATGTTGACATATAGTTTTTCATGGCATTCCCTACCTCTTTTATTGAACCATCCTATATCCAGTGAAACCCCTTGGCAGCGGTTCTAAAGATCTTCCCGGAACATGCACAAGCCAATCAAGGCAAGACTCTGTCATCTTTTCTACAATGAGAGCTACCCGAGTATTCTCTGATAAGATTCCTATTATAAATCATATGTTTTCTCTCATAGGAAACAAGAATAAGTCGGGTTAGCCCTGTAAGTGATTTTTCATTCACGGTAAGGATTTTGATCAGAAGTTACTTATTTACAATTTCTCTCAAAAATCCTAACAGTGATATATATTGTTATTTTCCTCCCAAGTGATATAAGTAATATGTGATTCTTAAGAAGAAAACTAATGGAACCAGAAGTAAGCAGAACTGGCAAGTAAATAGATGAAGAACGTCAAGTAGTGCAAAGACGGAGTAGCGTGATAAGTATCTAATCATCTGGATAAGAAATCCAAACGGAAAAGCAAGGGAGAATAAGAAATCCAAACGGAAAAGCAAGGGAGAATAAGAAATCCAAACGGAAAAGCAAGGGAGAATAAGAAATCCTCCAAAAACAATGAGCACTTAGAACATTGGCAAAAAACCTAGAAAAAAATGTATGGTTTCCAATCCCTCTGAAAATTCAGACAAGAAACCTCTTCAAGAAAGAACGTATTGACACCCACTAAGGAGACAGATATTTTCTACTTCATAAGAAATGAGGTGTAAGAAAAAATGCAATATCCTATTCCTTTACATAATTATTATTATTTTATTTTTGTTAACAGTCAAGAAGGTCATCAACTATATCAAAATCATAATGCTAATAGTATATATGGCTAAGGAGGTTGTGGAGATGTAATAGGGGAAAAACACAATAGCATATCCCTCAGCCTATAGATGATAACAGCAAAAACATGGGAAAATTTCTATTACCTAGTACATATGTAGTGAATCATATCAAACATTTTCTATACAAGATGAAATTAATCATAATACAAATCAATAGATGCCCTGGGAGTAATTCCAATTTCCAGCTGTAGCAATTTAGCAAAAGAAAGTAAATGGTTAATAGGTTTACCATAATAACCTTTCTTTCAAATTCCCAACAAATCTGTCTCTTAACTCTTACCAATAAATGGACCTTTTGTGTATAGGAGTTATGTGCATTAATAATGTCAATGTTCTAAAGTTTCAGCAATATAATATAATTTACACATAAAATACTGAAATTCCCATAAAAAACAGAAGAGCCAACAAATGGTTTCCATCCTATAGAGCAAATCAAATAAAATCGAACAAAAGGCAGAAATAGAATAAAATGATAAACTTTTAATCTACCTTTTCTTCTCTTCTTCTTTCCTTTGTTTTTCAATTGCAGTTTTCTGCTCTACTGACCCAAGGCTTGAACTGGAAGATCTATGAGCAGGAGACAATGAGGTACTCCTACTTCTTTGTCTTCTGTATCGTTTCACAGTAGGAGATCGACTTCTACGACGCCAAGTAGATGTAGAAGGACTCCTGCGCCCTCTTGGTGAAATAGAACGACTTTTTCTCCTGTGGGTTGATATAGATGATCATAAGCAATGAACTCTCATAAAACCGAACAGCTATCTTATGTGAATATAAAGCCATCCCACCATCTAGCACGTGAATACGGAAACATGTACAGTTACCTCATAAAACAATCATTGTGTGCTCCATCTTTTATCATATGAAGAAGCAAATCTCACAATCGACCAATGAAAAAACACTCATTCGAACCGATCACCTGTTCATATCCCTCACTTGACATGTTATGGGAAGAAACTGATGTTTCTTATTTTGTTACGAATATCATATATCCTATCTTGTTCTCTACATAATGCTCGATATATGTTTTATTTATGAGTTTCTACCTCCACACACAAATAGGAAACCAGACAAAAAAGAAACACAAACAATTAACAAGTGATAAGAGTGAGTGACACCATCACCGGACACTTGTGACAAGGAATTCAAATACTTGAATATTAGCAATGTCAATCATCCAGCATCGCAGCAAACAACTCATTCAGTTTCTCAAATGCTCAAAAAGCTTAACAGGCAAAGTTCAAATCCAAAATGGCATTTGATTTCTTTGAATTCTCAAGGACAATTCTATACAATTTTGGTGGAATATGATTGTGTGAGTATAAGCCAATTGTTACGTCAATAAAAGATTACAGACAAGTGAGACATACACAACAGAAATCCGCAATGATTCTGGCTGAATAAGAGAAATAAACATCGAAACAGGATCACCTGCTACGTGAGTAGGACGAATAAGGAGATCGGCTTCTATCTCTTCTGCTCCTCCTACTATATCTGTGTCCCACCGGAGACGGTGAACGCCTGCGCCTATAGGGAGGCGACCGGGATCGGGACAAGTCTCTCGGCATCTCCCAACGTCAAGATATTTGTTCACAATCAGGAGAAAAAAGCTTCCTGTAAAAGCAAAACAAATCAATTAGTTGATGATTATTAAAGGAGCGTCATAAAAAGGGGAAAAAGTAAGAAGAAGGTTTCACCTGGAAACGAATTGCGATGATATGGGAGAAAATTGAAACTCTGCAAACCCTAAAGGCAATTTAAGGAAGACAGGGACGAACAAAGACCAAACTCCGTTTTATATTTAGTAAACTCGAAACGTATCGTTTTGACATCAACCCAAACTGTCCGTGCTTGGTCAAAAAATAAAAATCAACAAGGATTGAATAGTTTTTAATATAAATAAATAAATAAAAGACTAAACTACAAATTTGTTTAGTAAAATTATTTCGAGCTCTTTTAAGATATTTTTATGAAAAGCAATAGCATGCATAGGATGTAGACGAATATGCATAGAATCTATCATATAACAAAAGAAATTGCTGAATAAAATATTTAATTGTTCTTATTAGTCTCAAATTCATTCACATAGTTTGCTAATGTTTTAGTGAAAACCACAATTTTAAATAAATTCCAATAAACTGAAACTTAATAGAATAAAATTGACCATCTTTCAACGTGGAAGATATGGTTTCTATTCCATTTACAAAACTACCTCTTCCTTCTACTTCTTCATTCATCCTTTTTTTTTTCTCTTATTGAATTTGAAACTAAATAGAAACAAACTATATTCTGCTTCCTTAATCTGCTATCTCTTCTTCTTCCTCCTCAACCTTCCTTCTGTAACAACGTCCTCACCACTCTCTTTTTCCTCTTTTCATATATTCGTATCACACCAAAACAAGAATGGTGTTCGAACCGGTTTACGGGGTGCAAATAAGTTGGTTTGGGATTTTAGGGTATCATCAATTTTTCTGATTTCTTCTGATTTAGTGTTTGTTGTTTCAGGATTGGTTGTGTTGGCTCAGGCGGAAAGTAGAAGAGCCGCGGAAAATTGATAAACCTTAATTCCAAAAAAATTTCTTTGATTTTAATGACAGAGATAGAGTTGTTGAGGCTAGAGATGAGTTACATTAAATGTTGATTTTGGAAGTGCTCTCAAGATGTTTGATTTAATTCCACATTCAAGGAGTAAGTACTGTTTTTTAAGTTTTGTGAGTCTTTTAGTGTTTTTTCTACAATGGGAATTTTCTCGACTTTTTCTCTATCATTTATTCAATTCAATATCGAAGACTAACTTTCTCGAAGACTAAATTTCCTCGACGGAGAGATCGGTGGTTTGAAAGAGTTTTTCAAGAAGTTGTTGTAAAGATATTCGCAGAGGGGGTTTGAAAGCATTACTGTCGGACTTTGGCAAACAAGTAGTACAGTTTACAATATCATAATTTTTATTTGTTCCTTTTATGCTTTTTGATTTGATAATACATGTGTTTTAGATAAAAACACTGCAACATAAAATTTTGTGGAGGGCTGCATGTGGAGAGCAAGCATTCTCAGCGCAAGAATGAGCACAATACAGAAACATTAAACACTAATGTTTGATGTACAACCGCCAACAATATTAACACATTTTTGATCACTGCATAATTGAGGTATATTTATCTCAATTAATGAAAATTACACTACAAAATTCTTTTTTATGTCTTTCAAAACTCTGGATCAAGACATAAGGTCGATATTCTCAGTTAATTGAATTTGAAGTTCCAATACTTCTAAACAAATGCAGGTCTTACACTTTTGAATAATAGGCATAAGGTGCACGGTGAATTCGTAAAATTTTGTCAAGATATTCTGCGGAAAAAGTCAATGAATAGAAATCACTGCTTAGAAACAATTTGACATGTTATAATTGTTTTCTTACACTAATATGACTTCATTTAAAACTTCCATCTTCAATGTAAGTAGGGAATCTTGCAATAATTCCAAGCAATTGTGAAAGAAAAATCATGCGTACTCTCTTATAATTCAAGTAGTTGCAATGCTGTTAAACTTACTGCTAGTACTCTAGACTATTTGGGCATGTAAAAACTCTACAGTTTTATCTAATTTGTTTTCGATTGTAACTGTTTTATCTAATCTGTTTTCAGAATTTCAGAGCATTGAGTTTCCCTACTATTTTTGCAATTGGCTCAAATGCAGATATTTACATGCGCTGAGCTAGGTGAGTCGTGATGAAGTTTACTCTCCTACACAAAAAGATGCTTAGAATGATGTTGTTATTATGTCTCTGCGCACTGTAGCATGAAAAGTTGAAGTTGCTTATTTGTTAACTTTTTTTCTTCTGATTTGTTGATATTGTCTTCGCTTCTTTGAATGTAGAAAACTAAATAAATGTACTGAAACATTTTTTTTTAGAAAAAAAATTATATTCTCGAAGAAAAAAACATGTTACATCGAAATATAATAAAATGAAGGAACATATTGTACTATTATAGGGAGGGTATGTTTATTAAGAATGTTTAAGAAATTAAGTTTCTGTAAATTAACGTTTGTTATTCTAAATAAATGTACTGAAACATTTTTCTTTTTTGAAAAAAAATTATATTCTCGAAAAAAAAAAGTGAAAATAACTTTTTTTATAATATTTGTGAAAGAGTCAGAAGTTTGGGATTGGAGTAAGTCCCAGCCAACTTTTGATGTAGAGATAACTTCTGAAGAAGAGTCAGAAGTTGAAACTTCTGAAGACGAGTCAGAAGTTGAAACTTCTGAAGAAGAGTCAGAAGTTGAAACTTCTGAAGAAGAGTCAGAAGTTGAAAATAATTTTTTTTATATAATATTTGTGAAAGAGTCAGAAGTTTGGGATTGGAGTAAGTCCCAACCAACTTTTGATGTAGAGATAACTTCTGAAGAAAAGTCAGAAGTTGAAACTTCTGAAGAAGAGTCAGAAGTTGAAACTTACGAAGGCAGTCGGTTGAAACTTCTGAAGAAGAGTCAGAAGTTGAAACTTCTGAAGAAGAGTCAAAAGTTGAAACTTCTAAAGACGAGTCAGAAGTTGAAACTTCTGAAGAAGAATCAGAAGTTGAAACTTCTAAAGAGTCGGAAAATGACATTGAATATGGATACTATAAAGGTGGACCTTCTAAAGGAGGAGCTTCTAAAGGTAATGATCAAGAATCTGGTGGTGATCAAGCTTTTGGAAGGTAAAACTCTGAAGACGTAGGTTCTAGAGGACAAGCTTCTGGAGGTGGTCAAATTTTTGGTGGTAATCATGACTCTAAAGGTGGACCTTCTGAAGAAGAAGCTTCTAAAGGTAGTCCAGCCTCTGGTGGTGGTCATGATTCTGAAGGAGGAACTGGTATAAAGTGATATTGGAAATAACATGTTAGATCAGAATATAATAAAGTGAAGGAATATATTGTACTATTATGGGGAGGGTATGTTTATTAAGAATGTTTAAGAAATTAAGTTTCTGTAAATTAACGTTTGTTATTGTAAATAAATGTTTCTTATAAATAAATGTACTGAAACATTTTTTGTTTGGAAAAAAATTATGTTCTCGGAAAAAAAAAAGTAAAAATAATTTTTTTAAAAATATTTGTGAATGAGTGAGAAGTTTGGGATTGGAGTAAGTCCCAACAAACTTCTGATGTAGAGATAACCGAAGGCAGTCGGTTGAAACTTCGAAGTCGGAAGTTGAAACTTGAAGAAGAGAGTTGAAACTCTGAGCAGTCGAGAAGTTGAAACTTCTGAACAGTCGGAAAATGACATTGAATCTGGATACTATAAAGGTGGACCTTCTGAAGGAGGAGGTTTTAAAGGTAGTGATCAAGAATTTGGTGTTGGTCATGCTTTTGGAAGGGAAACCTCTGAAGACGTAGGTTCTGATCATGCTATTGGAAGGGAAAACTATGAAGACATAGGTTCTGGAGGACACGCTTCTGGAGGTGATCAAATTTTTGGTGGTAATCATGACTCTAAAGGTGGACCTTCTAAAGGAGAAGCTTCTAAAGGTAGTCCAGCCTCTAGTGGTGGTCATGATTCTGAAGGAGGAACTGGTATAAAGTGATATTGGAAATAACATGTTAAATCATAATATATTAAAGTGAAGGAACATATTGTACTATTATGGGGAGGGTATGTTTATTAAGAATGTTTAAGAAATTAACTTTATGTAAATTAATGTTTGTTATTGTAAATAAATGTTTCTTATAAATAAATGTACTGATATTTTTTTTTTGGAAAATAATTATATTCTCGAAAAAAAAGTGAAAATAATTTTTTTTTATAATATTTGTGAAAAAGTCAGAAGTTTGGGATTGGAGTAAGTCTCAACCAACTTCTGATATAGAGATAACTTCTGAAGAAAAGTCAGAAGTTGAAACTTCTGAAGAAGAGTCAGAAGTTGAAACTTTTGAAGAAGATTATACTATTTTGAGCAGAAGATGAATTTAGAAGTTCTAAGGAAGAACTTCTGGAACACGCACGCTGTAAAGAAAACTTTTGAGTGAAGATTGAAATACAAACTCTGATAGAAGCACCATATGTAAACCCCTGATAGAACATGTGTTCAACAAGGCTTACAGAAGATCATGAAGTATTAGAAGTTCTAATGAAGAATAGCACTTTTGGTCAAGCACGTGAAAGCAACTTCTAAAGGAAGCATGCTAACGCAACCTCTGATAGAAGCACCAAAGCAACCTCTAATAGAAGTGCTACTAAATAATTTTTAATATTTAGTCATTTTTTATCTTCTCTTTTTTAAAATTATTTTCAAAAATTGAATTACCAAACAAATTTGTAATTTTCTGTTTTCAAAAATCATTTTTAAAAATAGGAATACCATATAAATTTTATTCTTAAAATTGAAATAGAATTTTCAAAAACTAAAAAAACCCATAAACATAAACCCTTAAGCTCTCTTTTCCCCTCACCGCGTTTGTTCCCTCCTGCTCTTCAATCCCCTCCGCTTCTCGTGCTCTCACTTTTCCAGAACTCATCTTCATTTCGTATGATCTTCAAACCCTAGTTTCTCAATTCCTCTCAAATCGAATCACGCAAATGTGATGCTATGTTGTTGTTCAATCTCGTTGCTAATGCTTATCTATTTTTCAAATGAAAATCTGAATTTGTTTGATTATGAATCATGTTCTCATACTGTACTGTCTTGATGTAAACCTAAACTCAAGTGATTTAGTTAAAGACATTCTATTCTCGTGTTCTTTTAGTTCCACTTGCGATTGTGATTCTGCTTGTTGTTGTATAATCATAATTTTATTCTGCCTACCCTACACTATATTTATCAGATATTGAGATTAATGGATTAAAAATAGATAGATCAGAAAAATTGATTATTCCCTAAGTAAAAACAAAAGTAAATTGTCGTATAAGAAAGACTAAAGTGAGTCCCCATTCTTAGAATAGGAATATGATAGAGTTTACAAACTGTGCATGTATGTAAAGTAAAGGATTAAGTTGATAAGGAGGATATATATTGGTTTTTAAACTGGTTTTTTAAACTACATTCATTCCATGACCACAAGGTCCAAAAATGGCATAGTCTGTCCACGCCTGCATAACCACGGACTGTTAATAATAGAAATGTAGAAAAAGAGAGAAAAGGAGAAAAGGAAAGTAGTTACAACAAAATTTTGTATTTCCATAATTGGTTACAATTGGGGGAGAGTTAGGTTTATATAGAAAACCTCTGTGCACACTACTGCCTTACAATATATCTTCATACAATGTATTTTCTACTCTATTATATATTTATATTACTACAATAGTGCGAACGAAAATTCTGAAATAAGTATGGAATATATGTATGTTTTATTCGAATCCATTGGGAATGACATGATGCCTTACAGAGCTGCTTAATCCGCCAATTCGGATTTGTTTACTTATTTATACAAGTGATTTTGCTTTTGCAGGAAATGTCAACAAAAGGATCATCTAAACTAAATACTTTGTGCAAACTATGGAAAGATTTAGATGAACCTTTTAAAACAATAATTAACAATAGAATAGAAAATAGGGGTCAAGGTTATACATTATTAAGAGTTTTAAAGCTTGTCCAAGATAACTCATCGGAATTTTCAACATCATTGTTTGAAATGTTCATGAGTTATTATGGACTTCACGAAAATTACTATTGCTTTCATGTTTGTGGTATTAACATGAACGTCTCATTGGAAGACGTTCTGTTTTTGACCAACTTGTCCATTACGGGCCGAACAATTATATCTGAAAGCAATAAAGACCCTATGGCTTTTAACCGGGTTTTTTCTTTACCTGCTGTTAATAAACTTAAGTTAAGTGTGTTGAAAAATATTTGTTGTGATTTAAGTAAAAATGATGATGATAGGATAAAAGTTGTCCTCCTTATGATTGTGTCTTGTCTGATCGTTCCAAGTGGGTATGAGAATGGTATTACTCTTCCTAAACGAAATCCCACACTTCTTTCGAATAGAGAATAATATTTGAATCATGCTCTAAAGTAATAGGAAAATAGAAGACACGATAAAATACATAAACAATAATGGAGTGCGAAAAAAATAAAACCATGCAAATAAAAAGAAAACTAAACATACGTTTCTCTTTGTTTGTCTTTTAAGTTTTGCGCGTATAGCTTTCACGTGATCAGTTGAGTGCGTAAATTTATCGGGTTTCTTCCTCTTTCTTCTGTCACTTGTAAGAGGTGCTGTAGGAGTCGCTATGCCGCGCCCGCACCGATGCAACCTTCTGAAACCATCCCTCCCCGCATTTTCATCCCCAATGTCCTTAACAATTTCCACATTGTTATTCAACTCAACCTCATTCTGCTCGAGTTGAATATTTGTTTCCTCAACCACAATTTCCACATTGTCATTTAACTCAACCTCATTCTGCTCGAGTTGAATATTTGTTTCCTCAACCACCGGAATCCCATATGCTACAAAATCAATCACCAACGTCACACATGATCACATTTTTAAAATTTGGCAAAACAAAAACAACATTTTCTTAATTAAAAACGTAATTATATATTCATAATATAACATGCACCGCTGATTACTTATCATTATTCATAACTAAAACCATAACATTATTAAATATTTTACCTCCACTAGTGCTATACTCAATATTGGGTGATTGGTGATCACCTGTCGTCTCGAAAGAGGGTGCTTCAGTATCACCTGCCGTCTCGGAAGTGGATGCTTCAATAGTCTGGAAGTTTTGTGCAAACCACCTATCAATATCCTCCCATTGTCTCAGCTCTCTTTTAAAATGTTCTTTAAAATTGATGGGATGATTGCCTTTATTTCCCTTTGAAATAATCATTCCCAAGGCGTTTATTTCAATACGACTACCAAGTGGTCGACCGAAAATATCCCAAAAGTCTGATCTTAATGAGCGAAGCATCGAGTATCAGCCAACCTCGGTCTACACCAAAGCCGACCATCTCACTACCTTCTAATGGCCAAGATGGGTGAATTAGGGTTCTAAAAGTTTAGTTAGTGCTTGATGACACCACGCATAAGCCAAATACTATCCTCAACTTGGAAATGAAGAGTATCAGGACATCCAAAGTGTCACACTAACGTAGCCATCATGTTGTTCGGTATACGCCTACGGTCGCGACGATCTAATGCCACTTACCTAGAAGGAAACCTGGATCCTGGTGTAGGATCCCCCACAAATATAATACCCAAGCAACCCTTAAAAGTAAAGCAGACAATTCAAACAGAAAGCAGTAAAGGTGATCTAGAAATCCCTAAGGCATTCTCTCTTTAGGGTGTCTCCCAGTAGTCGCCGATTACATGTCTGGTGAACGACTTTTAGGAATTTTGTATCGCAAATGTTGCGGATAGCAAAGTCGCCACCGACTTTTCTTTTATCCAATTAAGGAAGGTAAAATTATAGAAAAAGACCTTCGTTAGATTCTGAGTAAGGGAGAAGGTTATGAAAAGGGAAGGTATTAGCACCCCTTTTCATCCGTAGTTATCTACGGGCTCTTAGTTGCTCCTAGATCACTTTAAAATTGTGCTTTCTGTGTGTTTGAAAATGTTTTTGAAAAGGAATTTTGCTTTGACTTTGTAATGATTCATGTAGGAATGTATACAAAGTGTTCGGAAATGTTTTGTTTTTGAAAATGTTTGAACTTTGACAAAAGTGTGAGGTGTGAAAAGTATTTTGATGGAGCAAGCAACTAAGAGTCTTATTACCTACTCAGAATGGTCGTTTTCATGTTATTTTACGTTCATTTAGAATAACGCTATCCATACCATTAGTTGGTAGGTAACCCTATTCGTTGGATATAAAAGGGACATTCGAAGGGACATCGGATGGTCATAGTGTTCGCGTTAAAAAGTGACACGCAAGGGAATCGAATCTGAATTCGGATTCTCTGGCTCGAAACTATTTACTCTTTTGATTTGTTTATAAAGATGTCGCGAGCATCAAGCTTTATTATTTTCAACACAAGAAAAATGATTATGAAAAAGGGGAAAGCTGTTAATACCCTCAATTGATATGATATGCATTACGACTAGCGCAAACTAGACATAACGCATTGGGGAGATTTCGGGCAAGGGGGTTTGTTATATAATGGGAATAGATGTGGCACCCTAAATATATATAGTTATCTATAGCTTTATATATGAATATGTTTGATATGTTTGTGTGTTTTAATTGCTATTTCTATGATTGGGAAAGTTTCTCCTTTGGATTTTAAGAAGGATAGATTATGTGGGATCCTAGGTTTTGTTATTATTGTGCTCGCAAAGATCATTGGGATCTTCTGCATACATATCCCTTAATGGGAATTAGAGCATTTGTAGCTCGGATCTAAAGGGATCTATGGTTTGTTTGGTTTGAGAGAGAAAGAAATTTGCTCGACAAGGATGAGACCTTGTGCCTACGTATTCTCAAAGGGATGTTGAGAAAGTCAGAGCAATCGTAGTTCCCACTTATGCTAGTGGAAGCAACGGGAGTTAGTAAGAAGACAAAGACAAATGTCATCTTAATGAAAAATGTATCTAATCTATTTCATCACATACATTTTGAAAAGTTTGAATGATTGAATCTTTCGTCGTAAGTTATAGGTGTTTTGCTTGAGTGTACAAGCGTTACCACTTACGAGTTTTAGAAAGATGTTTTGAAAGATGATTGAATCTTTTAATTGTAAGCATTGGGTGTTTTGCTTGAGTATACAAGCGTTACCACTTACGATTAAGAGATGTTTTTATTTTGAAAAGAGTTTGAAAAAGTTTTTTAATTGTATGTGATGTGATAGATGAGATACTTCTTCCATAAAGATGATAAACGTCTAAATCTCAAGGACAAATTGATTGGATTAAGGGGATGCTTTTAAGAAGCCCATGGGTCCTTGTATTGTAAGCCCAAGAGGAGGCATTCCGAGGGTCATCGAGGGTCCTTGTATGAAGCTCAAGAGGAAGCTATAGGGTATGGCTGGCTTTGGCTTTAAAAGGGATTTCACCGGGAAACCATCCTTTTAGGATTAAGAGCAATTTCACCGGGAAATTATACTCTCTGGGTTCTATCCTAGCGCGGGTGATTCTTTGTATTGGAAGCCCAATAGGAGGCTGTTAAGAGATTTCCTGGTCTCTTTCTTTGTTTGATGCCCAAGAGAAGGCTAAACTCAATGAGGAGTTCTTTTGAACGAAGCCCAAGAGGAGGCTGACTCAACAGGGGAGTGTTGTCTTATATGAAGCCTAAGCGGAGGCTAAACTCAAATGAATGATTTTTCTTATATGAAGCCTAAGAGGAGGCTGAACTCAGATGAATGAGTTACCTTGTACGAAGCCCAAGAGGAGGCTATCTCTGTGGGGAGCCTAGTGGTTAGACTAGTTGTTATGTTATAACTAGACAGTTGTATAAACAAGCGTATGAAGTTTATTCGCAGGAGTTTATGAAGGAAATATAAACAATGCGTGTAAAATTTATTTACAAGAGTTTATGAAGGAAATATAAACAAGTGTGTGTAAAACGAACGTTTGAAACGAGCGTAACTTGATTATTTACAAGTTTGAATTGTGTACAAGGAAGTAAATATGTACACGAACGAGTATTTATGTACAAGGAGGTGTGGATGTACATAGGAGGATTGAGACTTACACCATAAGGGAGGCCCATTGGTTTAAAAGCAGTTTCACTGGGATTAATGCTCCTTCTAATACCAATGGTATTCAGTGTAAAATGAAAACAAACGGAAGAAGTTTGTCTTATCCTTGAGTATTTACAGAGGTATCTGTATAATGTACAAGTAAAAATTGGTATGTGTTATAGTTTGATATGTACAGGGAAATATGTATGTACATAAAAGAATTTTGGGACTTACACCGTAAGGGAGGCCCATGATCGGTTAAGAAATTCGAGGAAAAAACGAGTTCGATTTTATCATCAAATCGGATCGATCACGGAAAAAGATGTAAGTTTGATGAAAAAGTTTTGAAGAAAAGATCTTGAAAGTGCTTTTGAAAGATTAAGTTTACTTACAAGAAGTTTGAAAAAGAATCGGGCTTTGAAAGTTTGAAAAAATCACCTTTGAAAGTGCTTTAAAAAGTACTCAAATGTATCATTTTCGGCTCGATAAAAATATAATCAGATGAAAGTTTTTCTGAATTTTTTTGACACTATCATAAAATAGATATGTTAATTGACAAGTGTACAAAAAATCACCTCAAAATGAGGAGTTTTGATTGGGTTTTGAAAGAGTCAAAGTTTGAAAAAAATATGAAGTAAAAAATGAAAAATTTGGCAAAAATGGTCCCAAGGCTACTCGAACCCCGGGACCATTGGGCAGGGCGTGGCAAGGGAATGACTTAAGAGTGAGCTGGAAACTGCTGGGGCGGCAATACATCCGTGTATTGATGCCAAATCATGTTATAATATTATAAACTGGATATTTGAATTTGAAAAAACGCGCGCACTCTTCTTCTTCTTCCCCGATCCTTCAATCAGCCATGGTTTCTTTGTTTCTCAATGAAATGGCTCGATGTAAACATCAAACTTGATCGAAATTGAACCAGGAACATGATGGTGTGGTTTAATTTCATTTATTTTTAGCTTAACATGATTAAATTCCCAGAAAACATGAAGAACCCTAATTCTTTAAAATCAAATTGAAATCGTGTATGGTTATGGAATTGAGAAATTGATTGAGGGTTAAGCTTCAGTGATGGTGCAGAAACAAAACGGCCAAGAGCTTTTTGAACTGGAAGCAAGAAATCAAGGAGTTCGAAGTTGAGTTACATACCTCTTGAAGCTGAGATCGAAATCTTCAATGGAGTGTTTCCAGAATTGTTTTGATGATTCCTATAGCACCAGTGGACTTCAAGGATCGTGTGAGGATGGTGCACTCACTTTGAAATTGCTGAATCATTCCAACCAAGTGCACATGCTTCAAAGTAAAACTCGAAATCGATGTTAGAGGTGTTACAGTTAAGGTTAATGGTGCATCATCCATATGAAGTATATTGATGATGTTTGAATGGAAAAATCACAACTTGCTCGAGCCAAACATCAATTTCGAAGGTTAAGGCAGTTTTGGCAAGTTTGGAAGCATGAAATACAAATCTGGTTTTTAGCTTTTCTTATGTTGATTTTAAGTTACAAACCAATTACATATGATGTTTATGACATGTTTGACACCAAATCTCTCATGTTTTTTCACAAGTTTTGAAAAATGCAAGATTTCTCAAATTGAACTATGTTACTTGAAAATTAAGAAAGAATGGAGAAAGCTTGTTTTGGCATAGCTTTGGTGTAGTTTGGAATGGCAAACATGACCTCTATTTATAGGTCAAGATTTCTGAGTAGCAAGCAAAGAAGATAGGCTTTGGTTTGGACAACTTGCCTTAGAGGGCAAGAAAGTCATTTTTGCAATAAATGCAAAAGGAAGCTTCCTTTTAACCATGGTTAAATTTAACTTGATCTTATCTCATCATAATTACTTTCAACTGATTTTTATCAGCTCTAGCCTATCTCCAATTAGTGACAAGGCTTCTAGAAAGAGATTTTGCAAAAAATGACTTGTAATTTTGAAAGTTGTACTTGAAAATCAAGGATTTTGGAGCTCTATGTTTCAAAATCAAAAGTATAGCTAGACACCATGGATTTGCAAGTTCTTGGACATTTTGGAAAGCTTGTTTCAATAGCTACAACTTTCATGTTTTGATTTTTTTCTAATTCCAAATGGAACTATGTGAAAAAATGCCATGAAGTTTGGAAAAAATGTGAAATTTTAAACACTTGAAAATTTTTCTAAGTGTTGAAAATTTTGACTTTTTGTTGACTTTTCCAAATTTCTTGATTTTTTATGATCATGATGGATCATTTGAAGTATTTTGATGATTGAAAAAGTTTTATCTTGAAAAAGTTGACCAAAAGTCAAAGTTTGACTTTTCAGTGCAGATGAAATTTCATCAGATGGTCCAGAAATTGACTGATGAATTTTGTGAACTTCTGTGATGTTTTGAATCCATAAATTAGGTCAAGATGTTGTATTGAAGATATGAAGACCAACCTCCAATCAAAAAAGTCATTCATTGATCAGAAAATCAGTAATTGCTTATCCTTGATGAAAACCCTAATTGGTCGATCCTCGATAGATCATGAGAAAAATTTGATATCTGAAGATCAAAGGTTGATGATTTGATTAAGATGGATCAATTGATGTGAGTGAAACTCAAAACCTAACTGATTGCCTCTTGAATTAGATGAAAATTTGTGAAACCCTAATTTTGTCCTGTAGAAGCCACACCCGATTAATTCTGTTCTGAACTATTAGTGATGCAGTAATGCAAATGTAAGGTGGTATATTAGGTCAAAAATTGGGGTATGACAGATGCCCCTATTTAAGTTTCTTTACCCTGAGATATGAAGATGAATATCTTCGTCTCGATAGGTGTGAAGAGACTTAAATATCAGAATACGCAAATTTTGGACCTAAGATACCAAAAGATGCGGATGATGCAAAATGATTGAAGAAAGTTTACCCAAGATATATCAAAGATTAATATGATGGGGAAAGATTTTTGTGAGGATGACTCAATCTGTCTAAGAAAAGAGAATCCTGTTTGTTGGGAAATAAGCAATATGTTTCACTGGGAAAATAGATTCACAATGCATGTGAATATCTGTTTCGTTTTGGGAAACGAGAAAATTACCTTCTGTCAGCCTTGTGATAATGTTTAAGGTAATTGAAGATGATATTACCAATTATCAGCCTTGTGATAGTTTATGGTAATGAGTTCTGAAGATATTACCAATTATCAGCGAAGTGATAATTATAACAAGGTAATTCTTGAGAAAATTGTTGAGTATTCAGCCTTGTGAATAACAGACAATGATGGAAACAGATCTCAAATGAGTTTCTATTTTCACAGCTACAATCTTGCCGAGGACCTTTCTCTTGAGAAGATGCGGGCATTTTGATTGAAAAGACACATGTTTTCTTTTAGACAGAAAGACAACTGTGGAGATTTCTTGAACTGTCATGATTTGATCTTGCTGAGAAGAACAATATTTTTATGATAAGTTGCGAGATGAAAAGGAAATAACCAGCTCAGATGTCGAGGCTATTGCTTATTGTTTGCAGGTAGATTTTTTTGTGAAATCTAAACCTGAGTTGGTCAGAGACGAGGTTCTATCCAAGAATGAACAGGAAAGAAACAGTCAATCAAGACTTTGTTCCCAATGAGAAATGATCTCAGTTGGGGAATAGGAGAGAAAAATGTATTTTTCTGTTTTGGGGATAATCTACTGGAGAGATGACATACCCATATGAGTAAATGTAATCTAAATCAGTGATATAGAAGCAACATTTGAGAAATGCATTAATGATGTTATTATGTATGACGAATGTTATGAATGTCATATGCATGCTGACGATACTTGACAAAGACAACAAAAAAGGTATTTGGGAAAAGGACTACGTCACAGTTCAAACAAATACTCAGCAAAATCTGCCGCAATGGTGTAGATGTTTACTGATGAAGAATCTGAGTTGCATGCTTTAAACTTTCTGAAAAAGGCATTTCTATGGCAACCTTGTTGGGAATTCTTTTTTGATAAGAACACCGTCCTTTGATGATCTCTGCGGAGGAGAAGAAAACTTCTGTAGCAGTTGTTCTATCTTTCAGAGGTCAAAACACTTTATGGAGAAAACTGTCGAAGTTCCTTCCGTGTTTATAGCTCATAGGAAAATTTCGCTTTTATTTCAAAATTTTGAAGTAAAAATTCATTTAAAACCTTTTTAGTTTCAAAAGTGATTTTCACAATAAAAGGCGTTATTTTGCAAAACAGAATAAAGTAAGAATTGCAAACAAATGGGCACAAGGCTCAAATTTATTGATAGAATGGTAATCAGCCAAAGGCGTGATTCCATGAGCTATTTACAAGAGTTGGAAATGATAATTTATTGGAAAAAGGCTACATTGAAAGCAAATAACCGCTATTATCCCTAACAACTTTGAATTCCAACTGTGCTTGTTGCTTCAGAAGATTTTGATTGAAGATTCGTTGATGGAAGATTCTTCAGATTGACGAAGTACGGACTGATTGCAGTTACTTTGTCATTTTTGTATCCTTAACTTTTGCATAGATTGCCTTTTCAGGTTTTCAATCTATCAAGATAATTTCTGTTTATTGTCTCTAATTTTTGCCTGGACCGCCCTTTCAGGTTTTCAGTCCACCGAGTCGCTCATTTTTGCCTAAGCCGCCCTGTTCGGGTTTTCAACTTACCGAGCTGTTCTTTTTTTTTTAGACAAAGTATTTCTTGACTGCATCAACATTCACAGGATACGGGAGTTCATCACCATCCATGGTTGTGAGAGTCATAGCACCGCCATAAAAGCTTCTTTTTGACGATGTATGGGCCTTCGTAATTAGGAGTCCATTTGCCCCTAGAATCTTGTTGAAAAGACAGAATCTTTTTAAGCACGAGGTCGCCTTCTCGGAATTCATGAGGTCAGACCTTTTTGTCGAATGCTTTCTTCATCCTTCTTTGATATAGTTGTCCATGACACAGAGCGGTCAGGCTCTTTTCATCGATTAAGTTCAGCTGGTCGTATCTGCTTTGACACCATTCGGCCTCAGATAACTTAGTTTCCATGAGAACTCTCATTGATGGAATCTCAACTTCTATGGGGAGCACTGCTTCCATGCCGTATACTAGAGAAAAGGGAGTTCCCCCTGTTGACGTGAGTACTGAGGTACGATACCCATGCAGAGCAAATGACAGCATTTCGTGCCAGTCCTTGTAGGTGATGACCATTTTCTGGACGATCTTCTTGATGTTCTTGTTGGCAGCTTCAACGACGCCGTTCATCTTTGGTCGGTAAGGAGATGAGTTATGATGCTCAATCTTGAATTCCTCACACAGTTCTTTCATCATCTTGTTATTCAAGTTCGATCCATTGTCTGTAATGATCTTACTTGGAATTCCATATCGGCAAATGAAGTTGTTCTTGATGAACCTCACAACCACTTGTCTTGTGACGTTGGCATAAGATGTTGCTTCAACCCATTTGGTGAAGTAATCAATATCTACTAGAATGAAGCGATGTCCGTTGGACGCTTTTGGTTCGATCATCCCAATCATGTCAACGCCCCACATGGAGAAAGGCCACGGAGAGGAGAGAATGTTGAGTAGAGTTGGTGGCACGTGGATCTTATCTGTGTAGATCTGACATTTGTGACATCTCTTGACATGTTTCTGACAATCGATTCCATTGTTATCAATAGTATCCGCTCTTAAGATCTTTGGACATTGCATGCCCATTTGAATCGGTTCCAAAGGATCCTTCATGAACTTCGTGAATTATCGTGTCTGCTTCATGTCTGTCGACGCATCTGAGCAAAACCATGTCGATGTTTCTTTTGTATAGCACATCTTCATTCAGGAAGAAATTTCTAGAAATCCTCCTTAGAGTTTTCCTATCTTTGTGTGATGCCCCAAGTGGGTACTCCCGAGTTTGAAGGAAACGTTTGATGTCGTGGAACCACGGTTTATCATCGAAGACTGCTTCAGTTGTAAATACGTATACAGGTCTTTCAAGGCGTCTGATACGGATCTTAGGCATGTCATTCCAATGGTTGACTTTGAACATGGAAGATAGAGTGGCCAAGGCGTCTGCCATTCGATTCTGATCTCGAGGGATATGATGCAGTTCAACTTTGTTGAAGAAAGTCAACAAACGTCTTGCATAATCTCTGTAAGGAATCAAACCAAGATGATGAGTTTCATACTTGTCTTTGATTTGATTGATCACAAGGGCTGAATCTCCATATATGTCAAGGATCTTGATCCTCAAGTCGATGGCTTCTTCGATACCCATGATACAAGCTTCATATTCTGCGATGTTGTTGGTGCAATCAAATAGCAATTTGGCGGAAAATGGGATATGAGAACCCTCGGGAGTAATGATGACTTCCCCAATTCCATTGCCATAAACGTTAACTGCTCCATCAAAGATTAAGCCCCATCTAGATTCTGGATCAGGACCTTCTTCGGGCAGCGGTTCGTCACAATCTTTCATGTTCAAGTACATAACATCCTCGTCAGAGAAGTCGAACTTGAGAGATTGGTATTCTTTGATCGGTTGATAAGCCAAGTGATCGGCGAGAATACTTCCTTTGACCGCTTTTGAGCCGCAGTCTTGGATGTCATATTCAGATATGACATCATCATCGCACAATTCTTCCTGTTAAGGCAGGCTTTTCAAAGACGTACTTGATTGGATCCATTTTGGAGATTAACCAAGTCGTGTGATTGATCATGTACTGGCGGAGACTTTTCGAAGCCCATACCAAAGCACAACATGTTTTCTCGAGCATGGAGTAGCGAGTTTCACAGTCTGTGAACTTTTTACTCAAGTAGTAGATAACATGCTCTTTCTTACCGGTTTCATCTTCCTAACCAGCCCATGGAATCTTCTAGCATGGTAAGGTACATGATTAATGGTCTTCCTTCGATTGGAGGAATCAATATTGGAGGTTCTGACAAGTATTCCTTGATACTGTCAAACGCTTTTTGGCAATCTTACATCACAACCTCTTGATTTTGAGAAGCTTGAATATCGGCCCACAGTTAGCAGTCATTTGAGAGATAAATCTGGAGATGTAATTCAACCGTCCAAGAAATCCTCTTACTTGATTTTCCGTATGAGGCGTAGGCATTTCTTGAATAGCCTTGACTTTGTCAGGGTCAACTTCAATACCTCTTTGACTGACGATGAAACCTAGGAGTTTTCGGATCTTACCCTAAAGGTGCATTTGTTAGGATTCGGCAAAGTGAAATTTCCTTAGTCATTGAAACAACTTCAAGAGATATTCTATATCTTCTTGATTGTCGACTTTGCTATCATGTCGTCCACGTAGACTTGATCTCTTTGTGCATCATGTCATGAAAGAGAGTAGTCATTGCCCTTTGGTAAGTTGCTTTGCATTCTTTAATCCAAATGGCATTACTTTGTAAAAACCCGTGGCGTGATGAAGGAAGTCTTCTCCATGTCTTTGGGAGCCATTCGATTTGATTGTATCCGGAGAAACCCTCCATGAAGGAAAAGGCGTTGAACTTTGCGGTGCTATCCACTAGCATGTCGATATCTGATGGGAAATCATCTTTGGGCTTGCTTTGTTCAAGTCCGTTAGTCAACACACATTCGAATTTTCCGTCTTTCTTGGAGGCAGGCACTATGTTGGCTAGCCATTGAGGATATTCAGAAGTGACGAGGAAACCTGCATCGAGCTGCTTTTGAACTTCCTTTTTGATTTTGTCGGCCATTTCAGGGTGAACTCTTCTCAATCTTTGTTTAACTGGTGGACACTCCGGTCTTAATGGCAAGTGATGTTCCACGATGCTGGTATCTAAACCTGGAATGTCTTGGTAAGACCAAGCGAACACATCGACGTATTCTTTGAGAAGACCTATCAGTTTGCCCTTGACGTTGCTGCCAAGTAGAGCTCCGATGTTTACTTCTTTTTTGTCTTCCTCAGAACCTAAGTTGATTGCTTCCAAAGGCTCTTTGTGAGGCTGAATGATTCTTTCCTCGTGCTTAAGCAGTCGAGAAATCTCATCTGGGATCTCTTCTTCAACTTCTTCCTCGGCGACTTCATTGGGAATTTCAAAGTTAGGAGAGAGCATAGAGTTATTGCGTTCAATGGATTTGTCCATCTGTTAATCTGCATATTTGATTTATGTTTGATTAATTAACTCTTCTTTTTTCATTTTTTTATAGAAAAAGTTAATGTGAAAGTGTATGCAGATTATTATTATTATTTTTTTGAAGATTTTTATTGTGCTTTTTAGGATTATCATTTCCAAGAAAGGGTAAAAACGAAAAAACAAACACAAAGTGTGGAATCAAAACAACGCGTTTATTTATGATTCACAATATGAAATAGGGCCCTAAAATACAAACTCATTCGTCTTGGGCAAGACAGAGAGAAATTATTTAAAAGCTAAACCCTATAAAACATCTCTTCGCTTTGGGCGAAGCGAGAGTTCAAAACAAAAGCAAAGATAAACTACTTAGAACTATGAACATTAGTCCGAACTTCAACAGGCTTCCAATAGTAGCGAACTCCCTGGAAATCGAGGTACTCTGGTAATTTTCCACTTGGCTTAATTCTTGAATAGACTTTGGTCGTTGGTCGAACAGGCTTTGAAGACTCTGGATGTTTGACCTTGCCTTTTGTGCTACTGAAACGATCTTCTTCCGCTTGGTTGGCAGATCGAGAATCATGGGATACAGCATATGTACTTTCCATTAGCATTCGTGTTGAACTCTGAGGATGTACTCTCCAATCTTCTGAGTGAAGAGACTCGTTGTCAGCAACGCTTTCCAATTCGTATCCCGAATCGTATCCCTGATCTTCAGTAATTACGTTGATGTAGTGATAGTCAAGATCTGGTTTAACAAATTCCACGGGCGCATTAAAGCAGAGATCTTCATTCGGAACCTCAATTGGCTGCTGAGATCGGGAAGATGTGTACACCTCTTACGGTTGACTAGGATACTCAAAGAATCACCCCATCAGTTGGTGGATGTCTTCAATCGATTTTTGAGCTTTCGGTATGATTATTCGCCATGTAGTCAAACTTTCCACTTGGTTCTCCCAAGGTATCCCAAACTTCAGAAGGGACAGGTGGATTTTCATTCTTTTGTAGGGACATACCTTTGAATTGATCAGTCGGAGGATAAAACGGTGGGTACGATTCTTCCTGAGACACATATTCAGAGCTGGTAAGATAAGTGCTCCACTCTTCAGATCCGGAGAGATCGTCTTCATCACCTTCATTGGTAGAACGTTAACTTCTTGAAGAACAGGGTTTAAGAAACCCCAGTGGAATACTTCTACGATTGGGCGAAGTGTTTCATCCCTTTGATTGTCTTTAGGAAATACCGGAGCAAAACCAAGCCCGACCTTTGTCTCGTTATTGACAGGTTTATTACTTGTCCCCAACTGCTGACATTCCGTCTTTTACTATCTGCTGCTTCTTTATAAGAGGAGATAGATGATCGCTTTGCTTGTAGATTCATCTTCTAACGGATGTCCTTGGGCGTGCTCCTTGACATCGTTGGTGTGATGAAAGAAAAGTTGGATAAATGGCTGCCTAGTAAGGCTTGTTCACGATGATGGTTACTAGTTTTCCATTTCTTGTGAACTTGGTTTTTGATGGAGAGTGGATGTCACGGCTTGGATCCATGGTCTTCCTAGCAAACAACTATAAGCGGTGCACGTCCATGACACGGAAAGTGATTTGGAAAGTATGCGGTCCAATCGTCATTGGGAGATCGACTTCCCCAATATGATTTCCTTGACCCATCAAAGGCTCTTACCACTATGTCATTGAATTTCATCGGCGTTTCTTTGTAAGACAAGCGAGCAAGAGTCATTTTGGCATTACATTTAGGGATGAACCGGTATCCACTAGTCGTTGGACAAAGAATCGATTGGCAAATCATTGAGATATCGAGCAGTTATGATCTTTCCTTCCTCTGGAAGTTCTTCATCACTAAAGCTTAAATTGTTGCAAGCTGTTATGTTGCCTACAATTCTACGAAATTGGTCGGTAGTCACATCGTGATCTACGTAAGCTTGATCTAGCACTTTCATCAAAGCTTCTCGGTGGGCTTGAATTTAAGTAGGGATAGTATTGAAATCTTGGAGAGTGCATCGGTGATCCACAACTCGTACTCACTTTTCTTGATTAACTTTAGTATCTCATCAAAATCTGAATTGACATTGGTTCCTTCAGGCGGACCAACATTTATGTTTGGATTAACAACGGGAATCCTCGTGGAATTCTCGGGAGATGTATTAACTGGATTTTGTCTAACAACAGGAACAACAGACGGCCTTGGTGGCAACGGAGTATGTACTCGTCCACTTCGCGTTACTCGTCCTATCTCAGTTATGTTGACATTAGCTGGAAGAGTTGGCATGGGTTTCTCCTTCCATCTTATCATAGTCGCATTGTACTGATAGGGATTTGCTTTCTCAGAACTGTATGGAACAGGACCGGGTAGGCAAATCACCAAAGGAGACTTTGGAACGTCTGAACCGTTATATTCAATCTCCACATGCTTGGGCATATTGAAACAGGGAATAACGACGTTTACTTCGGGAATTTCTGAGTTGATATCTGAGACTAAAAGCTCATGCGGAAAATGTCCTACCGTATTCACGTCATAGTCATTTCTGTTTCTGAAGATCTGTATATCACCAATGTCTAGTAATCGTTGAATGTCTGCTCTTATGATTGGACATCCTCGAAGATCCTTGAAGCAGATGCTGCAAGCCGTGTAATCATGTTTAGTGAAAGCACCCATTGTACTGTATGTATCATGGAGTTGTACCAAGCTTTCTCTTATCAGATTCACGTTTGTGACAAGGTACCGATATGTATTCCTTAGTATCAAATTTACGGTATGTCCACTGTGACTGGGAAGTGGATTTACTTGCACGTTTGGATTTGTATTTCTGAAGGAGAGAAGATTAGACCTTACTAACCTTTGTACTTCAGCTTTTAGGGCGATGCAATGCTCAAGATCATGACCCGGTACCCCTTGATGAAAAGGGCAAGATACGTCCGCTTTGTACCACCATGGCAATTTGTCTGGTACCGGAGGTGGTGTCCTTGTTTGCACAAGATTCCTTTCTATCAATGCAGGATATAGTTCTGTGTACGTCATCGGAATTGGATCAAATTGTGAGACCACAGGCGCCGGTTCGATTGTTGAGCTGCGAGCTGTTGTCGGTGTTGAGTTTCTTTGGAGCTGGAGCAATTCTTGTATTTGGACTTGTATTAACGGGGTGCTATAGCGACTGTTGTTGTCGGTGACATTCTTTCGTGGTTTCCTCGGGATACCATTCCTATGTCATGTTCCTTTTCTTTGGAAAATGGTTCCAATCCTCTTAGTTCATTGGAAGATCCTATTTCTTTGACTAGGCGTCTGTTCGAACTCCTTCCTCTAGCCGCATTCCCATGCTTACCATCTCGGTGAAATCTCCGGGAGCGCTAGCGATCATTCGTTCGTAGTAAAATGGGCCAAGAGTGTTTAAGAAAACCTTGGTCATTTCCTTCTCCTCTAACGGTGGGTTGACTTGGGCGCAATTTCCTCAATGTTGGGCGTACTCTTTGAATGTCTCTTTTCCCTCACGAGACATGGGCGGAGTTGATCCGATGGAGCCATGTCAAATTGAATTTGTCTTGTTGGACAAAGGCTTCGCCTAGGTCATTGAATGTCGGATATTCGCTTGTCTAGTCCATGTACCACTTGATGCGACCGGTGAGACTGTCTTGGAAATAGTGGATTAGCAATTGGTGATTATCGTTGTACGTAGACATTTTCCTAGCGTACATCGTAAGATGACTCTGTGGACAGGAATTTCCTTTATACTTTTCAAAGTCAGGGACTTTGAACTTTGCAGGTATCCTTACACGAGGGACTAGGCACAAATCATGGGCGTTCTTCCCAAACAATTCTTTTCCATGGATTGTTTTAATCTCAAGCTGCATCTTGAGGAGCAGTTCCTGGAGAGTCTCCATCTGGCCACGAGGATTCGTGTTGTCGCCTGGACTATGGTGTACTTCTTCGTCTGCGGTAGTGTGAACTACAGATGCTGAGTTTGTCATGATCGGTTGGGAAACCGTCATAGTGACTTGCAGAAAGGTTACTCCATGTTGTGGAGTAAGCGTTGAATTCTGGCTGTTTGTATCTGGGAAGTAGGTTGACGAAACCCGATGCCGAAATTGAAAGGCATGCCCCATGGATAACCTTCTGCTGGCATACTGAAGAGTGAACTACTGGCTGCAACAGTTGAAACTGGAGTAGTAGTGATCTCTAAAATCGTCGCTAGATTTTGACTACTCAATGTTGCTTGCTGACTTTGCACAGTTGCCAACAAACTTACCAAAGAAGTGAGTCTCTCCACCTCTTCCTGCAGTGTTGTTACCGTACTACGAAGCTCAACATTTTCTTGCTCAAATCCTTCCATTATTTTCCTTCTTTTTGAACGTGTATTGTATGTACGAGTTGGTTGTGGACGTGGTCGAGAAACTCTAAGACGCGACAGCTTGACGATCTTTCTCTTTCTGGAAAAAATTCCAAAAGATAAGACTCTAAACAATAAACTCGATATGCAAAGTATGATGCATGATTATGAATGCAAATTTCCAAAGAATTTACGCTAAAAGAGAAATTTCTGGCAAATATTTGGATGGAAAACAATTATTTTATTAATTATTGAAAGAAGATTACAACAATTTTCGTTTTTGAGCACAGCTCGTACAAATGATAAAATAAATGATAAAAAATTACAGTCTAAACTAATTAATCGTCCTCGTCGGATGAAGATCCAAAAGCTTGATGTAGCTTCAACTTCAAGATTTCCTTCCCATAGTGGGCTTTTAATTCAGCTTTCTCGGCTTTTAGCTTGCTAATGACTTTCTTCCACTCGTCAGGAGCAGGATCGCTGGTTGTCATTTCCTCAAGCTTTCTTTTTCTTTCTTTGATGTATCTTTTGATCGCATTATCTCTCTGACGAATCTTCTCATCTTTCTCCATGAGCCATTCATCTTGGAAGTAAAGCATCTTTTCATGATCTTTGACCTGCTTCTTAAGCTTCTCATTCTCGAGATCAGTCTTAAGGAACTTGTCTTCCAAAGCTTCTTTCTCAAGCCTCACCTTGGCCAAAGCTTCTTGGTATTCTCCCATAGTCTCGACGGGAAAAATTGTTGATTTGGAAGCTGTTGAGAACATAGGTTCTTCATAAGCATAAGGCATTCGAAATTCCTGAGCTCTTTTCTTCACCCAAGAAGTGTAGATTTCCATGGCTACACAATTCCTTGCATTACCCTTTTCCTTCCTTCGGATGTGATGCCAAGCTCTGATCATTCTGGCTTTCAAACCTTGGGAATCTTCCCCTTCATGATAGAAGTAGCTCTCCATTGTAAAACCAAGAGGTTTACTAGAGTTTGCATACCCGAGTTGACGTCTCGCCAAGAACGGGTTGTAGTTGATTCCTCCTTTTGTACTAATGAGAGAATGCGTTCGCAAATTCTCCTGACTTTCAATGATTTCCATCTCATTGTGCCAAGGTATACCAATGGATATAAATCGTTTGTAAGAGACATGAGTCTTGAGACCAATGCCAATCGTTTTGTTTTCGCGGAAGATAGGAGATTTAGGCAAGTGTGAGACAATCCATTTGAAAAGCAGAGGTACCTGACACAATAGTTCCATCTCCTTGCGATTCCTATGATGAATGGAGAAATACGTATCCAAGCAAAGTGGGAACGGGATTTCCAGTTAGAAAAATCCTTATGGCGTTGATATCAATGAAACTTGGGACGTTGGGAAACAACACCAATCCATAGATGAGTAAAGCTAAAATAGCTTCAAAGGCTACCATACTACCGGCGAGAAAATTTAAGAGCCTTCTCCATTAGGAACTTTGAAGTTAGTCCTAAGAGTTTTCCTTTGGTAGTTAGGTTTTGTCTATCTCGTTTCTTTAAATGAGTCATTGTTGCAATGATGGTGACTTAAGGATGGCTTCCAAACCATTGAAAGGCACTTTATCTGATACTGAGATGCCTAGGATGTGCGTACTCTTCCAAAGTAGGCATCAAGCGATAGTCGGGGAAAGTAAAAGCGATAGGCGGATCGTAAAAGCGAGCGAAAGTTTTGAGAAGTCCTTCATCAACGTTAGTGTTCAGGACGGTTAAAAGAGTTCCATAGCGTTTTCTGAAATCCGAGGGATCTTCTACCAAGGATGCTAACTCCTTTAACTTTCCTACATCAGGAATCCTAAAACTGTATCTCTTGGTGAATCTTCCTCTGACGTCCATCACTCTAACCTAAAATATTTACAAAGAAAAATCTCTAAATTCTTTGGAAATGGGAAGAGAAATGAAGTTCTTTTGAATGAATGCGTGAATGCTACAAACATGGTTAGTGGTTATACACTGATCAAGCGTTGAAGTCATGAGCATGAGGCCAGCGATAAGAATCAAGCGTGGGTAAGTTCTAAGGGCTTATTCATACGTGAAGCGGGTTCTTGATGTCTGAGGCTCAACGCTTCTCTTTGAAATATTATCGGTTGTTGAATACGAAGTCCAATAATATTTTTCAAGAAAAACTCGCTGATCGTAGTCTCGCGACAATTATTCTAGGCTTACGCTGAATAATTTCGCACTACATCCTAAATGGCGAGGATGTGTTATGTGTTCTCTGACCACTCGACCGTTAGTTCTCTTGAAAGCAAAATGTCTTCGCAAATACTTGCTAAACACAAATACTCCCAAGACAACCTCCAGAGAGAGGGATCTCAAATTAACTCCGTAAGTCGAGACTTCTCACAAGTTAATAGGACTATACCCCACCTAGATCTTAAAATGTTTCTTAAATCAGGGTTAGGATTTCTTTCCATCGAGATGAAATCGCGAAAACACACAATAAAGAAAAACAAACATATGCACATATAAAAGCTTAACCCCTTTTTCTTTTTGAAAACAAAAAGCTTGGTGCTCTTGAGTCACATTTTTTGAAAATCAAAGTTTTAGCGTACTCCCAGTGATTCGCCATTTTCGATTCGGCGTTAAAGTGGCGAGGGAATCGAATGGATTCTCGGCTCGAAGCGATTTACTCTTTTGATTTGTTTATAAAGATGCGCGAGCATCAAGCTTTATTATTTTCAACACAAGAAAATGATTATGAAAAGGGAAAATTGTTAATACCCTCAATTGATATGATATGCATTCGACTAGCGCAAACTAGACATAACGCATTGGGAGATTCGGGTAAGGGGTTTGTTATATAAAGGGAATAGATGGAGCACCCTAAATATATATAGTTATCTATAGCTTTATATATAAATATGTTTGATATGTTTGTGTGTTTTAATTGCTATTTCTATGATTGGGAAAGTTTCTCCTTTGGATTTTAAGAAGGATAGATTATGTGGGATCCTAGGTTTTGTTATTATTGTGCTCGCAAAGATCATTGGGATCTTCTACATATCCTTAATGGGAATCGAGCATTTGTAGCTCGGATCTAAAGGGATCTATGGTTTGTTTGGTTTGAGAGAGAAAGAAATTTGCTCGGCAAGGATGAGACCTTGTGCCTACGTATTCTCAAAGGGATGTTGAGAAAGTCAGAGCAATCGTAGTTCCCACTTATGCTAGTGGAAGCAACGGGAGTTAGTAAGAAGACAAAGACAAATGTCATCTTAATGAAAAATGTATCTAATCTATTTCATCACATACATTTTGAAAAGTTTGAATGATTGAATCTTTCGTCGTAAGTTATAGGTGTTTTGCTTGAGTGTACAAGCGTTACCACTTACGAGTTTTAGAAAGATGTTTTGAAAGATGATTGAATCTTTTAATTGTAAGCATTGGGTGTTTTGCTTGAGTATACAAGCGTTACCACTTACGATTAAGAGATGTTTTTATTTTGAAAAGAGTTTGAAAAAGTTTTTTAATTGTATGTGATGTGATAGATGAGATACTTCTTCCATAAAGATGATAAACGTCTAAATCTCAAGGACAAATTGATTGGATTAAGGGGATGCTTTTAAGAAGCCCATGGGTCCTTGTATTGTAAGCCCAAGAGGAGGCATTCCGAGGGTCATCGAGGGTCCTTGTATGAAGCTCAAGAGGAAGCTATAGGGTATGGCTGGCTTTGGCTTTAAAAGGGATTTCACCGGGAAACCATCCTTTTAGGATTAAGAGCAATTTCACCGGGAAATTATACTCTTTGGGTTCTATCCTAGCGCGGGTGATTCTTTGTATTGGAAGCCCAATAGGAGGCTGTTAAGAGATTTCCTGGTCTCTTTCTTTGTTTGATGCCCAAGAGAAGGCTAAAATTAATGAGGAGTTCTTTTGAACAAAGCCCAAGAGGAGGCTGACTCAACAGGGGAGTGTTGTCTTATATAAAGCCTAAGCGGAGGCTAAACTCAAATGAATGAGTTTTCTTATATGAAGCCTAAGAGGAGGTTGAACTCAGATGAATGAGTTACCTTGTACGAAGCCCAAGAGGAGGCTATCTCTGTGGGGAGCCTAGTGGTTAGACTAGTTGTTATGTTATAACTAGACAGTTGTATAAACAAGCGTATGAAGTTTATTCGCAGGAGTTTATGAAGGAAATATAAACAATGCGTGTAAAATTTATTTACAAGAGTTTATGAAGGAAATATAAACAAGTGTGTGTAAAACGAACGTTTGAAACGAGCGTAACTTGATTATTTACAAGTTTGAATTGTGTACAAGGAAGTAAATATGTACACGAACGAGTATTTATGTACAAGGAGGTGTGGATGTACATAGGAGGATTGAGACTTACACCATAAGGGAGGCCCATTGGTTTAAAAGCAGTTTCACTGGGATTAATGCTCCTTCTAATACCAATGGTATTCAGTGTAAAATGAAAACAAACGGAAGAAGTTTGTCTTATCCTTGAGTATTTACAGAGGTATCTGTATAATGTACAAGTAAAAATTGGTATGTGTTATAGTTTGATATGTACAAGGAAATATGTATGTACATAAAAGAATTTTGGGACTTACACCGTAAGGGAGGCCCATGATCGGTTAAGAAATTCGAGGAAAAAACGAGTTCGGTTTTATCATCAAATCGGATCGATCATGGAAAATGATGTAAGTTTGATGAAAAAGTTTTGAAGAAAAGATCTTGAAAGTGTTTTTGAAAGATTAAGTTTACTTACAAGAAGTTTGAAAAAGAATCGGGCTTTGAAATGTTGAGCTTCGTAGCACAGTGACAACGCTTCAGGAAGAGGTGGAGAGACTCACTTCTTTATTAAGTTCATCGGCAACTACGCAAAGTCAGCAAGCAACATTAAGCAGTCAAAATCAAGCGACGATTTCAGAGATTACTACTACTCGGTTTAATTTGTTGCGGTCAGTAATCCTCTCTTCAGTATGCCAGAAGGTTATCCATGGGGCATGCTGATAACGCATTTTTATATAGTATATTTGATTTAATTTTCATAAATAATGTTAGTATTTTTATTTAATTATTTCATTTTATTTCTATATTACGCGGGTATTTCTATTGTTTCAGGAATTTTATTTTAATTAGACAAATTGAGCAAAGTGAAGAAATTAAGAGGATTATTTAATTAAATAAGCAAGAAATGAAGAGAAAGGGGTGTGCAAAGCAAAATAATGGATCAAGGAACCCAAGAGGCCCAAGCAAGCAAAAGCCCAAGCAAGCAAACCCTAAAAAGCACCGCGAGAAGAGTGAGGCATGCGTCTCCACTCTCTCCTACAAGTGAGGCGCCTCGGACTCTCCCTTAGTGGGAGCGTGTCTCCAATGCCACGTTGGCCCTAGGAGAAAAGGGGTGGGAGTGGCTATATGCGTGAAAAATCCGAGGCAACCGTCTCCTTAGTGGGCAATTGGGAGTGAGATTTTTCAGGAAAGCTACGAAAATCTCTCAACAAGTGGTTACTTCCTACCACTATAAAAGGACCTCTCCAAATCATAATTCGACACACCATCTCACATTATTTCCCAGTTTTAGATTTTTACTTTCCATTATTTTCCATTGTAATTCAGAATTCTGAAGTTATTTTCCGGCATTGTTCTTAGAGCTAGGTTCTTTTCAAGCACGTGGTTTAAGTTCTGTTGAAGAACCGAGTTTCAATTCGGCATTTATTTAATTCAGGTTTCTATTTACATTGCTTTTATTTATTTATTTAATTGTATGCATGAGATATATTTATTTTGCCATGAGTTTATTTATGAATGTTAAAACCTTTAATTTATTCATGTCTGCTTTTATGAATATGTCTGGCTAAATTATTTAAATATCGGTATGTAACGAGTTAGTCGAAGGATCCGGTACAAACTGGCTTTATTTTATTTTATAAAATAAACACTTTTCCTGATTTAGTATCTAATTTATTTTGTTAAAAAAGGTTTAGAAACCAACAGAGCGAAAGTTTGAGGTTAATAAACTGACTAAGATTAGAAACCAACAGAGCGACAGTTTGAGGTTTAGAATCAGATAGTAGATACTAGGTATTGTTTTTAAAAGCAAGACATTTAAAACCAATTAAACTTTATTTATTTTCAAAAAGTAATTTTAAAATCAATGGGATAGCGAAGCATACATCGAGTTTAAAATTATAATCTACTTCAATAAAGCGACAGTTTGAGAATAGATTTTAAATAAATACTTTCTTGAAAGAAATTATTATCATTTTTTAGAAAATAAGCGATGGAAAACCGGATTTTAGGATTAACGAAGTACATACCGATATTCGCATCATTATTATTTTAATTAAAATTAAGTTTTATTACCCAAAAATTCCCCAATTTATTTATTCGATAGCTATAGCTTTACGATAGTCTAGGTTACGTTAGATCGATTTATAGTCTCTGGGTTCGATATCTTTTAAAACTACGCGATAGGGCTGTATACTTGCATTCTCCGATTAATTTAGGCGATAAAGTCGCGATCAAGTTTTAGGCGCCGTTCTTTGAGGACTATTCAAGTCGATATCGTAATTTTATTGAAGTATAAACTATAGCAACTATTTCTTTTCCCTCTGTGTATGCCAAATACTCGCTCGGCGCCTGCATACACCTATTCTACGACATCGGCGTTATCTTAGATTAAGAAGGCGAATCAAGAGTATCTTGAACTCAACAATCTTCCTTCAACCAAACTTCGGACATTGAAGGCGAAGAAGATGGTGATGAGATCCTCCTACTCCTCGTCCTCTTAAGGACTACGTTGTTCCTTCTCAAGCGGAGCCTCATATGATATTCTGCTCCGCTATCGCTCGAAGCGATTTGGTGAAACCTTCGCTTCTTTCGCCGTTCGGCGAACCGGTTCTGGAGTTCCTTGGCGACCCTAACCTTCATTTGTCGGTGTTTGTGCGATGCGAGAGGCGAATAGTGTTAACCGGCGTCGATTGCGCCTATTTCCTTTTCTCTCGAGAGGCGAGCTCGCGCATGGCTCAATCTCTTCTGCAACTCAATCACCACATGGGATGAGTTGAAGAAAATCTTCTTGGCTAGATATTTCCCCAAGCAAAATGCTATGCTCGAGCCAATATCAATGGTTTCGGACAAAGACAATGAATCTCTCTTTGAAGCTTGGGAGCGTTATAAAGACATGCTTAGACTTTGTCCTCATCATGGTTTAGAAGAATGGTGATCATTCACACGTTCTACAATGGTCTCTTGTATGTCGAGATTGACTATAGCCGCTGCGGTGGTGGCGCAGCGATGAATAAACCATATCTTTGAAGCGAGACAACTTATCGAAAGCATGGCTCAAAACCATTATCAATGGGGTATGGAGAGAGTTAGTGTAGAAAATCTCGGACAAAAGGTGCCATGGTTGAAGTGAATAGCACGGATCAAGTCAACACCAAAGTGGAGCTCTCACTCAAAAGCTTGAGAATCTTACCACGCTCGCGACTCACATTCTGCGTTGCTCAAACTTGCGACTTATGTGGTATTCAATCACATCTTGCTCCGAATGCCCACGACGGGAGTTCGGTGAACAAGCAAATTATGTGCAGAATAATCCTTACAACACATATAACCACGGTTGGAAGAATCATCCTAATTTTCCTACAAGAATAACAACGCGTTATCGCTTTGAATCACTCACACCACCGGTTATCCTAAAGCTATTCAAATCACCTAACAATGGTCCTAACACATCAAATGCTCCTAGGAAGTCTAATTTGGAAATCATGATAGAGCACTTCATTGCTACTCGAGAACCAAACCAATAATGCTCAAGCCGGACTAATAAGGAAGTTCGAATCGAATATACACATTAATGAGCAAATGAAACAATTTTCTAACAAGCTTGGCTTTAGCTACACACAATAAAATGTTAGAAACACAAATTTCTCAAGTAGCTCGACAACAGCTACTGCTGCTCCTGGCAGCTCATTTCTGGACAACCTCAACCTAATCCTAAAGGACATGCTAATCTTTGTCATCTTAAGAAGTGGAGCAGTATGATGGACACATAGATCCCGAAACAATAGCCCGGCTATGCAACAAAATTCATCAAACCATACGAAACTAAAGATAAACAAGAAAAGGAAAATCGAGAAAGATATTAATGAAGATGCCACACAAAAGGATGAACCTTATGTACCCACCACCTTATAAACCTCTATTCCATACCCTCGAAGGTTAGTTAAAACTAGAATGTGGGTCAATTTAAAGTTTGTGGATCTTACGAGCAACTTATGTTACAATTCCTTTTGAAGCTATAACTCAAATGCCCTCTATGCTAAATTCCTTAAAGAGATTCTATCCAATAAGAAAAAGCTTGAGGATAATGGCCATCATGCTTCTTTGAATGTAGTGCAATTATTCAAGACCTGATGCCTCCTAAACTCAAAGACCCGGAAGCTTCTCTATTGTGTAATTGGTAAATTTGTCATAGACAAAGCTTTATGTGATCTAGGAGCTAGTATAAGTGTGATCGTTATCCATCTGCAAAAACTTGACATGGGAGGCGAGACCAACCAAAATGTCAGTTCAACTAGCGGATAGGTCGGTTAAATATCCTGCTGAGTACTTGAAAATATTCACATGCGTATTGGCCAATTCTATATACCAAGCGATTTCATTATCATGGACATAAGGGAGGGCGAGTTACTCAATCATTCTTAGAAGGCCTTTCTTAGCCACAGCGGTGCAATAATAGATGTGAAGGAAAACTTACTTTTGAAGTAGGCGAAGAGAAAATCAATTTATCTCTCTCGATTCACGAAAGCACTATGATTGAAGATACTTGTTATTTCATGGATATCATTGATGAGTGCGAGAAAAGAGGTGAACTTGAAAATAAGGATAATCTTGATGAAAGTCGGATAATAATTTAAGTGAATGTAGCTATAGCACGGATCCTACACAATGTTTAAGGAAACCATCCTAGAACTCAAAACACTTCCTAAAAATTTAAGGTATGAATTCCTAGATTAGAACTCGAGCGACCGGTGATAGTCAGCATAAAACTCGGAGAAAGCAGAAGAAAAACTTTACGATTCTAAGAAATATCCAATGACCTTAGGGTATAATATCAACGATCTTAAAGGAATAAGTCCCTCTGTCTGTATGCATCGCATTATGCTAGAGAAGATTGTAAAACTTCAAGAGAACACAGGAGACTAAACCCGATTATGGTGAGGTTATGAAAAAGGAAATTCTGAAGTTGTTGGGCGAGAATCATATATCCTATATCGATAGCAAATGGGTTAGCCACATGCATGTTGTACCTAAGAAAGGGGTGTCACGGTTGTTGAAAATGAGAAAAGCGAAATAATAACTAAGAGAATTGAATCGGATGGAGAATGTGCATTGATTATCGAAAACTTAACAAAGCCACGAGAAAAGATCATTTCCTTTACCATTTATTGATCGGATGTTGGGCGTTTAGCTAGACACTCTCATTTACATTTCTTGGGCGGTTATTCGGGTTTCTTTCGGATACCTATTCATCTGATGACCAAGAAAACAACTTTCACTTGCCCTTTTGGAACCTTTGCTTAGGAAGAATGCCATTTGGTTTGTGCAATGCCCTGCAACTTTTCAAAGATGTATGATGGCAATATTTTTGATTTTGGACAATATTATGGAAGTCTTCATGGACGATTTCTCCGTTTGTGGACAAAGTTTTGAAGAATGTTTAGAAAATCTAGAAAGGGTATTAGAGCGTTGTGTAAAGGTCAACCTAGTGCTTAATTGGGAGAAATGCCATTTTATGGTACAAGAAGGGATTGTATTAGGACACATTATATCCAAGAGGAATTGAAGTCGATTACGCTAAAATCGAAGTTATTGAGAACCTTGACCTCAAAAGCTGTTAGAAATCGAAGTTTTTAGGACACGCGGTTTCTACGGCGATTCATTAAAGATTTCTCTAAGATAACAAAACCCTAACGAGCTATTAATGAAAGCGAGGTTCATCTTGACGAAAAATGTTTAGAAGCGTTTCAAACACTTAAGAAGGCATTGATTTGCGCCTATCATGCAAACTCAGTTGGAATGAACCTTTTGAAATAATGTGTGTTATGACTACGCCGTAGGAGGCTGTTTTAGGACAGCGAAGGATAAAAGACTCCACGTCATATATTATGCAAGCGGAACCACAGACGAAGCAGATGAATTATGCTACAAGAGAAAGAATTCTTAGCATGATCTTCGCATTAGACAAGTTCCGATCCTATTTAGTAGGATCTAAAATTATCATCTACACTGATCATGCTGCTATTAGATATCTCCTAACCAAAAAGGACGCTAAACCTAGACTCCTGAGATGGATATTACTGCTGCAAGAGTTTGATTTAGAAATCGAGAGATAAGAAAGGCCGAAAATGTGGTAGCGGATCATCTCTAGGCTAGAAAATCTTAAACACGAACAAGTGCCGATCGATGATGAATTCCAGTATGATAAACTGATTGCCCACTTGGAAGACACAGAACCAGATAAACTCATGGAAACCACCTTAGCCATCTCTTCTGTGCCTTGGTATGCTGATTTTGTAAATTACCTCGCTGCAGGCGTTCTCCCACCTGAACTTACCTATCAACAGAAGAAGAAATTCTTCCATGATCTTAAACAATATTATTGGGATGAACCTTTACTTTTCAAGAGAGGTCCCGATGGAATCTTCCGCCGATGTGTGCCAGAAGAAGAAATCGAAAACATTATAACACACTGTCATTACGCACCTTACGGAGGACATGCTAGTACATCAAAACATGTGCAAAGATCTTACAATCCGGCTATTGGCCTAATTTATGGAAAGGCGTACATGCCACCATCTTAAAATGCGACGGTGTCAACGCCGACAATATATCTAGGCGTGACGAAATGCCACAAAAGGCATTTTAGAAGTCGAAATCTTTGATGTGTGGGGATAGACTTCATGGGACCCTTCCATCTTCATCAGGTAATAAGTATATACTGTGGTAGACTATGTCTCAAAATGGATCGAAGCTATAGCTTCTCCAACAAACGACACCAGTGGTACTTAAGCTTTTCAAGAACATAATCTTTCCTAGGTTCGGTGTACCCGGCTAGTTATAGCGACGGTGGTTCTCACTTCATTTCAAAATCTTTGAAAAACTATTAGGGAAATATGGAGTTCGACATCGCGTGCTACACCTTACCATCCTCAAACCCGGTGGACAAGTTGAAGTTTCAAATCGCGAGATAAAACAAATCCTTGAAAAAGCGTCTTCGTCCGGAAAGGATTGGTCCTTTAAACTTCATGAAGCTTTATGGGCATATAGAGCGCCTATAAAACTCTCATTGGTACTACTCCTTTCAAGCTTATTTATGGTAAGTCATGCCATCTCCCGGTTGAGTTAGAACACAAGGCTTATTGGGCCATTAAGAATCGAACCTAAGTTACCTTGCCGCTGGTGAAGCGTATCACGGATATTAATGAATTGGAAGAACTTAGGCAGGATGCGTGCAAAAGCTAGGATTTACAAAGCGCACAAAGAAATGGCACGATAAGCGTATATCTAGGAAGAATTTTAACATAGGTGACTTAGTATTCTTTGTTTAATTCAAGATTAAAATTATTCACGGAAAATTACGATCTAGGTGGTCGGGACCTTTTGAAATCACAAGAGTTTATCCAAGTGGTGCAATAGAGATTAAGGGACCTTCGATTGCACCGTTTATAATAAGCAGCGTTTAAAACATTACCACTTTACCAAATCGAGGGATATTCTCAAAGATAAATGGGCGAGCCACGTGCTCGATTAGCGACTAATCTTTTGTTTTATTTGTCGAGCTTACGACATAAAACAAAGCGCTTTGTGGGAGACAACCCACCGTTTTTATTTCTTTCTTTTTATTTCATTTCTTCTTTATTCTAATTTAAAAACAAAAACAAAAAAATATTTATTTCTTTTCTTTATCTATTTCCTTTCATTATATTTCTATTCTTTGTCTTATTTCTCTCTATTCTATATTTCTCTTCTTATCGGCATTTGGCCAATGCTGATCTTCTTTATTTTCTTCTCCTCAGGGTATCTCTAGCTACTTATCTCTCTTCCCACTATGTCTCGAGTTGATGATATGCCTGTCAGTTTCAGAGGAAGAAATCAGCGCACCAAATATGGAGTTTTATCTGAGCGTGAGATGTTACCTACTATTTACCTCCATCATGGTGCTATATGCTCTTGGTATTCGTGATAGTGTGCTTTTCTGTGAATCAGATTGGGTGGGATAATTCACGCTGATGACATGCTATGCATATCGGAACCTCACTTTGGAATTCCTCGGCTCTTTGGCTTACTTTCCTACTCATGGGGTAGCTTTGCGTGGACTTATTATTTCGGACTTTTGGCATCAATTTCAAGTTTACCCATAAGGAATTGGGTGATCTTCTTGGTTTCCTAGTGGTTTAGGGTTTATCATGAAACTCGGAGGAGTACCTTGGATTTAGAGCTTGACTATTTTGGGGATCTATTTCTAGAATCCTTAACCACATGCCGAGGACTTTGTATCGAGAAAATATCCATAACTTGACCTTGGTATTTCCATAAGATTGGCCCATACCATTTTGGAAAACCCGATGTCACTCTTGTTTCTAAGGATGAGTACATTTATCATGTTTTGTGCTTCACAAAACCGAAGCTAATCACGATTACTTATCTGCTGCGAACTGGATGGATCTCATTGATCGATCATGCACCCATTCGGATGGGAGGTCTTGTTACTATGATTGCAAATGTTGTTGGACTTAGGCAACCCTTTAAGCATCTGAATGCTTTTAGAGTGTTACTTGCATGACCATCGAGTTTTGTTTCAACCTTGGTATGATTAATGATCTTGGCCGACCAGTTTACCTTGTTGATTAATGGCGACTATGCATTGTTTACCTTGCCTAACCATGCTACAGTGTGCATAACAAAGCCAATTGGCTTTTTGATCTCGATCGACACACTGCTCATTAACAACCCGAGACTCCACGGTTATGAGATATTAGAGGATTACGAGGTAGATCCATTGTGCCTCTGGTTTTAATGATATAGAGCCTCTGCATCCTTCCACTCATTCCGTGATCCACGACACCGTTATGCATCAGGCTCCTCCCATTGATTATGCCTCTGCCCTCCACGCTCTCCAGGTGGAACATCAGGCTTTAAGAGATGATTTGGCTGGTCTGCGGGCTGATTTCTATGGTTTTATGGACATTGTTTGGCAATTCGGGAAGTTTTCACCTATTTGCATTCTTCCTCTGCTCCTACAGCAGGACCATCTAGTGGCTAGAGTTCTTGAGTAGTTTATTTAGTTTAGTTTAGTTTGATTTCATTAGGATTTTGCAATGCTTTCGTTATGTTATTTTTATTATGTTTCTCTTCCAAAATACTTGATTCCTACATTGTAAGCAACTTTGATCTCCATTCTAATGCAATTCATGTTTCCTTTATTATAATGTTGCATATTATATTATATTATATTATTATTACTGTTGCATTATTCTTCTTAAGTTGCATTATTATTATTGCTACGAATTTACTCACCCATCTTTCATTTCGATTCTCCTTTGTTATTATCGCACTGAGGACATTGCTCCTTTTAAGTATAGGGGAGTCAGATCATTTCCTTGTTTATTTATTTCCTTTGCTCTCTTTGTAGTATTTCCCTTTTATTTATTTTCTTGTATCGCAAATTTCAATTCAATAAAATACATGTTTATGTCAATTTTAATCTTATATGCAAAATTTAATGCTTATTCGAATTCTCCCTATTTCTTGAGCCATAACGAAAAATTTAAAACACATTTATAAACATATTCAACTAGTATTAAGGTTGCTTAATCTAAATAAGAATTCGAGTACAACTTAGCAAAATTGTTATCGTCTTAACACTTCAAAACCCCCAATAGGTTAGATCGATTTAAGTACTTATTATACCAAAACCTTTAAAACTTAGTTTTAGAATAGCCCCGAGTAGTTTATTAAGCGATCGGCGCCATTAAACCAAACTACGTGGAGAACCGATGAATATAAGTGTTTGATCAAATATCTTTAAGAAAATTGCTTTTATTTAGGATGCACTTACTAAGTTAGATGGTCCTTACGGATCATTTAATCCAAAAAGTTCTTTGAAAATATGAATTTTATGCAAAATAATCCATTAAAAATTGGTTCGGTGGTCCTGTCTTGAACTTGGTAGAACAATGCAG
This sequence comes from Vicia sativa, assembly GCA_021764765.1. Classification (NCBI taxonomy): domain Eukaryota; kingdom Viridiplantae; phylum Streptophyta; class Magnoliopsida; order Fabales; family Fabaceae; genus Vicia; species Vicia sativa. The sequence goes on from CM038792.1 coordinate 4,208,830, forward strand.
TTCGATCCCATAATTTTAATTGGAAAAGGAGTACCAAATGTTTAATTACGAGAACTCTAGCTGGCTTATTAAGATCAAATTCACTAACCGGTTACTCCACTATGTGCATATGCGATAATGGGCTTAATGTGATTGCACTAGAATGAAAGCAGGCGAAATAAAACATAGTATTAGGTTGAAGCTATAATGACATGACTTGAATTGAGTGCGCATAGATGGGGTTGTCTAGTGTTCCTACGGTAACTTTGGTGTTTAAGGTCGACTTTAATTCTTTGTGAAAAAATCAATTTGCAACTTGGTACAAAGTTATGTATGTTCTTATATTTGTGTTTATCATTGCTTCAAAGATTTTCATTTCTACTTTTGCTTGAGGACAAGCAATGGTTTAAATATAGGGGAGTTTGATAACGCATTTTATATAGTATATTTGATTTAATTTTCATAAATAATGTTAGTATTTTATTTAATTATTTCATTTTATTTCTATATTACGGGTATTTCTATTGTTTCGAATTTTATTTTAATTAGACAAATTGAGCAAAGTGAAGAAATTAAGGATTATTTAATTAAATAAGCAAGAAATGAAGAGAAAGGGTGTGCAAAGCAAAATAATGGATCAAGGAACCCAAAGAGGCCCAAGCAAGCAAAAGCCCAAGCAAGCAAACCCTAAAAAGCACCTTGAGAAGAGTGAGGCATGCGTCTCACTCTACAAGTGGTGCCGCCTCGGACTCTTCCCTTAGTGGGAGGCGTCGTCTCCAATCCACGTTGGCCCTAGGAGAAAAAGTGGGGCCTTAGTCCCAGTGCTATATGCGTGCGAGAAAAATTCGGAGGCAACCGTCTCCTTGTGGGCGGTTGAGATTTTTCGGAAAGCTACAAAATCTCTCAACAAGTGGTTACTTCCTACTATAAAGGACCTCTCAAATCATAATTGAACACCCATCTCTCATTATTTCCAGTTTTAGATTTTTTACTTTCGGCATTATTTTCCATTGTAATTGAATTAAAGTTATTTTCGGCATTGTTCTTAGAGCTAGGTTCTTTTCAAACCTTTGTGGTTTAAGTTCTGTTGAAGCAGAGTTTCAATTCCGACATTTATTTAATTCGGTTTCTATTTACATTGCTTTTATTTATTTATTTAATTGTATGCATGAGATATATTTATTTTGCCATGAGTTTATTTATGAATGTTAAAACCTTTAATTTATTCATATACTTTTATGAATATATCGGCTAAATTATTTAAATATCGGTATGTAAGAGTTAGTCTGAAGGATCCGGTACAAAGCGGCTTTATTTTATTTTATAAAATAAACACTTTTCACGATTTAGTATCTAATTTATTTTGTTAAAAAGGTTTAGAAACCAGCAGGCGAATTTGAGGTTAATAAAGACTAAGATTAGAAACCAGGCTGACAGGTTTGAGGTTTAGAATCGAGATAGTAGATACTAGGTATTGTTTTTAAAACCGCGACGACATTTAAAACCAATTAAACTTTATTTATTTTCAAAAAGTAATTTTAAAATCAATGGGATAGCGGCATACATGAGTTTAAAATTATAATCTACTTCAATAAATGACAGTTTGAGAATAGATTTTAAATAAATACTTTCTTTGAAAAGAAATTATTATCATTTTTATAGAAAATAAGCCCGTTGGAAGGATTTTTAGGATTAATGAAGTACATACCGATATTACGCATCATTATTATTTTAATTAAAATTAAGTTTTATTAAAAATTCCCCATTTATTTATTCGATGGCTATAGCTTTACACGATGTAGTCTAGATTACGTTAGATCGATTTATAGTCTACGTGGGTTCGATATCTTTTAAAACTACGCGATAGGGCTGTATGCTTGCGGTCTCGATTAATTTAGGCGATAAAGTCGCGATCACATGCCTTTCAATTTCGACATTGGTTTAAATCGACCCATTAAAATCACGAAACCACGATCGAGGTTCCTACTCTGAACTCGGCATTTACTCACGTGACGCGGGTAACCTTTCCAACATGTCGATTTCTCGGCCGGTCATGACAAACTCAACCGTAGTTCACGCTCTGCGGGACGAAGAAGTTTATCATAATCTAGGAACAACGAATCCTCGTGGCGGATGGAGAATCTCCAAGAGCGACTTCATAAGATGCGACTTGAGATCAAAACAATCGTGGTAAGGATTTGTTTGGGAAGAATGTACGATCATGCCTAGTTCCTCGCGTGGATACAGCTAAATTCAAAGTCCACGATTTTGAGAAGTATAGAGGAAATTCACGCCCGCAAAGTCATCTTACAATATGCTAGGAAAATGTCTACGTATAATGACAATCACCAATTGCTCATTCACTATTTCAAAACGGTCTCATCGATGCCGCCGAAGTGGTACATGGGGCTGAATAGTGCAAATATCCGGACATTCACGACCTGGCGAAGCCTTCGTCCAACAATACAAATTCAACTTGGACATGGCTCGGGATCGAGATCGACTCAGCTCATGTCTTAGAAATAAAGGAGACATTCAAGGAATACACGATGTTGGAGTGCTGCCCAAATCAATCCACCGTTAGAGGAGAAAAGAAATGACCAAGGTTTCTTGAACACTCTTGGCCCATTTTCTGAGCGCATGGTCGCTTGGTGCTCGAAGATTTCAAGAGATGGTAAGCATGGGGATGCGACTAGCGAGAAGAGTCGGGACGGGATGCTAACCAAAAAATAGGGTCTTCAAGCGGAACCAAGAAAGTCGGGCGGTTTCCCAAAAAGAAGGAGCATGACATAGGAATGGTATCCCGAGGAAACCAGAAAAATGCTAATGTCAGAACAACACGTAGCCACAATAGCACCGATTGTTAATACAAGTTCAAACATGGGTATTACCCACATTCCGACAAACTCGGCCTCGACGGGCTCGGCAATTCAACAATCGAAGGTGCACATCCGGATCTCGCGAGTTTGATCAATTAGATGGCGTACGCAAATTATATCCTACATTGATAGAAAGGAATCTTGTGCAAACAAGGTCACCACCTCGATGCCGAAAAAATACCTTGGTGGTACAAGCGAGATGTGTCTTGCCCTTTTCATCAAGGGGCACGGGTCATGATCTCGACAGCACGCATTGAAAGCAGTACAAAGGCTAGTAAGGACTAATCTTCTCTCCTTGAGAATGCAAATCAAATGTACAAACAAATCCACTTCCCAATCATAGTGGACATACCGTGAATTTGATACTAAGGATACGGATCGGTATCTTGTCACGAGATGTAAATATGATAAGAAAGCTTGGTGGCTCACTTGATCGTCTGCAGTACAATGGGCCTTCACCAAACATGACTACGACTGCGGGATCTGCTTCGGATTTTGAGGATGTCTAGCGTGAAAGCGGACATTCAGCGGTTAATAGACATTGGCGATATCGGATCTTGAAGCGAAGCGATTATAACGTAAATATGGTAGGGCATTTTCCGCATGAGCTTTTAGTCTCGGATATCAACGGAAATTCCGAAGTAGCGTCATTATCCCTGTTTCAATATGCCCAGTGTGTGGAAGTCGGTACAGCGGTCCAAAAGTTCGAGAATCTCCTTGGTGATGCATACATGGTCTGTTCCTTACAAATCGGACAAAGTAATTCCCTATCGATGCAATTACAACTATGATAGAAGATGGGAAGGAGAAACCCATACCAACTCTTCGGCCTTTGTCAACATCGTTGAAATCGGACGAGTAACGAAGTGGACGTGTGTACACCATTTGCCACCAAGACCCATTGCTCCATTTGTTGGACAAAATCCGGTTAATACACCTCCGACAATCCCATGGGGATTCACATTGGTAATCAAGCGTAGCGTTGGTCCGTCGTGGAACCAATGTCACTCGATTTCGATGAGATCTTGAAGAATCAAGAAAAGTGAGTCTGAGTTGTGGACGACTAATGCAGACTCCTTCAAAATTTCAATACTATCTCTACTTACGAACTCAGAAGTCCGAGAAGTTTCGATGAAAGTACTAGATCAAGCTTCGTGAATCACGTGACTACAAATCAATTTGGTGGAATTGTAGGCAACATAACGACTTGCAACAATTTAAGCTTCGATGAAGAACTTCGAGAGGAGGAAAATCACAATCTTGCCTACATATCTCTATGATTTTCAATCGGACTCTCATCAACGTGCTAGTGGATACCGGTTCATCCTTGAATGTAATCGAAAGCGACTCTCGCTCGTTTATCTTACAAAGGAGCAGCCGGTGAAATCTAACGATATAGTGGTCAAAGCCTTTGATGGGTCAATCCGTTATTGGGAAGTCGACCTAATGCGATTGGTCGCCTTCAAATCACCTTCGGTCATGGGCGTGCCGGTACTACAGGTTGTTTGCTAGGAAGACCATGGATACAGCGAGCGAGGTGTGACATCCTCTCCATCAAAAGCGAAGTTTATAGTAAATGGGAAGCTAGTAACCATCATCGGTGAACAAGCTTTACTAGTCGACCATTTATCTACCTTTTCTTTCATCACCGCCGGCGATGTTGAGGACACAGTTCAAGGACTTTCGTTAGAAGGTGAATCTACAGAAAAGCGGATCGTCTATCTCCTCTTACAAAGCGGTATGAGATAGTAAAATCCGTGTCTTTGCGGGTTGGGGACAAGTAAAACACATCAACAATGAGACAAAGTCGGGCTTGGATTTGCTCCGGTATTTTGAACAAATCAAAGGGATGAAGCACTTCGTCCAATCAAAGAAGTATTCCACGTGGGGTTTCTTAAACCACTGTTCTTGAGGTTAATGTACAGGTGGGTAATGAAGATAATCTCTACGAATGAAGTGGAGCACTTATCTAACTAACTACGAATATGTGTCCCGGGAAGACTCGTGCAGCGCGTTCTATCCTCCGGACCAATTTCAAGGCATGTCCACAAAGAATGAAAATCCACTATCCTTACGAGTTTGGGATACCTTGGGAGAACCAGTGGAAAGTTTGACTACATGGTGAAATACTCTGCACAGCTCAAAATCAGAATTGAAGACATCGACCAAGCTGGATGGGACGATCCTTTTGAGTATCCTAGTCAACGAAGAATTTTACACATCTTCTCGATCTCATCATCAGTTGAGATCCCAAATGAAGATCTCTTGCTTTAATCAGCCGCCGAGGATGTTAAGCCAGTTTGACTATTACTACATCAAGCGTAATCACCGAGCAAGACAGTGCAGGCTTGAGCTAGGCGTCGCGGACAATGATCTCTTCACTCGAGAAGATTGGAAATACATCCCAAGTCCAAGATGCATGACACACATGAAAGTACATATCTTGTATCCATGCTCCTCGATCTTCATCAAGCGAGAAGAAGATCTCTTGGTGACACAAAGACAAGGTCGACCGTCTAAGTCTTCAGCTGTTCGACCAACGACCAAGGTCTACTCAAGAAATAAGCCAAAGGAAAACTACAAAGTATCTTGATTTCCAAGGAGTTCGTATTGGGCTTTGTCAAGCTCGACACAAGTTCATAGTTCTAAGTAGTTTATTTGCTTTTGTTTTGAACTCTCGCCTCGCCAAGCGAAGAGATGTTTATAGGGTTTAGCTTTTAAATAATTTCTCTTTGTCTTGCCCAAGACAAATGAGTTTGTATTTTAGGGCCTGTTTCATATTGTGAATCATAAATAAAAGCGTTGTTTTGATTCCACATTTGTGTTTGTTTTCGTTTTACCCTTTTTCTTGGAAATGGTAATCCTAAAAACCCAATAACAACAAACAATCATAAACAAAAATATAATAAAATAAAATAATGCGCATACACTTTCATTAACTTTTTCTAAAAAAGAGAAGAGTTAATCAAACATAAATCAAACATGCAGTTAACAAATGGACAAATCCATTGAGCATGATAACTCTTCACTCTCTCGACTTTGAATTCCCAGTGTTGTGGAGGAAGAAGATGAAGAAGAGATCCGGATGAAATTTCTCGACTACTTAAGCACGAGGAAAGAATCATTCGACCTCAAAAGAGCCTTTGGGCAATCAACTTAGGTTGAGGAAGACAAAAAGTGAACATCGGAGCTCTGCTCGGCGACAACGTCAAGAACAGCCCGATCTTCTCAAAGAATATGTTGATGTGTTTGCTTGGTCCTACCAAGACATGCGAGTTTAGATACCCGGCATCGTGGAGCATCTTGCCATTAAAATAGGGTGTCCACGAGTTAAACAAAAGGCGAGAAGAGTTCACCCAAACATGGCGAAAAATCAAAAAGGAAGTTCAAAAGCATTTCGACGGAGTTTCCTTGTCACCTGAATATCCTTAATGGCTAGCCAACATAGTACTGTCTCGAAAGGCGGAAGGTCGAGAATGTGTGTTGACTAGGGACTTGAACAAAGCAAGTCAGATGATTTCCCTACCGCATATCGACATGCTAGTGGATAGCATAAGTTCAACGTCTTTTCCTTCATGGACGGTTTCTCTGGCTATAATCGGATCGAGAATGGCTCCGAAGACATGGATAAGACATCTTTCATCCATGGGGCACATTTGCTACAAAGTAATGGTTTGGATTAAAGAATGCGGTATGACTTACCAAAGAGGCGATGACTACTCTTTCATGACATGATGCACAAAGAGATCGAAGTCTCGTGGATGACATGATAGAAAAGTCGACGAAGAAGAGCATATAGAATATCTCTTGAAGTTGTTTGACTAAGGAAATTTGAAACCGTTTGAATCCTAACAAATGCACCTTTGGGGTAAGATCGGAAAACTCCTAGGTTTCATCGTCGGTCAAGAGGTATTGAAGTTGACCTGACAAAGTCAAGGCTATTCAGAAATGCCTACACACATCTGAGAGAAAAGCAAGTAAGAGGATTTCTTGGGCGGTTGAATTACATCTCGGTTTATTTCTCAAATAGCGCTACTTGTGGGCGATATTCACTTCTCCATAAAAATCAAGAGGTTGTGAGACGAAGATTGCCAAAAGTTTGTGATATAAGGAATACCCAGAACCTCCATCTTGATTCCTCGATCGAAGGAAGACCATTAATCATGTACCTTACCGTGCTAGAAGATTCCATGGGCTGCGTGCTTGGACAACAAGATGAAGCCGTGAAAGAGCATGCCATCTACTACTTGAATAAAAGTTCTGATTGTGAAACTTCGTTACTCCATGCTAGAAAACATGTTGTGCTTTGGTATGGGCTAAGCGTCTCCTCGATACATGATCAATCACCGACTTGGTTAATCTCAAAATAGATCCAATCAAATGCGTCTTTGGAAAGCACATTAACGGGAAATTGCTCGATGGCGAGATGCTATTATCGAATATGACATCGATCTGAGTGCTCAGCGGTTAAAGGAAGCATTCTTGCCGATCCTTGGCTTATCAACCGATCAGCGAATACCAATCTCAAGTTTGACTTCCACAGCGAGGATGTTATGTATTTAAAGATGAAAGATTGTGACGAACCGTTACGAGAAGAAGGTCGATCGAGTCTAGATGGGGCTTAATCTTTGATGGGCGGTTAATGTCTTTAGCAATGGAATTGGGGCGATCATCATTACTCAGGGTTCTCATATCCCATTTTCCAAATTGCTATTTGATTGCCCAACATCACGCGGAATATGAAGCTTGTATCATGGGTATCGAAGAAGCCATTGACTTGAGGATCAAGATCCTTGACATATATGGAGATTGACACTTGTGATCAATCAAATCAAAGACAAGTATGAAACTCATCATCTTGGTTTGTTCCCTACGGAGATTATGCAAGGCGTTTGTTGACTTTCTTCAACAGTTGAGCGCATCATATCCTCGAGATTAGAATCGGCATGACGCCTTAGCTACTATCTTCCATGTTCAAAGTCAACAATTGGAATGATATGCCTAAGATCCGTATCGGGCCTTGAAAGACTGCGTATGTGTTTCAGTGACGGGTCTTCGATGATAGCAACGTTCCCACGATATCAAGCGCTTCCTTGAACTCGAGTACCACTCGGGGCATCGCACAAGATAGGAAAACTCTAAGGCTTTCTAGAAATTTCTTCTGAATGAAGATGTCTTATACAAAGAAACTTCGACATGGTCACCTTTCGGATGCGTGGATGAACGAAGCGGACATGATAATTCACGAAGTGCATGAATCCTTTGGAACCCATTCAAATGGGCATGCAATGTCGGAAAGATCTTGAGGCGGGGATACTATTGGATAACAATGGAATCGATTCTTTGTAAACCGTCAAGAGATGTCACAGTGCGGATCTGTGAGATAAGATCCATGTCCTTGAAGCTACACTCAGCGTTCTCTCTCTCTCCGTGGCCTTTCTCCATGTGGGGCATTGACATGATTGGGATGATCGACCAAAAGTCGACATCGCTTCATTTTGGTGGTATTGATTACTTCATCAAATGGGTCGAGCGACATCTACGCCATGTTACAAGACAGTGGTTGTGAGGTTTATCAAAGAACAACCTCATTTGCCAATATGGAATTCCAAGTAAGATCATTATGACAATGGATCGAACTTGAACAACAAAGTGATGAAAGAACTGTGGAAATTTAAAATCGAGCATCATAACTCTCTCCTTACCGGCCAAAGATGAATGCGCCGTTGAAGGCAAACAGAACATCAAAAGATCGTCGAAAGATGGTCATCACTTACAAGCGGCACGAGATCTTATTGCTCTGCATGGGTATCGTACTCGATAAGTACTTCACAGGGCAACTCCTTTTCTCTATATACGATGGGCGGTGCTCCCGTAGAGTTGAGATTCCATCAATGAGAGTTCTCATGGAAGCTAAGTTATCGAGGCGAATGGTGTCAAGCGGATATGATCGGTGAACTTAATCGAAGAAAGCGCTGACCGCTACGTGTCATGGATAACTATATCAAAGAATAATGAAGAAAGCCTTCGACAAAAGGTTCGACCTCGTGAATTCCAGAAGGCGACCTCGTGCTTAAAAGATTACATCTTTTCAACCCAGTTAGGGGCAAATGGACTCCTAATTACGAAGGCCCGTACACGTCAAAGAAGCTTTTACGGCGGTGCTATGACTCTCCAACCATGGGCGGTGATGAACTCCGCATCACGAGAATCTTGTGCGGTCAAAATACTTTGTCTAAAAAGAACAAAAGAAACATTTCGGTAAGTCGAAAACGAAAAGAGGCGGCTTAGGCAAAAATGAGCGTCTCGGTGGACTGAAAACACGAAAAGGCGGTCAGGGCAAAATTAGAGACAATAAGCGAGAAAAATATCTGATAGATTGAAAACACGAAAAGGCAATCTAGGAAAAATTAAGGATACAAAAAATGACAAAGTAAGCATCGGTCGGTACTTCGTCAATCGAAGAATCTTCCATCAACGGACTTGATCAAATCTTCTAAAGCAACAAGCACAGTTGGAATTCAAAGTTGTTAGGGATAATAGTGGTTATTGCTTTCAATGTAGCCTTTTCTAATAAATTATCATTTCCAACCCTTGTAAATAGTTCATGGAATCACGCCTTTGGTGATTACTTTCTATCAATAAAATTTGAGCCTTGTGCCCATTTGTTTGCAATTCTTGCTTTATTACATTTTGCAAAATAACGCTTTTATTGTGAAAATCACTTTTGAAACTAAAAAAAGTTTTAAATGAATTTTTACTTCAAAATTTTGAAATAAAGCGAAATTTTCCTTTGAACTATGAACAGAAAGAACTTCAACAATTTTCTCCATGAGTGTTTTGACCTCGAAAGATAAAACAAGCTGCTTGAGAAGTCTTCTTCTCTTTAAAAGAGATCATCAATAGCGGTATTCTTATCGAAAAGAATCCCCGACAAGGTTGCCATTGAAATGCCTTTCTCGGAAAGTTTAAAGCGTCTGACTCAGTTAATCATCATTGGTAACGTTTCATACCATGGCTACCGATTTTCTTTGGTATTTGTTTTGAGCATGTGACATATTCCTTTTCATCATATTTAATATTTGCTTGATATCATTTGTTTAAGTTGCATTTATTCCCAAAAAACAAGTGTGGGTGTGTCATCTCTCCAGTAGATTATCCCCAAGCAGAAAAATTCATATTTTCTCCTATTCCCCAGCTGAGATCATTCCTCATTGGGAACAAAGTCTTGATTATTTGTTTCTTTTGGGTTCAATCTGGATAGAACCTTGTCTCTAATCGATTCGGGACTAGATTTTACAACAATTTACAACGAACAAGCAATCGCCTCGTCATCCGAGTTGCTTATTTCCTTCTCATCTTGAAACTTGTCACAAAATGATTGTTCTTCTTAACAAGTCCAATCATGAAAGTTTAAGAAGTCCCCACAGTTGTCTTTACGTCTAAGGAAAACGTGTCTTTTCAACAAAAATCCGCATCTTCTCGAGAGAAAGATCCCATTAAGATTATAGCTGTGAAAATAGAAACTCATTTAGATCTGTTTCCATCATTATACATTATTCACAAAGTGAATACTCATAAATTTCTCAAGAATTACCTTGTTATAGTTATCACTTTCTTGATAATTGGTAATATCTTGAGCTCATTAACATAAACCATCATGGTGATAATTGGTAATATCATTTTCACTTACCTTAAACATTGTCACAGGTGAGGAAGGTAATCTCCTCGTTTCCCAAAGACGAAGGGTATACATTTACATTGTGAATCCACTTTCCCGATGAAACATATTGTTTGTTTCCCAACAAGCAGGATTCTCTTTCTTAGGCAGTTGAGACATCCTCACGGTTTTCCCCATCATATCATTCTTTGATATCTCACAGGTGAACTTTTTAAATCATATTGCATCCTTGCATTTTGGTATCTTAGGTCCAAAATTTGTATTAAATATTAAGTCTCTTCACACCTATCGAAGATCTTCATCTTCATATCTCAGTTAAAGAAACTTAAATACATCATACCCCAATTTTGACCTAATATATCACTTTACATTTGCATCATTGCATCACTACTGATTCAAGCAGAATAGATGGTGTGTGGCTTCTAAGTCAAGTCGGGGTTTCTTCAAAATTTCATCTGTTCAAGAATCTAATCAATTAGGGTTTGAGTTTCCTCACCTCAATTGACCTATCTTAATCAATCATCAATGGATGATCTTGATTCCAACTTTTCTCATGATCTATCATGAATCGACCAATTAGGGTTTTATCGAGGATAGTGAATCATTGACTTTCGCTCAATAGATGACCTATTTGCGGAGATTGATCTTCACATCTTCAATGCAACATCTTGACCTAATTTTTTGATTCAAAACATCACAAAATTTCATGTTTCTTCATCGAGTCAATTTACGGATCATCGATGAAAATTCCTTGCATTGAAAGTCAAACTTTAACTTTTGGTCAACTTTTCCAAGACAAAACTAACATAAAAACACTAAATGATCCATCATGATCATAAAAATCAAGAAATATGGAAAAGTCAACAAAAGTCAAAATTTCTAACACTTAGAAATTTTTCAAAAAACATGTTTTCCTACTTTCATGGCAATTTTTCACCTTGATCCATTTGGATTAAAAAAACTCAAAACATGAAAGTTGTAGCCCTTGTTACAAGATTTCCAAAATGTCAAGAACTTGCAAAACCATTTTTCTAGCTATACTTTTGATTTTGAAACATAAAGCTCCAAAACCATGGATTTCAAGTTCATACTTCAAATTATAAGTCATTTTGCATTTTCTCCTTCTAGAAGCCTTGTCATCACTTAGAGGCAGCTAGTAACTGATAAATATCGGTTTGAATGAGTTAAGAAGGATTGGATCAAGAAAACTTAACCATGGTTAAAGAGTAACTTTTGCATTAAATGCAAATGATTCCATAATGACCTCTTAACCAAGTTGCAAGTTTCCTTCAATGATATCTTTGCCAAATCATTGAGTTTTCTTGGCCTATAAATAGAGGTCATTTCCTCATTTCAAACCACACAAAAGCTATGCAAATCAAGCTTTCACTCTTTCTTGAATTTCAAGTTTCATAGTTCAAAAGTGAGGATTTTGCATTTTCAAATCTTGTAAAAAGCGAGAGAAACTTGGTGTCTAACATGTTCTAAACTCAAAATATAACTTGTCTAAGACTTAAAATCAACTCAAGAACAAGCTGAAAATCGAGAATCATTGTGGCAAACTCGATTTTCAAAAATCATTAAATGAATTTTCAAAACAATGAAATCATACACCTAAATAATGCATGATAATTGAAATACGATTTTGAATTTTCAAGAACAAACCAAACTCAGATTCTTTGATTACGGATGGTTTTGAGCAAAGTGAAGGTCGGATCGATTCAAAAGGTATCAAGGAATGTGTTTGATCTTAGAATCAATGAAGCGATCCAAAACCAAGGTTCTGAGTTGCTTGGGAGGCAGTTTTTGAGCTTGGAATAGGGTTCTTGAGTCAAATTTCCTACCTAATTCGTGTGGTATGTATCATGTATATATAGTAGAAGGATTGAGAGTTGTTTTGGGAAGATTTAATCAATAATCAATGCAATCAAATTTGATTTTGTACAAAATCAAATCTTCAAGTTTTGATCAATTTTCAATCCAATCTTGCCATATCCATCCAAATTTGAAATTTGCTGGCCTTTATGAGTTGCTTGGATCTCAAGGAAGAAATAAAATCAAGTTTGCAATTAATTTTGATTTCCTACTTTATTTTTTGAATTTAATTTGTATTTAAATGAATAAATTCCAAATTAAATAGAAAAATAAAATAAATTCATGTTGGATATTCTAATTGTATAAGGGTTTGGAAAAAAGGCCCATTTGCAAAAATTTGATTTTTGAAGCATCTCTCCTTGTGCACTCTTTCAAAATTGCCCAACTTGTGAATGGTGTATCTTGCTCAATTTTCCACATTTTTTAGTGCTCTTGGACTTTTTGAAAATATCTAAGAGTCCTCTAACCAACCTTTTTGGTCTCATCTCAATTGGAGTTTCCATGCTCAATATATCTTCAAAACAAAAAGTTGACTTTTTGTTGACTTTGAAAATGACCTGTAATGTTTTGGGCCATATCTCTCAAATGAAGCATTTTTTGGACATTCTTGTGAGACATGAAGTTGTAGAGAATTGAATTTCCTTCAAAACAAGAGGTGGTGGAAAAATTTCTGAGAAAGTATAGAAAGTTATGATCGATCAAAGTTCAGTTGACTTTTCACTAGAAACCTAATTTGGAAAGTTTGACTTTTGAGCAAATCTTGAGTTTCTTGATGAATCATGATCAACCCTTGATCAAATGATCGATGTAACTTCAAAATGATAATGTTGACCAAAAATCAGGAAGTTTATTGTATGTTGACCACATTGACTTTTTGACCAAGCAATGATTTTCGACCATCGAGCAATTATCGAGGAAACTTGACTTGTGAGGCTTGAAACTTGACATGGAGATTCTTTGAAGTATATGAGGAGGCAAAACCATTGGAGGTGTTGTAAGTCCATACGGATAGAGAAATGCCAAACCTAGTTTGGGTTGATTGTCTAGGAGAGTTTGTCGATCGACTCTTGAGGAATCTTTGAGTATGGATGTATGAAATATCTTGAGAAGATGGAGGGAAAATTTTGGGGTATAATGTGCCACATTCAATCTTCTTGTCTTTGGAAGGTTAGATTGGCATGCTTTGCCTTTCGTGACTGGAGGTAGAAGATGATTGAACACTCAGTACTGAAATTTACACTCATGGTTGATTGATGATGCGGGGAATGGGCTTATAGATGCCATTTGGAGAAGTTGGAGAATTATTTGGGAATGAGCCGTGCAGCTAGACTCGAGATTGTTGTATAGATAAGGGAGGCATCGGAGATGGGCTTAAGATGCTGCTGGAAAGGTCGATCTTTGGGGAGTGAGCCGTCTGTTAGGCTACGTGGATGTTTGGGAGATGGGCTTAAGATGCCATCCGAGAGTCAATGCGCTAGACTTCGTGCTCATCTTTGAATGAAGTTATTGATTTGCATTGATTTTAACCAAATATATGACATTACGAAAGTGGAGAAATGTTGACAAGTAGTGGGAGATGGGCTTAAGATGCCATCGAGAAGGCCGATAAATGCGCATGAGACTACTGTAGTTCTTGTTGATAATAGGAGGGAGTCGAATAGTTCTTGTCTTGACTACTACGAGGGGATAGTAGTTAGCAAAATGCGGATGTCTTCCTGTTATGCTTGGTGTTGATCCACTTTGCACAGTATCGGAGGATAACATGATCGTTCGGATAGGTTTCCGTGGTTTGGTATTAATCACTGGATCCGTTGTCGGAGGACAACGAGGGTGGTCGTTCGGATAGTTTTCCGTGCGGATTCGAGGTCTTAATCACGAACACCCTTTGCGTTAGGAATGACTTTCACTGTTTTGGAGAAAGCAAGAAACTTTGTGAGAATATTGTTAGTTTATGCAAAGTATAATGCATGACAATGTATGAATGACATATGCATATATTATGAGGAATGTATGAATGCTAGATATTGTAGTATTTCAAAACATATCCATCTTAAAGAAGATGTGGAGATTACAGCGAGTTCACGACTTACGCTTGGGGATGAAGTGGGTAGTACTACGCTTTTGGAAGAGAGGGAGGATATCATTGAATCCTCAGATGCACTATCCCCAATGTCTTGGGCCTTGATATTGTTGAGGCTGGTGAGATCGTCTGTTGTTGAGGATCTCATACATAGACCTATTTGGGGAGAGTCAGGAGAAGCGATCTATTGGGGATCTTGTGTGTAGATCTCTTTGGGGAAAAATTAGGGCGCTCTTGGAGATTTTAAGTGTAGATCTCGTTGGAGGCGTTTGATAGCTCTTGGGAGGCCAGGGTTAGAAGGATGCAGGGGCCCGTTGTAATCTGGTGGTATGTAGATTTCCTCCGATGCACTTTATCGACCAAGTTCAAGTCTAGATACTCTTCTGGAGAAAAGCAGGGGATTCTTGAGAGATATTTGTTGGAGATAGATATCTACTTTGGAGATGAAATTGCTAATGGCAGCAAGGTCAAGTTGGTTGGAATTCTTGCCGGGGCTAACGTGATGAAGCTTGGGATATCGGGACTAGCGGAAGGAAGCGGTTACTCCTTAGGGAGGGATTTATAGTGAGTGGTATCTCTGTGGGGATCATGCTCTGTGAGGATCATGCTCTGCAGAGGAATGTTTTGGTGACCTTCGTCGTCATCTCAATTCACAGGCACCATAGTAAAATACTTTTTATATTAAGCTTTTCGCATGTTTGTGAATAGGTTCTTATCAAATACATATAATCATTCAAAGCAACGTTGGACTTTATGCAAATAACAACAATGAAAATTGTAAAGAAGGAATTCATATTTATTAAATGTGGCGTATGGCCAAGTGGTTTGTATACAAGAAGGTAAAAGCTATGCGAGGAAACAATCTCGTTAAGTTCCAACTATGCTAGTACTCATATATTTCAACTATCTCATCTCCTTGCTTCGTTGAGAAAGTGGTGAATTGATCTTAACCATTTGAATCTTGAATCTTTGGTAGTAGTACGTGAATGGGTGATCGGAAGAACATAGTAAATGCGCTTAAATCTAACTTTTGCCTAGACGCCCTTTCGGGTTTTCGGTCTACGGGATACCCTTTTTGCCCAAACCGCCTTTTGGGTTTTAGACTTACTTAGTGTACATGTTTGTATATATCCTTAACTTTTGCCCGAACCCTTTTTGGTTCGCCGGATACCACTATTTTGCCTAGGTTAAATCGACCTAAGCGGGTCTCGTTATCGTAGTATTTTTGACTATGTCGCGTTCACGGAGGTGTGGAAGTCTTCACCATCCATGTGCTAAGTATCATAACTCCGGGAAATCTTGTCTTGACTACAAGCGGTCCCTCATGGGTGGGAGTCTATTTGGGATCACCTTGTGGAAGAATGATCGCTTGACTACTAGATCACCGACTTGGTAGACTCGGTGCTTGACCTTCTTGTTAAATGCTCGATCATTCGTTTACGATAAATCTGTCCATGGCGGATGGATCAGATCGTTCTCATCGATCAAATTGATCTGGTCAAAGCGATCGGGCCAATCATCTTCACCTAACTCTGCGTCCTAGGGGACTGGTTGAGGAATCTCGAACCTCGATGGGTAGGACGGCTTCCATCTGGTACACAAGAGAGAGGTTGCCCTGTTGATGTTAGTCTTGAAGTCACGATAACCATGAAGCGAATGGTAACATCTCATGCCAATCTTTGTAAGTCACTTTCATCTTGTATAATCTTCTTAATGTTCTTGTTGGCGGCTTCCACTATGTCTTAAGCCGATATGGAGGAGTTGTGGTGCTTGATCTTGGTATGCGGTTCGGTGATCGTCTTGTTATTGAGATTAGGCTAGTTATCTGTGATAATCCTTCGGGAGTGCCATATCTGAGATAAGATTATGTTTGATAGATCGAGCCACAACATTCTTGGTAGCAGAGATCACGACGAGTGCCTACCCACTTGGTGAAATAATCGATTGCCCGAGGATGAAAGCGATGTCCGTTGTGGGCTTGATTTCTCAATCTGTATCAATGCCCACATTGCAAGGCCAGGGCTGTTAGAACATTCAGAATCTGGAGAATGCGTGTACTTTGTCGGCATATGTCGGCACTTGTGACAAGATCGAGCATAAGCGGTGACAATCGGCTTCCATGGTGGACCAGTAACTTTGTTCTCGAATTTTCTTAGCCATCGTATGTCAATTGGAATGAGTACCAATCTTGCCGTGTAACTCTTCCATGATACGTTCCATTGTTTTCAGGTCACACAGATGGAGTACAGTCGTGATTGCGCTTGTATAAGATGTCGTTCTTGAGGAAGAATTTGGATGAAAATCTTCTCAGAACTTCTATCATTGTGGATGCCCTGCGGGATATTCTGAGTCTCAAAGATACCTCTTCACGTCGTAGTACCAACGTTTCTCTTACGTATCAAGCTCATAACAATATCTTTGGTTCGTCAAACCTTTCAATGATGATAAGAACCCTTGTCCATCTAACCTTGAACATAGATGACATAGTAGCTTCGCGCGTCTGGTGAGATTCTCTTCTTGGGGAATGTGATCAAAGTAATCTCTCTTGTGAGGGGATCAAACTCGAGCATATATGTCGTACCCAAAAATTTGCCCTCATGTTTCTCCAAGACATTCCAGCATCCATGCTCAAGTTCCTCAAGG